>PYAF01002134.1:453914-466384 GCA_007407185.1 Glycine tomentella
CCATTCGGGTGGCAAACCAGAAATAAGGGGAAAGCCCCAGAACAATGAGCTTACCTGGCTAGCCGTGCCTCACAGCTCTAGCCTCCACTGATGGTCTGCTTCTCTGACACCCACGGTGTCAAGCCCTACCAAGGCATACAAGCACACATCACAGACCATTCAAGCATATAATCATGCATAAGCTCATCAAGCAGACATCCGCTGCCTCAGAGAAGGAAACCTCAGTCCCTTCTATCACCCAGGTCATCTACCTAAGGTTCATCAGGCTTATACCCTACAAGCCTTTCCATAGACCCTCAGTGGTCTATCTCAGATCCATCAATGGCCTCAGAGTCATCCTAGACTCAACACAAGCCAACAACAGCGAGCTCAAAAGCTCTAAAGACCTAGGTCCTCTGGGTTTCTCATGGCTTGAACGGTTCACATCACAGGACACCGTTACCATGGCCCTCTCAGGCACGACAAGCCCATCAGTAAGGCTCTGGCATGTCTCATATCAAGTGACTTAGTCCAAGTCACACATGCCCTCACCTAGAGCCAAAACCAACAGTCACCAAAACACAAACTGAAAGCTAATCCTTCCTCCTCTCATCATTCTAAACACATCTCCCAACTGGACCCAGAGCTAATTCTAGCTCTATCACAGATGGGTCACTATTCACAGGAAACCCCCAAATCCAAAATCAATCGGAGAAACTCGAGTTTCTTACCTCAGAATTGATGAGGAAGGCCTCTGGGCTGCTCTCCCGAGCCCTGGCGCAGCTGAACCACCGTCGTTCCTCGTCCAAGCTCGAGTTCTCTTCAGCCTTTCTCAGAGAAGAGAGATTCTGGGGTTTCAAAGAATGTGGAGGAAGAATTCTCGCTCTCTCAAGGTTTCTAGGAGGATTAAAGGGTTCAGGAAGCGCTTAGGGTCATCAAGCAAGGTCATGGGAGCTTGGGGAGCTCTCCCATGGCTGCTGGAGTCCAGAGGAAGAAGAAAACCATTTTTTCTCCTCCGAAAACGCGATCCCCCTTTAAACATAGTCTGCACCGACCTTCCCGCGCGATCCGCGCGGGACGCCGCGCCATCCGCGCCAGCTGCAAACACTGTGGCGCCATCAGCGCCACCCTAGCGCTCTCAGCGCCAGCTTCCAGAAATTGTGGCGCCACTCGCGCCAGCTGGGATTTCTGGCGCCCCCAGCGCCATAACTTGCGCTCCTGGCGTGCCTTTCCAGAAATACTAGCGCTATCAGCACCGGCCTGGCGCCCTTGGTGCCACCTTCCAGTGGGTCTGGCGTTGGTCTGGCGCTATCAGCGCCGCACCCTCAGCAGGGTTTTCTTCCAAAAGACTTGGCGCCAACCGCGCGGTGCCTGGCGCCACCCGCGCCAGATCTCAGGGTCCTTACAACCAACACCAAGTATTCTTTTTCTTCAAGCCTCCCTAAGCTTTCACAGTATTCTTTAAGACTTTGTAGGCTTTCTCAAGTAGACTTTCAAAAATTCTCTTTAGGCTTCACTCAAAGTATTATTTTGTAAAACCTCTTCAAGCTTCACCCAAATATTCTTTCGAAAAGCCCCTCTAGGCTTTACCTCAATATTTTCTAAAAATTTACAGGCTTTAACCAAGTATTCTTTCCAAAAGCATCTCCAGGCTTAACACCTAAAGTATTTGCTGCTACTTGACTCACACAACAATTGTTGTGTTAACTCAAACTCTAGAAGCAACAATCCATTGATTATTATTCTGAGTTTTTTCTCAATTCCTAAAGGAGTTCAATCTGTTTAAGGATGGAATGATATGACACCTTTGGGATGATCTCTTTAGTAAGGCTCCTTGAGTGTAGGTGTTTACAGAAACTCTTTGGGTTTGAAGAAGTTGGCTTTTTATTCCTAATCCTATAATGTTTATGCTAAGAAATACTAATATCCGAAGCAAGATAATTTCTCTGTACAACTCAATGTCTTGATCTTGCCCTTTCTATCCTAATTTCTTTCCTAGCAATTAGCTTAAGCAATTCCAGGTTCTTTTATAAGCCTTAAGATGATCGTTTCTAGTTGCTGGAGAAGATTAGAGATCAAGTAAATTTGTTATGAGTTGTCTTCATCACGCGATTGGTTGTTGACTATTTCCATAATTTTTTCTAATGCTTTTGAATTTTATGTGTTGACACCTCTGCTTCCTTAGGTTGACAGCAATTTGCATAATTTGAGTTTTGAAATTTTCTCTCCTTGGTGCATGTTGTTGTTAGTGCATTACGACTTCTTCTTCAACTCAGTCATGAGACGCTACTTGAGAAGATTGTTTCTTTTGTAGAAATATGTTGCAATTTCGCTTTTGATAATTGCAATGTTGATGTAACGATCTTCCTTACTTCTGGTTACTTTTTCTTGGTTAGGACTCAATGTTATCTACAAGTTCATTGCTTCTGAACTTCTTCATGTCTTTTGGAAATCTTGCAACTTCTAATTTAGGGCTTCAGTACACTGAAGTTGTTGAAGCAGAACCCTTTTTATGCAAAACCATTTTAATGACAACAAACTTTTAAGAAGCAATTTCTAAGTCCTTTATACTTGTGTTACCAATGGTTTTCCTTGAGTGCTTTTAAAAGACGAGACTTAATCAAGAAAGCATGGAAAAAGGAGTGAAGCATTAGCCTACAATGAAGGTGTCTCATATCTTAATTGTGTTCAACTTTAGAAGCATGATACCAAAAGCAAAAGGGTAATCATGAGTTTCTACATTAAAGTTAAAATATTAGAAGTTGCATATGACTAGAAGCATGACTCTGTAGGTAACTTTAGTCAAGGGATAGCTACCAAAAACTAATGTGACTTAAGGATCATCAGAAGATGCACTACAAAATAGAATTATGCTTACATACATGTCTACATAGTTCAGAAACACTTACTAGAAGCTATGAGGAAGATGTCATACAATAATGTACTAAGGCACTATCATCTGGAGTGACAAGCTCTTCTGAAGATACGAATAATCTTAAAGAAGAGAGTTAGTCACTAATTGCAAGTCCCATACAAGCAAGGCAACCAGGAACAAGAAAATGAGTCTTGACAAAATTGCAACTATTCGAAGAAGGAAGAAGACAAACCTACAAAAAAACTCAATTTTGAGAAGTAGCGAAACTCAAGATTTTGTTGGAGAAAGGAAAATTCATTAGCCACTAACACTAGCAATCACCAATGACCATAATTTTGAATTTAAATTGTGTGCAAGATGGTCCAGCTAAGGAAGGAAGAAAAAGGAACCAATTGTATTGATAGAGACAACTCAGAACGAATCTCCTAGACCTCCAAGCCTCTCAAGAAAAAGAGAAATAATCATCTTCAAGCTCAATTTAAGGCGACAAAGTGATGTTAAATTTCTTTCTTAGGAAGAAAATGTTGGATATAGGGAAAGTTGCAAGAAGAATCAAAGCAAGAATGAAGAAGAAGCTTGATGATTGGCTTAAAGATATGTTTGCTTTTTACATGCCCAATCAAGTATGAAGACACGTGCAATTTGTTTAAAGTTTGATTCAAGTACATTGTTTTGTGATCCTTGCATTGCAATTTGCATGTCTCATTTAACTTGCATACATAGGTGCAATAAAACTTGAAAGCTGCTAAATGATTTCAAAAGAAAATAAGTTCTCATGGCTAAGTCTTTGGAAAAATGAAAACTTACTGTTTTAATCGATTACACAGTATTTTAATCGATTAAATGCTTTTGTTCTAAATTTGGAAAAGTCATGAAGAACACTTTAATCGATTACAAGATTGATTTAATCGATTACATAGTGTATTTTGGAAAATCATACATTACTGCTTTAATCGATTACCATTTATTGTAATCGATTACATAAGCTTTTAGAAAACTCTGCTTTTCTGCTTTAATTTATTACATTGCGAAATAATCGATTATTCTGTTCGTAATCTTTTTCCAGATTGTTGAGGAATAATTTAATCAATTATTTAGTTATTTTAATCTATTACACTAGCGGATTAATCAATTATTGTCAGTTAAATCAGTTTTTTTAAAAGCCTTGTGAGTCAGTTCTTTATAAATAGACCTTGTGCGAAAATTATTCAACACACACGAGTGACTTACCAAAAAGCCACCAAGCTTTCTAAGTGTTCAAGAGATTGATTTCCTTGTGAGTAACACATCTTGTGAAGATCAAAATTTCTTAGTTTTTTTTAGAGAAGATGTGCTAAAGAAAAGAAGTTTTCAAGATATTGATTCTGAGCATTAGAATTCATACTACTTGGATTGTGTAGTAATCTCAATTCATTTTCATTCATTCATGCATGAAGGATCACAGGTAGTGTTTATCTTGAATCATTCTTTTTAGATTTTCTAAGAGTTTGTTGTGTTGTTATATTTCAAATTGATTCTTTGTAAAACATTCTAGAGAAGGGTTCTCTAGGTTTGAAGATTTGAATAGGTTTCTCAAGATCTTTGTGACTTGTATTCTAATAGTGTTTTAGAATTTTGAATCTTTGTCTAGTGTTGATAGAGATTGTCACTTGTTGTGCTTGTACAAGAATAATTTGATATAGTGAAAGCTCTAGCCTAGTGTTGGTCGGAAGACACTGGATGTAGCCTCCATGTTTGTGAGGTGAACCAATATAAATTGTTGTGTGATTGATTCTTTATCTGTATCTCTTTCATTATTATTGTTTAGAAATCAGTATACAATGAATAAGAAACATTTCAGTCATTACATGCATTTCAAGGTGATATTAGATTGAAAGAAAAATATGTTTTTGATCAAGGGTGATTGAGTGATATGATCCAAGTTTTAAATTCCGCAAAGTATTTTCAAGAAAAGTTTTTAAAGGCAGTCTTAATTAATTCCCCCCCCCTCTTGGTTATTTGAAGTGTGTTCATAGTATTTTTAGAAAATTAGGATAGAGAAGGTATAGATCAAGAAGCCACATTGTACACACACACACACACACACACACACACACACACACACATATATATATATATCATTTGCTTTTGATACTAGTTTTTATTAGCCTAGACTCTCTAGGACTTTAGAGCCAAATCCACTTAGCCATTGAGTGCCTACAAACATTTTCTCAAAGGGAGCTTATTAATGAGTTTTCCCTAAAAGGTGTATTAGGTACTTGTCCTCAAATAAAACCCATTTAGGATTGGGAACCTTAAAAGAACAATCAGACGATTGTTGCTTTTGAAGGTTCTGAGTGAGAACAATAAAATGTTACGTGAGTCAAGTAACAATTTCTACTTTGGGTTCGAAGCCTAGAAAGGCTTTTTGAAATAATAATTGTGTAGATGATGCATAAAATATGTTGGCTCAGGGCAAGTATACCCTACGCACAATAACAATGGACCTAAGTCTTGATATTGTATCCAAAAGACTCATTATGTTACTAAAATAATTTAATTTGTAATAAAATAAATAACTTGGATTTTTATCAAAAGTTGTTGAAAGAATTGTATTCAATTATTTGTAAGAAAACAATACTCTAGAGCAATCAGAAACAATACAATGAATTTATCAGATAAGAAGACATAAGGCTATCATTAAATATCTCAATTGAATTCCCCTAATTCTATATTAATTGAATTTCTCAATGTTTATCAATTATTGACTTCTCTTAAGATTGCTAAAAGGTTTTTCCCAAACTCTTTCAATAGTATTTCTCTTAATTGAATTCTAATTTGGTCAATTGAGAAATAAATTATGAAAATGCATAAGAGCATAAAGAATGACAGTTAGAAATCCCTAAAATATGTTTAATAAATTGTTATTATAAAGGATTCAGTTCTATAATTTCATCATTCATGAGAAGTTGGTCCCAAATGCTCAAATAACATAAATATAGATTGATCAATTCTAATAAGAAATTAAGCACAATAGAACAACATAATTGACTGAAAAAAGACAACTTCAATTAAATAAAATTGGGGTTCATATGTAGATTACACTTTGAAGCCTCTGTGATCCTTCTCAAGTGCTCTTCATTCCCACAATGTTCTCACCTTATGCATATCTCACTCTAGAGTACAATATTCGTAAACAGAATAAGATGGTCCACCTAAAATTCATTCTTCTTTCTTATATTTCAAAAAAATGCTACTCGAATGGAAAAGAGCATGGTTGTGCTATAGGGAGCACGACCATTCTGACTTAGGTAAGACTTCTTCCAAATTTAAATTTTGAAGGCAGCATGGCCATTCTAGGAAACTAGTGATGCTGATAACCGTTTCTGAAATATGGAGAACAACCTTCTTGGATTTGGGCTAGGGTGTTCTAATGATCACGATCGTGCTCCTAAAGAGCATGGTTGTGCTCTTCATTGGAGCACTTTTTTTTTTTACCTCTTTCCTACATTTTTATCCAAGATTTCTGCATTTTCAAATCATTCCCTGCCTATATCACACTTAACATAATTCCATGAGTTTTTCCAACATATTTAATTAAAAACAACTCAAAACAAGAATAAAACTCATGTTCAGAAACACAAATTCTAATTTATTAGTAAAGCATAAAGAATTAGAAAATATTGTGGTGAATCCTAAAGAGGATTTTTCAAAGAATACTCATGGAAAGCCTGAAGAGGTTTTTCAAAAGAATACTCAGGTTGAAGCATGGAGAGGTTTTTCAAAAGAATATTCATAGGAAGCCTAAAGACTTAGAGGATACTAGTTGTAGAAGCCCGAGGATGCTTCAGGGAAGAAATAATACCACAATTAGTACTTGTGTGAGTTGAAATCCTACATGTGTAGGCACTGGACATAGCCCAAGGTTGTGGGTTAACTAGTAAAATTATGTGTGATTTATCCTTCTCCATTACTTCTGATTTGTTGCTTTCATATTTTCTTGTTCAGAAACATATTTTACAGTACTATATCATTCATATAAGTCGTAAGAAGTTTTCTTAAATGACTTTTCAAATATTAGAAGAAACTTCTACTTTTCTCAAGAGATAAAAATTAAATCTATACTAGCTAGAATCTAATATTTTCAAGAAGCTTCTGAAGCAATATTTATTAGTATCTTTGAAGCTTAAGCTTTTAATAGTAAATTATCTTTATACAAAGTACAACAGAAGAATAAGATGTGCTCCAAACAAGGCTTTTGAAATCCAAACTGACAACGAATTTTGAAACTTCATAAGTTGTGTGTTCTTCTATAAAGAAAGTCATAATCGGTCAAGTGTCATTATTCAACCCATTTTAGTGACCTTTTGATCCACTTTAGAAGCATGGTTTTTATTCGTGTAGTCCCTAGTGTGTGCTTTTAAAGAGTGCAGATTTTAGTGTCTTCATTCTTCTACTCAATAGTACATTTTCTGATGATCCTTTAGCCACGTGTAGCTTTTGATATATACCACTAAGCTAAAGTTACCCCCAAAATCATGCTTCTATTCATATACAAATTTTGGTATTTATACTTTGATCTTGAAAACATGAGTACCATTGATGCTTTTGGTTAGTTCTTCTTCTCATAGTTTTGCTTCTGATTGGACAAAATGGAAAACTTCATTTTGCAAGCCAATGCTTGACACCTCTCTGCATGCTTCTTCTTAATCAAGCCATGTCCAAATTCAAGCACCCATATCAAACCATTAGTAGCATAAATCTAGAAAACTTAAAGTTTACTTCTTAAAAGTTTGTGACCGTTAAAACATTTATTTTCAAAAATGTTTCATCTTAAACAAAATATTTTTTCAGTACTTGTTTCTTCAAACACAATTTCAAGTATTCCTTGATTAAACTTTTTGCTCAAATAACAAACCAAAGATTTTAATAAAGTAATCAATGTTTGCTTACCTGCAAAAAATAGCTTTAATGCAATACTATATTGGTAGTTATTGTTATCATTAAAAATGTTTGATTACTTTGAACCTAACAACCAATATTTTCTATAAAAAAAAATTCTTAATTTGAACTCAGTGAAAAGGTTTGTGATTGTAGGAAAAAGAAAATTATATTGTTGCCACTCTTGATCTGGAATAGCTTCAAAAACAACTCAAACAAATAATTAATAGAAAAATTGAACAAATATATCAAACATGACTATTGTAGGAACAAAACATATTATAACATTTCACACAATAAAAAAGCAATTTAAAGATTTGAGTAACCAGCCTAAAGAGAAATTTTCTATATAGAATGAACTCAATTCACTCAAATCATTTTAGGATTTAATTGGAATGGATAACAAATTCTTTTTTTTCATTGTTAACCAATCCTAGATTTTCATATCATAAAAAATGTTAATCTTTTCTAAAAATTACTTCAATATCTAAGTTTTTTTTTTAATTGGCAATGCAATCTAGTAATCTTTATTACAATAAGAAGGTACCGAAATAAAATATATCTTATTATAATTGTATAGTAAGGAAATCATTGGTTATAGCACATTGATGACATCAATGCATGTTGTTACAAACACTTGATTATTGGAAACAACATGTTGACCATTAGAAAATGTCCATATGTTGACCTAATATTGACTTTTTTTTAGGAAGAAAGACTTATATCTTTTCATTTAAAATAAGAGATTCAATGCACGATGATAAGAAATAAAAAAACTTAGTGACTAGCATGAAACCTAGCAAGATTATGATTGACTTGGTTAGCTTGCCTTATATTAAAATGAACCATGACGTTTTGACAAAAATGAAACAATTGTCTACATTTAGAAAAAATAAAAAATAAAACTCAACTTTGTAATATTCAGACTAATGTTTGATAAACCATCGACAACTTACTTGTAGTCCAAATTTTTTATCCATATGATTGCATGAAGTAAAGTTATCGCTTCAACCTTGGTAGCTAGTGGAGAACCCTTGTTACAATCTATTTTTGCTAGATTCATGTAACCTGCATCAGGCTTACTCTATTGAAAATGATTGCAATAGGAATAAAAAACATTCAACGAATGTGTAAAACAAATTTCTCTTCATTGACTTATGCTCTCCTTGGCTAGATTGAAAGATATGAGTGAAGGCTTTTCATTGTTTTCCCAAACCTTCTCATTTCTTCGTCACCGTGAACACCAAAGAAGAGTAGCAAATTCAATATTCTTAGAAACTAGCAACAAGTCCACGAAGTGCCAAAACTATTTTGCATGATAATCAAAGAAACTATGCCAGTCATTTTCAAAATGAGATTCATAAAAAAGACATAACTTGAGACTTGCAGTTAATGACTAGCTCCCTTCTTGAAAATGATTTGTGTCTTCAGAAGAGCTAGTCACTTTACATGGAAGTATCTTAGTACAATGTTGCATAGTATCTTCCTAATTAGGGTTGAACATTAGTTTGATTAGGATTGGATTTGGGCCCAAAATGGTCAATCCGACCAAAACCAACCATTATGATTTTTTTATTTGTATCTCACCATAAAGCTTCTTGGGTTGTCCGGTTTCGGATTTAACGGGTAGCGCGTGTGGCGGGTTTGAATAGATATCTAGAAGACAAGTTTGAACCAGTAAGTTCTCTATTTCGTCATTCATTATAACTCCAACAAGTTTAATATTAGATACAGGGGGAGTTGGAAGAGGATCAACACAAGGATGAAGCCATGTGTCTTAAATAAATTTTAAATTTTTACATGTCATTTAATTGAAGGCATTTGAAATTTGTTAAGTTGTTTAAGAGCCTCATCTTTTGATCCCTTGCATTGCATAAACATGATCATTTGCATGCATACATGATTTGTGAAAAACATAAAGGTTTTCATGTTTGCATAAAGAAACAAACTTCTCATGGTTAAGTTTTGGAAAGTCACATTGTGCACTGACTTAATTGATTACCAGCATTGGTAATCTATTACTTAAGCCATGAAGAACTAATTAATCGATTACAAGGAAATGATAATCGATTACACATTACAAAACACAGGATATGTTTCCCTGGGTTAACCAATTACCATCTAATCGTAATCGATTATATTATCCTGTTTAAAACTATAGATTGTCTGTGATAATCGATTACAAGACAATTTAATCGATTACATTATTCATATATCTTTTCCAAAATGAGCTAAGAACACTTTAATCGATTATTTTGGATATTAATCGATTACATTAGTTAAAATAATCGATTACAAGAACGATTTAATCAATTAGAAGTTAAATCTGTTTGCTATAAAAAGTTGTTAGGTCTTTTGTTTTGGACAAAACTTGATTTTGTGAATTTACAATCACTTTCAAAAGCCCTCACATTCTGAGAAAAGATATTCTGGGTTACATTGATCTTGTTTCAAAACTCAAAACTCATGCATCATTGATCATGTTGGTTTGAACAAGATTTGACAAGAGTTTTTCAAAGAGAGCTGATTCCGAGAATTGCATTCATTCAACCTGAGTTTTTTTGGTAAAATTCAATCACGCATATTCTGAGGATTATGAGGTTGTATCTCTCTTAAACTCTTGCTGTGATTTGATTGTTTACCTTTGTTTCTTGTATGTTCTTAGATCGAAGAGATTCTTTAAAGCTTTTCTGGAGTAGTGTTCTTTAGAGGGAAGAATAGAGTAGGATTCTCTAGTTCTTAATCATTAGAAGTCTGGAGGGGCTTTAGATTTCAGTTCTTTATCTAGGGTTAATAAAGGTGATCACTTGTAAGCTTGTAAAGAGCATATTGATTTAGTGAAACTCTAACCAAGGTTTGGTTGGAAGAAATTGGATGTAGCTTCTCTTTTGAGGAGTGAACCAGTATAGATTTGGTATTCTCTTAATTCTCATCTTGTGACTAATCTTTTGAGGTCAATTGATAGATTTTCTGCTATTCCTTAAAGTGAAGGGTGAATCTTGATTGATTAAAAGTTTCAGTTTTAGCAAGGGTAAAATTGTGATACGATCTTTAATCCGCTACTAGTTTTCAAAGAAATTTTTTAAAGTCCCTGTTTTAACCAATTCACCCCCTTCTTGGTTAATTATGTGTGTTTGATATTTGCTTTGTCGAGGCGCATCAAAAACAATTTTACTAAGCTAATTCTGTAGCACAGAGCTAACTTAGGTAGACTCAGAGACACAATCAATATGGTTCTAGCTTTAAATCATTGGTAATAATAAGGGGGGGGGGATTTTGTCAAACAGTTGGTATGCGTAAAGTAAAACATGTAAGAACACAAACTAAAATTAAAGAACAATACAGAAATTAACAAGATTATCAAGGACTAAAGTAAAACAGATTAGAAAGCATCAATCAAATTCACCAACCCAAGCTATTCGAATCATCATCATTCCCATAAATTGATTCTAACATGAACATTCATTCAATCTCAATAGAAGCAGTTCAATCGATTCTACTCTTAAATTAATTAAAACTACAACCCTAACTGAAATATCATTCAATTAATCTTGTGGTTATCATTCGAAATTAGGACATTAATCGATAATCCTAACCCGCTTTCAATCCTAAATGCAGTCATAATCATGAAAACATAATAGAAATTGAAGAAGAAGGTGAACATTCAAATAGAATTTTAAATAGCAAACCAGAACTCCAATTCTTCTCTTGCTTGAGATGGATCCTTGGATTGATTGATGATTTAGCCTCCCATGATCATCACCATGGAAAGCCCCATGAAATGAGTGTAGTAAAATAAAAGGATAGCAAGATGAAAATGAAGATGAATAACAATGAAGAATAAATGAGAGAAAATAAAGAACAAGAGTTTGATCCTAAAAACTAAAAGAAAGAAAAGTAAAAACTGTTTTTATTGAATGTAAAAGTGTTGTCCAAGTTTTCACTAAAGTCACTAATATATTAGTGACTAAGTTCTGAAAATAGAATGGGTCATAAACAAACCCAACAATCTAATTATTTACTATTTACACCACTAAAAGCCAAATTCGCAACCCAAAATTACAAGTGCAGAGGTGCTAACTTCGAAGCTCAAAATGACCCTCAAAATGACATAATTGGCCTCGGTCAATTCTAGAAAACTTGTAGGTCTTTTCGTTATCTTTCCAGGGACTCCTAGAATGCCTAGAATGCTCCATTCGGAGATCGGTAGCACTCTATAGGTCCTGCACAAGTCAGATACGTTAAGTGAGCAAAAATCCGAAAATACGCTACAATTAGCAATTAAGCCCACTTACTTGCCTAGGCCAAAAATTGAATTAGAATGGAAAAATAAAAGTCCAAAAGAGGTCAAATAAGCTAAGAATGATAGAAAAAAATTTAACTAAAAGCACTCTATCAGTGTTCATATTGTTTTCAATTGGTATCAAGAGCTGGTTCTTGAGTGTTATTCAAGATTACTATCTTTATTAAATAAAATGAATACCACACAAATTACTAATGAGTCACTATTTATCACTATTTACTCATCTTTCTGTACTCATTTTAATCCCTAATTTGTGTTTAATCATTTATTTTGCACTGTTTCTCAATTAGGACTTAATTGGACCGATAATTCAGATTTTAATTAATTTGGATTATTTTAAGTTAATTATTTCAATTTTTATTTTCAGGGCAGTTTAAACTAATTGGGCTTGGA
>PYAF01002134.1:466484-491322 GCA_007407185.1 Glycine tomentella
ATCTGTTCTAAGGGTCTGACTTGTTTTTAATTACTGCAGTTAATTGTTAATTCTGTTTAATTTAGTTTTCACATTCTGTTTAATTTAGAATTCTCGCATTCTGCCAAATACCCCCCAACACGTTTTCAATCCCTTAAACATTGACAATTGATCCTTGAGAGACGACCTAGGAGTCACTTTCCTAGTACTACATTTTAAACTGAATTAATTTGGTTGCGTACGGCCGCGATCAATTACCTTCAAGGAGGGTGCCTCCCTCAATCGTCCTCCGATGTTTAAAGGAGAACATTTCAGCTTTTAGAAAAACAGAATGTAGGTTTTCATTCAATTAAATGACCCCGATGCTTGGAATGCGATAGAAAAGGGTCCCTTGATTCCTACAAAAACAGTTGATAATGAAAGGATTCCCAAGAAATGGGATGAGATGACAGATGCAGAAAAGAGAATTGTGCAGTATAATTTTAAAGCTAAAAACATGATTACTTCTGCACTTTCTTCTGATGAATTCTATAGAACTGTTAGGTGTAAAAGTGCAAAGGAGATGTGGAAGATGTTGGAAGCCACTCATGAAGGGACAGATGAAGTCAGAAGATCAAGGAAGCATGTCTTGGTTCATGAGTATGAAATGTTCAAAATGAACACCACAAAAAACATATCTCAGCTCTAAACAAGATTCACTCACATTGTCAACCATCTTCTTGGTCTTGGGAAGATATTTGATGCTGAAGAATTGAACATCAAAATCTTAAAGTGTCTCACAAGACCTTGGCAACCAAAGGTGACAGAAATCAAGGAATCAAAAGATCTATCCAAGATGTCCATGGGTGCACTTTTTGGTAAGCTTCTTGAGTATGAACTTGAAATGTCACAGCTAACACATGCAAAGATGCAGAAAAGAAACACAAAAGTATAGCCTTGAAAACTGCATCATCTAATATGGAAAAGAAAAAGACTCAAGCGAAGATGAAAGTGATAAACACTTGAACCTAATAATCGAAAAATTCAACAAGTTCATAAGGAGGAATAAAAACAAAAAGCTGTTAAAGTTCAACAGATGAAATGACAGTAGCAGCAACAACAACAACAACACAAACTTCACTTGCTTCAAATGTGGTAAGCTTGGACACATTAAATCTGATTGTCCAATTTCTTTGAAGAAGAAATTAGGTGAGAAAAAGACAAAGAAAGAAGGAAATCCTTAGAAGGCATACATAGCATGGGAAGACAATAATTCAACAACTTTTGGATCAACAACAGAGAATGAAGGAGAAAATGTTTGCTTCACTTCCATAATTAATGAAGATGAAGATTTCTCAAGTGCTGAATCAGAGGTAAATTCTGAATTTAATCAAGTTGTTGATGTTTTCCATGAAATGCATGAAGAGGCTAAAATGCTTGCAAAATCCAACAATAGGCTGAAAGGAAATCTTAGATGGCATGTCACCAAGCTTGCAGCAATGCAAACTGAAATTTGTAACCTGAAAGAAGAAAATGAAAAACTTGTTTCAAGCTACAAAATTAATGGGTGTGTATGTGCATCTTCTTCTTCTAATGTTGATAAATGCAAGATCTTACAAAAAAGAATTTGATGATTTCAAAAAGAGTCAAGGTGAAAAGTATATGTTATTACTTTCTGAAAAGTCTTATTTGGTTGATCTTTTGAAAAGGCTTTATAGAGGAAAATGCAATTTAAATCAAATGCTAAAATGTACAAAAGTATGCTGGAGATACTTCTGGTTTGGGTTACAAACATGGAGCAAAATCTTTTGGAAATACAAAGTTTGTACTACCAAAACAGAAGAATCAAAGAGGCTTTTCAAAATCAAAGTATAATCAATTGATTCATTTTGAAAGAGCATCAAAATCTATAACTTGTAATTATTGCATGAATAAAGGCCATATATCCCATAGGTGCTATGCTAGAAGATTTTATGTGCCTAATGGTGAATGCATCTGGGTTCCTAAGAAAAGGAGAAAACCAACTAACTCCTATAGACCTAACCTAAATTGGATACCTTTCTTTGTCACTTAATTTGAATGTTGCAGTTGTGTCTTAGAGAAAAATCATCATTATGGTACCTTGATAGTGGATGCTCTAGACACATGACAGGTGACATATCCATGCTTACAAATGTTACTCTAAAAGACGGAGGATTTGTCTCTTATGGCGACAACAACAAAGGGAAGATAGTTGGAGAAGGAAACATAGGAGATAGCTTTAAAACCATGATAAAAAATGTTCTCTATGTGGAAGGTTTAAAGCACAATCTCCTAAGCATAAGCCAACTATGTGATAAAGGATTCAAAGTTTCTTTCAATGACAATTGTTTTTTGATATGTGATGGTCAAACCGGTGAAATTATACATGTAGGTAAAAGAAAAGGTAATATCTATTTGCTCTTTATAAAACATGCATTTATTCACTACACTAATTGCCTAGTAAGTAAAGTTAATGAAACATGGCTATGACATAGGAGAGCTAGTCACATAAATATGCATCATTTGAACAAGCTTATAAGGAAAGACTTAGTCATTGGGTTGCCTAAAATTAAGTTTGAGAAGGACAAACTATGTGATGTTTGTCAAAAAGGGAAACAGACTAAGATTTCTTTTCAAAATAAAAATTTTATTTCCACCTCAAGACCCCTTGAATTGGTTCATATGGATTTATTTGATCCTTCTAGAACTGAGTTTAGGAGGTAATTTTTATGGACTTATTATTGTTGATGATTATTCAAGATTCACATGGACTTTGTTCATAAGATCCAAGAGTGATGCTTTCATGGCATTTAGAAAATTAGTCAAGCTCATTCAAAATGAAAAAGCATGCAAAATTATCTCAATAAGAAGTGATCATGGTGGTGAATTCCAAAATGAGTATTTTGAAAAGTTTTGTGAAGAAAATGGAATCAACCACAATTTTTCAGCTCCAAGAACACCTCAACAAAATGATGTTGTGGAGAGGAAAAACAGATCCCTTGAAGAAGGAGCAAGAACTCTTCTTAATGAGACAAATTTGCCTAAACATTTTTGGACTGATGCGGTGAGTACATCTTACTACACTTTTAATAGATTGCTCGTAAGGCCTATTTTAAAGAAAACTCCTTATGAACTATACAAAGGTAGAAAATCAAACATATCTCACTTAAGAGCATTTGGCTACAAGTGTTTTGTTTTAAACAATGGTAAAAATTCTCTTGGCAAATTTGATGATAAGGCTGATGAAGCAATCTTTCTTGGATATTCATTACAAAGTAAAGCATACAGAGTCTTTAATAAAAGAACTTTGTGCATGGAAGAATATGTACATGTTATTTGTGATGAATTTAACTCCTCCAAAAAGGAAAAGAAGTGTGATATTGATGCAGTTCCAATAAAAGAGTTTATACAATTTAATGGATCAAAAGAAAAAGAAAAGGAAAAACCAAATGCAAAAATAGAACAGTCAACACCTATTCAAAAGCCTAAGGATTAGAGAACTACAAGAGATCTATCCCTTGACAACATTATTGGTGAAGTTTCTAAGGGAGTTTCTACTAGATCCTCACTAAGAAATCTATGTTGTGATATGGATTTTGTTTCACAAATTGAAACCTAAAAGCATTGACCAAGCTTTGCTTGATGAACATTGGATGATTGTCATGCATGATGAACTGAATCAGTTCAAGAGAAATGAAGTTTGGGAACTTGTTCCTAGACCCTCTTCTCACAAGCCTATTGGCACCAAGTGGGTTTTTAGAAACAAACTTGATGAAAGTGGCATCATAGTTAGAAATAAAGTTAGATTGATTGCAAAAGGTTACAATCAAGAGGAAGACATAGACTATGATGAAACCTATGCTCCAGTAGCAAAGTTAGAGGCCACTAGGCTGTTGCTTGCATATGCTTGTTTGATGAATTTTAAACTATTTCAAATGGATGTAAAGAGCGCTTTTCTAAATGGATATATTGAGGAGGAAATCTATGTTGATCAACCTCCTGGTTTTGTTGATTTCAAATATCCAACCATGTTTTTAAATTAAGAAAAGCTCTTTATGGTTTAAAACAAGCTCCTAGGTCCTGGTATGAAAGATTGAGCAACTTCTTTCTTAGTCAATCCTTCATAAGAGGACAAGTGGGCAAAACCTTGTTCATTAATAAAAATGGCAATGACATCTTATTGGTTCAAATATATGTTGATGATATAATATTTGGTTCAACTAATCAATCTTTGTGCAAGGAATTTTCTATCTCAATGCAGAATGAGTTTGAAATGTCTATGATGGGAGAGTTAACATTCTTTCTTGGACTTCAAGTAGAGCAAATGAAGAATGGGACATTTATAAGCCAAATCAAATACTGCTATGAAGTAATCAAAAAGTTTGAGATGGAGAAAAGCAAAGATGCTGCAACTCCAATGGCAACATCAACCTACCTTGATTCAGATGAAAAAGGAATGAAGGTTGATGAGTCAAAATACAGAGGAATAATTGGATCCTTGTTGTACTGGACTGCAAGTAGACCAGACATTATGTTGAGTGTGTGTTTGTGTGCAAGATATCAAGCAAATCCTAAAGATCGCACCTCACAGCAGTCAAGAGAATCATCAAATATGTCAAAGAAACACCAAGAGTTGGTATTTGGTATCACAAAGGTGCATTACTAAACTTAATTGGATACTCAGATTATGATTTTGCAAGGTACAAATTGGACAGGAAAAACACTAGTGGAACATGCCACTTATTGGGTAGCTCAGTGATCTCATGGCATTGTAAGAAACAATCTTGTGTTACTCTTTCAATTGCTGAGGTTGAGTACATCTCTGTTGGAAGCTGTTGTGCTCAAAGCTTATGGTTGAAGCAACAACTACAAGATTTTGGTGTAGAATTAAAAGAAATACCCTTGCTATGTGACAACAGAAGTGCCATCAACATATCTAAGAATCCAATAATGCACTCAAGGACAAAGCACATTGAGATAAGGCATCATTTCCTCAGGGATCACATCCAAAAGGGTAATTGTTCAATTGAGTTTGTTGATACACATAACCAATTGGCTGATATATTCACTAAACCCTTGGCTAGAGATAGATTCTATGCACTTAGAAACAAGCTAGGTATCCTTGATGAAACCAATATATGCTAGCATACTGATAATTTGCCTTACTACATGATAATTCACTATAAAAAAAAATTGATCATGTATCAAATTTGAAATTGCAAATACTGTTGTGTGATCTACATAATTGACTAGAAAAATCGATTATTGTGCGAAATAATCGATTATTTGAAGCTTAGAAGCTATTTAGAAGCAAAACCTTACTGGAATACTCGATTACCGAGACAAATTAATCGATCTTAAATTCAAATTTCAAATTTGTTTCTGAGCTTTTAAACCTCTGGGTACTCGAAATAGCTATTGCAAATATTTGAAATTCAAAAATAAACCTCCAAAAATTCTGGTTATTGTTTCATATCTTCCTTGCTTATCTTGTTCTACAATGGTATTTTTTTGTCTTTGATAAGCCAACAGGTGGAGAAAATGAACATATGTGCAAATACAAACTTAAAAATAATTCACGGAATTGGACTATAAAATCTTAATTATTTTATTATTGCTCTAGACTTTATGTAAAATTACCTAAGATAGGGGGAGCAATTTAAGGAATGATCTTTGTTTATGCAAGCATACTTAACACTTACTCTTGGCAAAAAGCTTATTTGATTTCAGGTTATCAAGTATAAAGCTCCTAGCTTTCATCCCTCAAAAGCACATGAAGACTAACAATGTTCAATTGAAATTTGGCATGATCAAAGCCAAAAAGGGGGAGATTGTTAGATACAGGGGGAGCTGAAAGAGGATCAACACAAGGATGAAGCCATGTGTCTTAAATAAATTTTAGCTTTTTACATGTCATTCAATCGAAGACATTTGTAATTTGTTAAGTTGTTTAAGAACCTCATCTTTTGATCCCTTGCATTGCATAAACACGCATACATGATTTGTGAAAAGCATAAAGGCTTTCATGTTTGCATAAAGAAGCAAATTTCTCATGGTTAAGTTTTGGAAAATCACATTATGCACTAACTTAATCAATTTCCAACATTGGTAATCTATTACTTAAGCCATGAAGAACTAATTAATCGATTATAAGGAAATGGTAATCGATTACACAGTACAAAACACAAGATATGTCTCACTGGGTTAACCGTTTACCATCTAATTGTAATCAATTACATTAGCTTGTTTAAAACTAGAGACTGTTTGTGATAATAGACTACAAGACGATTTAATCGATGACATTGTTCATATATCTTTTTCCAGAATGAGCTAAGAACACTTTAATCGATTATTTTGGATATTAATCGATTACATTAGTTAAAATAATCGATTACAAGGACAATTTAATCGATTACATGCAGTTAAATTTGTTTTCTATAAAAAGGTGTTGGGTCTTTTGTTTTGGATAGAACTTGATTTTGTGAATTTACAATCACTTTCAAAAGCCCTCACATTCTAAGAAAAGATATGCTGAGTTACATTGATCTTGTTTCAAAACCCAAAACTCATGCATCATTGATCATGTTGGTTTGAACAAGATTTGACAAGAGTTTTTCAAAGAGAGCTGATTCCAAGAATTGCATTCATTCAACCTGAGTTTGTTTGGTAAAATTCACTCACTCATATTCTGAGGATCATGAGGTTGTATCTCTCTTAAACTCTTGCTGTGATTTGATTATTTACCTTTGTTTCTTGTAAGTTCTTAGATCGAAGAGATTCTTTAAAGCTTTTCTAGAGTAGTGTTCTCTAGAGGGAAGAATAGAGAAGGGTTCTCTAGTTCTTGATCGTTAGAAGTCTGAAGGGGGTTCAGATTCTAGTTTTTTATCTAGGGTTGATAAAGAGGATTACTTGTAAGCTTGTAAAGAACAGATTTTGATTTAGTGAAACTCTAACCAAGGTTTGGTTGGAAGAAATTGGATGTAGCTTCTCTTTTGAGGAGTGAACCAGTATAGATTTGGTGTTCTCTTCATTCTCGTCTTGTTGTCTTAATTTGCTCATCTTGTGGTTAATCTTTTGAGGTCAACTGATAGATTTTCTGCTATTCTTGAAGTGAAAGGTGAATCTTGATTGATTGAAAGTTTTAATTTTAACAAGGGTGAACTTGTGATACGATCTTTAATCTGCTACCAATAACCAGAGGTCTTGATTTCTTCAATGTGATCAAGCTTGGTATGCCTCAATGTATCATTCTATTATTGGTTTTGCAAGGTGGTTTCTAATCTTTGATGACATAAAAAGAGATAATGAAATATGAAGAAGAAAATGAAGCAAGAGGAAGAAGAAAATGAACATGGAAAGAGGATTAAAGAGAAAAACTAATTTGCAATGTTCTTGGAAGATGGAACAGAAGGTTACAAATTTCAATGTAAAATAATATAAAGTGAATATCAATAAAAATTGTTCTACAACTTAACTCATAGTTTTTTATAAAGTAATGAAAAAAGGCAGAAGGTAGTGTGTAGTGACTAGTGAGTAAGCAAACTAGCAACTTAGTATATATTTTAAGTATTCCGTCAGTTTGGATAGAAGCAAATTTATTTTTCCAAATTCGAACCCACTTGAAATAAACTGTTTATATTCTACTTTTTAAATTCTCGTATTCGACACCTAAATTGATTGCCACCCAATCATTTTATTTGCTTCGAATTTCTCAAGTTATGGTCAAGTACGATTTTTACATGCTCATGCCTATTCCTCATAGCCTCTAGTACATTCTTTCGAACTATATAGACACATTTGTCTTCACTATTCTCTCCTACACTGCCTCTTCTGATGATTCTTTAGTCATGTACAACTTGTATCTACCTTGTGACTAAAGTTACTTCCAGGATTATGCTTCTAGTCATATGCACCTTCTGATATTTACACTTTGACATAGAACCCACGATTGGCTTTCTGCTTCTAGTATCTTGCTTCTGAAGAGCTTCATATTTGAAATACCTTCATTGTAGGAAAATGTTTCACACCTTTCTCTATTCTTCTCGATTAAGTCATGTTTTTAAAGAGAACTCAAGGAAAACTGTTAATAGTACAAGTCTAAAGAACTAAGAATCTATTTCTTGAAAATTTGTTATCATTAAAATATTTTAACTCAGAAAGGGTTTTGCTTCACCAATAACAAATCCATATTTTTTGAAGCTATTTCAACAAATCATCTTGTTTGTTGTAAACTTGGAATAAATAATCATTTATCAGTTTAATAATATTGAAATAATCAGACTTAGCAACAAGAATTTGAACAATTAGTATTGAAGTATTCAAATTAACTCTAGGGTAGTGAAAAACAAGGAAACATATGTGTTGGGTCACATTTAAGATACACGCCGTTTGCTTCAATTGTTTTCTCACAAACATTCTCATTTTCTTTTATCAGATTCTCCCAAGCATTAACACTTGCTTCTAATATATTCCTCTATGCATTATAGATTGCTTCCACATGCAACGCCACTTGGTACTATGGAATTGCCCTAAGCACTTGGCATATCCACTTCATCAGATAATAAAAATGTGTGCCTATTTCCATCCATAACGTTGCAATCATTGAAAAAAAATTTAAAAAAAAAAGTTAGATAAATTTTGAACAAAAAGTGAAATTACTGCTAAATACCTTGTTATTCGTCAATATTCAAAACGAAAACATGTTTTTTTTTTATCAAGCTAAAACAATAAACATTGTTGCATTTTAGATACGTCCGACAAAAATGTGTTTTTGTTTTAACATGAAAAAAAAAAACAGAACGAAAACCAGAGGAACTTACCTACATTAGTCTCCAACGATGTCTCCAATATTTTGGTTGTGAAACAAGGAAAGTAAGAGAGCAAGTTAGGAAAAGAGAAAATGCCTGAGAGGAAGAGAGAAATAGGAAGTGAATGAGTAATGAGAGTTTTGATGGAATAAGGGGCTACTTTGAGTGAGGGGAACTGGTTAAGGTTAAAATGATAATTTTAAAAGTTTCTTTTTCAAAAGCTAGGAGTGCGATTAGCAAATAAGGGCAACAATAACAATGAATTGTTTAATTTCTATCCAACACGCCACTGCAAATAACAGGCTAATGATATAATGAAGTTTTGGACTTGGTTATTACAATACAAGAAGGCCCAATCCCTCATCTTCTAGACACATTAGTAATTACCTTTTTTGGTCTAGCATTGTTTTACAGGAGAAATAGGCATTACTTTTTTTGGTCTGGTTAAAATGTTTTTCTTCTTCTAGAAATAGTTATTTTTGGTCTAGCATTTTATACTGGCTACAATTTTTAGTTTTTTTTTTCTTCTAAAAATACTCATTTTTAAAAACTAATTTTTGGAATGTATTTTTAATTATTGATATTACATTCTGGAAAATGAACCTAATTTTTTTAACATTCTTGTAAAAATAATTAATACTTCTAATAAATAAATTTTAGATTTGTCAAAATTTTAACTTTTTTCAAATTTTAGTTTCCAAAAATTTAATTTTTGATATCCTGCACTACTTTTGTTGTTATTCCGAAAGTAGCCACTGAATAATGGGAAATGAAAGGTATTTTTTTAATGGTACAAAACAGGAAGATAATTTATAATTAGTTATTTTTTTTAGCTAGAATGAATTCAATTTCAACCATAGAAAAAGTTAGATTGTTATTCAAATCAAAGTTTTTTTAATCTATAAATATTAATTGTTAATTGATAAAATATATTTGAAATCTTTGTAAAATATAAAAATATTAATTTTATTCCAGTAAAAAAATTTATATTATTTTTTTCTTAATAAAAAATTAACATATTTTTTAAAGTCATTGGTGCTAAATCTATGATCACATCTTCAGTCACGTTCGAGCGCTTCTCGCTGTCGAAGAGCCTGCAGATCGCCAACCTCCCACTCTCCACGCCATCGATCATGAGATGACGATGCTTCCATCTCGCTTCCTTAACCTTAACCTCACGATCACCACAACACGAAGACAAAAATGGGGTAAATGGCATTAGGGTTATCTATTCCTTAGAATAAACTTTATTTTGTTTTATACAAAGGAATTAAAATAAATAAAAATGTATTAAATGACATGGAAGACAAAAAATAGTGAATATAACCATCCGCGTGTAATTCCGTACGTAGGCCGCATTTAACAGAGTTAGCACACCAAGGATCTTAAAAAATATGTTAAATTTTTATAAGGATAAAATTAATATGAAATTTTTTTATGAAAAAAAATTAATATTTTTCATATATTATACATAAACTCAAAATATATTTTACTCTTCTTCTTAATTTGTTAATTTTTGTTAAAATAAAATATTTAATCCATAATTTTTTTTCTCTTCTTTTTTAATCTTCCAATCAACTTTATATTTGTTTATTCAAATCAAACTACACCCCACTTTGATGTGGAATTGAGTGGCAGGAAGAAAAGAATAGGAAAAAAAACATATGAGAGAGAGAAAGAAAGTGATGGATGAGATAAGTACTGTGATAAAAAGAAAGAAAATAATACGAAAATGAGATGAAAAATAAAGTAATTATGTTTTTTTCTAAATCAAACAAAATCAAAGAAAAATCTCTCAATTTTATTTTTTTCCATAAAAAATATATTATTTTACAGTCTTTTTCTTTCTTCCTATTTTTTCTTTTCTTCCAAACAAAATAATAATATGGCACACAAGAGAGTGATTGATCCCTAAAAATTTACCGATTAGCCTTCTACTAATGCATGGAGAATCCTCCCTAACTTCAACATCGACTGGATTTCCTTTTATAAATATTCTCTAGAGAAAAAGAGTCCTGGCTTGTTTACATCCACAAATTTTAAACATTTAATTGATATCTTTATTTTTTTTCTTTTATTTCCTATCAAATTATATTATCTATCATATTTATATTTCTCTTTCAAGATGTCAATTAATATTGACTGTAAAAAAATATCTTTTCGAGACACAAATACTAATAGTATCAATGGGAAAAAGAACGAATGTACTACTAACATATCTTTGACCGTACTGATGGAACCGTCCGGCCCCCTCCAAACTAGTAACATCTGTATGACAAAAAATACTTCTTTTAAATAATAAATATTAGAAAAACAAAAAATAAATAAAAATATATCACTTGTTAGCCTAATTGACAAGGAAATTTTCTTTCATGAAATAAGGTCCTAACTCGGAAGCTTAATTAAATTCCTGTCAAAAAAGGGTCATAAGCTTAAATATGGTGAATGAAAATTAAGCAAGAAATCAGATGGAGTTATAGTAAAATGGATTAGTCTGGCATAATGTAATAAATTTAAATTTTGATTGGCAGTGGTATCTCATTTAGTGGCTGATTATACCTCAAATAGGATTACCTCTAAAAGAGACATAAAAAAATAAGAAAAAAACTTAATCACCTAAGCTAAAACTGTTTAACTTAGTTCAAATTACTGATAGGTGAATTTGATTTTTAAATAACAAGAGCGTCAGAAAAAAATACAAAAAAAAAATACACATGAATTAATCACTAAAAATTACCATTGCCTATCAAACAACGACGTCACACATGCACTAATGCCGCGTGTCAATAGCGCCGACACCAAATTTATAACTGCGAATTTTTCTCATAAAGTAAAACAATGTAACAATTAAAAATTTCACGAGGAATTTCTGGAGATTCCCCTTTATGTGTGTGTCCATATATAGAAATGTAAATTTAAAATGATCAGCGTCCACACGAGCTTGCTTCATCGGATTCTTCTTAGTTATTATCCATGTGCGATTGTGCCTATTCTCTTTCTCTCTCTCCTCCTTCATGTGTTGTTTTCTAGCTAGCTCCTCTCCCTGGACACTATTTCCTTAATCGAATAATTAAGTCTAAAATTGCATCTACATAGCCAACTTTTTTAGTTTGGATATTCCATCACGAAGCTATCCATTGTCTTTGGATTCTCGTTTTGTAGCGGCGGGGGATGCTTTCTTTGCCTTATTTTAAATTTTTCTTTTTCTTTATTTTGAATAATGTAGAAGATAAGATTGACAGGAATAATGATAGCCAATATCTTGGTTTACATGACAAGTTTTGTTTTTTTTGCACAGGTGATAACTCAATCTATTTATTTTATTTACCATTCAATCTATTCGTATTAAATTTAAGAGTCCTGATTCAAAATGGGGTAAAAAGAAGAGTAAACAATGATATTTTTTTAAGGAAGTAAATAGTAATATGATAAAAAAAGGTAAAATAGAAAAAAATTCGGGATAAATGAGAAAGTGGGTTAAAATATATTTAACTAAACAATTTATTTTTGTAAGGGGGTAAATAATGATATGATAAGTGATATGATGGAAAAAAGAACAATAAATGAGAAAGTTGGTTAAAATATATTTAATTAACCTATTTAATTATTAAGAATTTTTTTTATTGAAAAAACTTTATATTTTTAATAAAAAATTCAAAAACACTTATAACTTATATTCCTATGTATAGAATTGAGTTTTATGCTATATAAATATTTTTTAAAAATAAGATATAATAATCTACAAAGATTGAATGTGTGGGTTGAATATTTATCTATTAAATATAGTTAATAAATGAATGGGTTTGAGTGATTTTTAATTAAATGAAACGTAAATGGATTTAAATTAAAAATCATAATATATTTTTAACAGTCAATAAATACTTTTTTTTACCCTCTATTATATTTAATTCAAAATTTATTCAATTAATGTATCCGTTTGAAAGCTTACCGTATAAAGACATGTCAGTTCCGAGTAAATTGATGTTACACTTGCCTTTGTACAAATATGTATGGAACATGTAAACAACATAATATCAATGCTTAGATTTCGTGAAGTACAAAAAATCACAACATACTGCATGCGTATAACTGAAATATAACGAATAAAATTAAAACTATATTAACATAAAAATATATTTTTTAGTAAAAAAACACAAAAAATATTTCAAATTAGAATAAAATGTTAATGTTTTATTTTTATTATAAACACAACAAACAATTCTATTTATCTTATTGGGACATTCTGTTTGTATTAATTAGTATAATAATTATTTTGAAAAATAAAGCATATAGGTTAAAAGTTTCTAAAATATTAAAAAAAAGATATATAGGTTGTTACAAAGTATCAATAGTCCTAATATGTTTGTGTGAGAGAAAGAGAGATGGTGAAAGTTTGATTAATATAAACTACATTATCGACATGATTGTTCAAGTTGGATAAGATTATTCTAGTAGCTAAAGTTTTTTTTTCTAAATATTTAAAAGTATTATTTATTTAGAACTTGAATTCGAAATCATTAGTTAAGTACAATAATTCTAAGCAAGTATGATCCGTGTGCTTGATGATTTTAATATTCACAGTACAGTTAAAATAACTAATTTAAATTAAATAGCATTTACTATCTATATTATATATGTATTAACTTCTCTTAATCATCAATATATCTCAATCTCCAAAATGAATTTAAACAAACAATTACACATTTCAATATATTCTCTACTTTGTTCCCTAAACAAAGAAAGCTGAAAATAATGTGAATATTTTGGTAAGCAAATATTACTTACATTATATATATAGTTGCATACGTGTGGAATGCATTTTGATCAGTATCAATGAAAAAAGATAAGGAGAAAGGAAAAATTAAAAGGAGTAGAAGAGGGGAATGTTCAAAAGCATATTGACCTCCATTTCAAATAAGTTACTTTTCTTCCCTCTCCTTTCTCTCTGAGTTGTGTGGAGATGACTCTATCCGGCCGGGTAACATAAGAGCAAAGGAGAGCTAGCAGATGAAAAGAACATATAGCTCATAAAATAAGTATTAATTTGAAAAAATTATGCATATTCATTCAAGAAAATTATGTATTTTCATCACTTATCATATAATAATGCAAATCATAATGATGAAGCCAGTTTCAGTCAACCCTTCTGCAGGCATTTACCAGTAGGCCAAAGTTGAGATGCTCACTAGAACTACACATACCTATGGAGAACAGACCCGAAGATTGTTGGAAATCGACAATCACACACAAATCGAAAAATAGAAAAGAGAATAGGGAAGAGAAATATGACACAGTATTTTATCCTGGTTCACCAAATGTAGGCTACGTCCAGCTTGTCTGTACTATAATCTCCTCACCGCCACTCGTTACAAGTCACTCGGTTTACAAGGGGAATATAAATAGGATTAAAAGAAACTCTAACATTAGCTATTCATGGGCCTTAGCCCAAACTACTAATAAAAGTAAAATATTACAAATAATCAGAGGCCCACAACAGTACCTAGCCTCTACGGGCCTGGAGGCGCTGCCCCCCGGACCCCCGCCGGGACGGCTTCCCCGGACCCCCGCCCGCTCACCTGGGAGCGGGACCCCAGTTGACTTTCTGCTGACCCCGCCAACAAGAAGGGTTGTCATCTGACTGCGAAAGATGAGTCATATCCAACAAAGATAAGCCAAATATACAAACATACAAATGTTTATGTAATGAGTTTCATACTTTACAAGCAAGATTAATAGCATCACTTCACCAGCAAAATAAGTATTATTAATAAAAAAGAAAAACCAAGCCTATCAAGTAAGCTATGTATATTCTGCAGCTGCATATTACAAACTAGTCATAAAGCTGAACTTCAAACTCCACTTGGGGTAAAACTTGAAGCAGGTATACTACTTTTAATTGCAGAAAAGAAAAAGAGCTCTATATCTGGTGATGCAAAAAATGCTATCGGGGATCTCTTGGCCTTGGATGATGAGCATGATGTGACGGTTGTTACTCTTCTCTTCTTAGGAGCTGGTGGACATGTTAGCACTTCTGGTATTCTGAACCTTTTACCCTTTGGTGTAGAACAGACACTTGAACATATATCTTCCTCATTAAGATCCTCACCCTTTATTTCTTTGGTGGCTGAAGAAGTAAGTGGAGTAGCATCATAAATCATTGATGGTTTTTCCTTCTGCTGCTTTTTTTCCTCATGTTTCTTGCACTTCATTCGAGTTCTTGCAGAAACTGGTGCCATATATATTGCTAAATCCTAATGTTAAAGGGTCCTCCCTAAACAACTGCACAAAGATTTGTTGAAAAACTTAGTTTGTATATCTAAAGGGGGGCACACAGAAAAAGACCCTTTTATATGGTAGAGAAAATCCTATAGTCAGCACTCAGCATACCTTCTTATTTTTAAACATCAAATAAAGAATCTTCATGGTTGAAAAGTTACGGTGCTGACATAATATAACTGGTAAAAATAATAAAGAAAACCACTGTCTCAGCCACAACTACCGCCACTGAGGCGAACAAATAATGTTTATATTATTAATGCAATAAATTTATAGAATAATTTTTAACAAATATTACTATTCTTATCTCTTTTGATTTCATTTATTATCTTAATTATTTTCAGGGTTCTACATTGCAGTCCACAATTCTAGCTGCAATATTGTTGTTGAATAGCTGCTCGCTACCGCAATAGCATGTAATTGCAGTGTGAATTTCAATCACATAAAATACCAAAATGTAGCCGCAACGAAATAACAAGATGAAACCTTAACATCGTTCTATTTCACTTTTTTATTTGTCAAGAAATAGATCAAGGTTCATATTTTAAAACATTTTATTCTAATTTCTAATAAATGTCAATGATCGAATACGCGTGACACTAAAGGATGTTGGGTGATACTGATTCATAGTTGGATTCAGTATTAAAACTCATTAAGAATTGGTCAACTGTGACTATGAACTGTAACTACCTAACAGAATCTAGAGAAATAAAAGATAATAATTGCATGGTAATTGAAGAATATATTTTCCCAACAAACCAAAGATCTCGGTCGAGATTATGGAGAGATATTCCCCAACTAACACACAAGTCAATGATTATAAATAGGGATATTTTCAGAAAACAAGGTACATACAATCTACTCTCTCTTTTCCATTTACAATGTATACACACCTCACGCCATTGATGTCGTTTATACAAGCATATTGATCTTCTTCCCTGAGGTATTCAATCTTCATAAATACCTTCAGAGAGAGAGTTTGATCCAACATAAATTTTTCAGCAAACCTTGCTGGACATCTCTGTTCATAAAAAATAGAACATTGGGGCCGTATATGGGGACGTTAAATTTCAAATTCCATGTTATCGATGGTAAACACAATAAGTAACAATTAGGCCGCACACCCATGCTCTGATGCGGAAAAAGGAGAGGAGAAAGAGAACATCTAAATTCGCATATTGAGAAAGACAGAAACTGTTATCCTTCAATCTTCTCGATCTCCTTGTTTAACCTTTAGATTTTGATGAAACTTTTACAACAAGTTCATGACTCATCACTCTTCACATGTAACGGTTGGTTTCTTTAATAGAGGCTTATAGCATCACCAGAAATTCCCAAACCGAAATGGTTCAGAATTCGTTTCCTGAAGCAGGCAACGATATTGCGAGTGACATTTCTCTTACACTAACCGTTGGATCGTGTTCAAACTTTGAGGAAAGATTAATAAAATCTATTTCTACATTCTGACCATTCAGATCATTCATTGAAACATTTTCAAGAGGGAATGTTTCAACTGCAAACAAAGGTTATCAGAATTTCTACTATGTTCTATCTTGTTTCGGGCAATCATATTGAGAAAGGGTTATCTCTTTTAACAACCGTTGGATTATCCTCAAATTTGGTCAATGTGTTCCTCTCTTGCATTAAATCAATTTGATCATTGGGATTTGTTAATTATTATTTCTGGTGGTAGGAATTAATTTCGTACAGAAGCCTATTTTGTATGCTTACCTCTTGTGATGTTTTGGTTCAACTTTTGTTGAAATTGTTTGTGGATTGTAATGGTTGCCGGAACCCTTACGTAATCTCATTTTATTGATAATGAAGAATTTGGGTGGACTCTGAGATAGGTCCCGTGATTTTTACTTCTCACATTGAGAAGGTTTTCCCAGCTTATAGAGCAGCGCTTCAGATGGAGGATCATGGAGAACCCGGCTTATAATGAGAATCAAGGAATGTTGTACAAATAGAAGCCAATCCGGACATACAGTTGTGAGGCAACGAGTCCAGTTGAGATTTCATCCGCATCGCTAAATCGGATGATGGGCCCTTGGGAAACGATAAAATTCGATTCCCACCCAATAATGGTGCAAGCATAACAGCCGCAAATCAAAATCCTAATATGATGGGTGCAGAGCATAAGAAGGCAGTCTCATCAATATAGAATGTGAGATTCACCACCAAGGAAGCCAGGTTGGCATATGCGCAATATCACTTTATGAGGGTGGATCTTGTCTCACAAGCGGCAACAGAGATTAGATTAAGCAAAAACTAAGTCTTCTCCCCCTTTTCTAACATGAGGTTTCATAAATCATTCTTTATAGTATTTTTATAGTAATATGTGTAAAATATTATTATTTTTGCATCTCAAATATAATTACCGTAAGAAATTGATTAATCAATTAATGTTGGTAATAAATTTATGTTTATTATTAAATGAATGAATTTTCGAAGTCAATTAATATGATCAAGAGTGCTAGGGCTATGAAACTGACATTAATTCCTAATTACCTTTGTTGCACCAAGAAAATGATCTGTGCTGGATGCACCGTGATGTTAAGAATTGTGGAGATAATTTATAATTTTGAGTTTATATACGAAGCCAACCCATGAATCAATTTCTGTGCTATTGAAGTTTTTATAATAACTATTATAATGCACCGTGATGTGAATGGTGCCTTTCGTCAATTATACAATAATTTTCATTATAGTTTTGGAACAATTAATTTTATTTAGTTTGTATAAGAACATAATCTTTATGATAGATTTATAATAACTATTCAAGCCAATTATTTTTCGCAATACATTTGTGGAAAAATATGCTTTTAATCATCTACAGTATTGTGATTAATCACCGGATATTCTTCACAGGGACAATGATACCTGAGAAGGGAGAGAGTGGAAGTTAACTCGACCAGCCATTGAATTCGACAATTTTCTTTACTTGGCTAATGTAGCCTGTACGTGGAAAATTGTTTGGAAGATGCTGGAAGATAACGTTATGAATAGGGGTGATTGTCATTGATTGGAAATAAAGCGTTCATATATCGCTTTTCCACCATAATATAGACTGGCAAAATCAAGAAAGAGAGGCAAAGAAAAAGAAATTGTCGAATTATATGCAGTATCATTGAGAAGAGCAAAGGAATCCAGAAGAAAGCAAATGTTGAACTCGATAGTGGCAGGAACCCAGTTAAATATTTGCGGGAATCTGGAAGAGTTCTCCCTGGTTAGGATTAAAAGAGAGCAATTTTATGCTCCATTCCAAGGGCAATACTAAACTATTCGTTGTTATTACCATTATTATCCATGTTATTATTATTGTTTGGACTTGAAGTTTCAAAACAAAACGCCAATTGACATGGAGAGGACATGATACATGCGAAACTTCTTTATATATTCAACAAGTCGGTCCAATCGAATTTGAAGTCCAAGCTGGAAAACTTTTTCTAGCCTCCTGCAGCGTTGTTTGTGCACCAACTATGTTTGGACAAAATATGAAACCACATAATACACGAATGTCAAATAATGAAGGGAAGGTTCTCGTTATCTTTCCAACAAAATGAAGATTGTTCGAGTCACAATTCAACACAAGGAAAAGAAAGTGTTAAGAAAATTAAGAAGGAGGCGAATTCGTTTGGTGGCTACAAACGAAAGATAAATAAACCCTGCTGATCCGGGTTAGCTAAATTGGATGATGGGCTTTGTTCAAGTGAATCATGATGATGAGATAAGTGAATTATATCTCAAGTTATCTTGTATATGTTATCCATGTATATGCATGCGGAAGTTATGAAGCTTGATATTAATTTGTTCCATTATGGCATATGATTATTGAGCGTTCTAATGTCCTTGTAAAATAATATTATTAAACTTGCACCGATGAAGAAAGTAAAGTGAAAAAAGCAATCGGTGATTCCAGTAGTTACAAAAGTGATGCATATTCCTTGGTGGGACAATTGTGTTTGGCATATTAAGTTCAATGTTTCAGACTTCAATTAAAGATGAAGTGCAATACAAGGCTTAGGTCCAAAAGGCCAAATTGAAAGAATAATTGAGGTAAGCCGAGCTCGAGAAAAGAAGTGAACGCTACTTCCCCAAATATCAAATCAAAATGTCGACATTTCTGTTTTTGGTAAATTATGAAGAAAGCCAGCTCAAATTAAAAGACCACGACAAATGAAACCAGATTCAAATAAGAAAGGCATCGCAAAAGAAATGGGGCCCAAATTAAAAAGTCCTTCAAAGAGGTAAAATTGGTTTCTGTAACCATAAAACTTCGAAAAAAGTCAAAATGTTGTACCGGCCCTTCGGAATATAAATGATGTGCCGCCCCTCCAGGATATAAATGATATACCGGCCCTCCGGGATATAAATGGTGTGCCGGCCCTACGGGATATAAATGGTGTGTCGGCCCTCCGAGATATAAATGGTGTGTCAGCCCTCCAGGATATAAATGGTATACCGGCCCTCCGGAATATAAATGGTGTGTCGGCCCTCCGGGATATAAATGGTATACATAAAATGGTGTACCGGCCCTCCGGGAGAAAAATGGTTCACAAATCAAATGGCAAGAAAATGCCTCAAGCGCAACAAAGTCACTATAGAAATGCCAACGAACGAAGCCGGGTTGTTAATCAAAGATCAGTAGAGCCAAGTGGAAAAGCTATGGCGCACAAAGCCGGGCTTATATGTGAAGCCACCAAAAAGAAGTCGGGTTCGAAGAGTAAGGAAGGGCGCTTCCGAAATTCGAAATCGGGGCCTAGTTCAAAAAATAAGGAAGGACGCTTCCAAAATTTGAACTCGATTAAAAACATAAGTTGTAAGAGATCTTGAGAGTAAAGCCCAAGAAAAGGTTAAAAACTCAAGAATTGATTGTTTAAGGGTAAAATCTGAACTAGTTAAAACCTTCAGCTAATGATAAAATGGGGGTATAAAAATAAACCTTCATGTGTATGATGCATCAAAGTTGTATTCTGGGCTAAGAAGGTGAACCGTCATGATGACCTTGATCAGGTTGAAATGTTTAAGGTCTTGGTGAAAAACTGAGATTGAACATGTGACAGATTGCCCTTGGTCTGGATTGAATTCTGGTAGTACGAGCTAGAATGTAATGTGGAGAAAACCTTCGCATAATATAATACCTGATTTTAAATACCAAATGAATATTCAAGCAGACTCTGCATAAGATATTTCTAACTTTGGCCAAGTCATTGAATAGAACTCTAAAAGTTTTTGAGTTCATATGCTAATGTGAAAATGAATTTTGGAATTATGTCCAATTTCATTGAATAGAACTCTAAAAGTGTTTGAGTTCATATGAAAATGAATTTCGAAATTATGTCCGATTTCATTGAAGATAGCTTAAAGTGTTTTGAGTTCATTTATCAAAAATCTAAAAGTGTGTCTTCTCTCATAATAATTCGGGTTATGGGAAAAACCTGTTGTTAAAACAATAAACCCTGAAACCTTGATGGCAATCAAATGTGATGTACAGGAACTTCAACATAGAATACACCCCGGCTATCCTAGGGCCTTGACATACAGAATACCCCGGCTTAGGATTACCGATAATCGAGCGTGAAAAGGCATTGAAGAACTAAGTTACCCAATCCAAACTAATACATCCCGGCTGTCCAGAAGCCTTGACAGCCGGGCTCGGGGGCAACTGTTACAGATTCATAGATTGGGCCAGTAGTAAGGCTCATTAAGAATTGGTCAACTCTAAATATGGACTGTAACTGCCTAGATGTCGTTTATACAAGCATAATGATCTTTTTTCCTGAGGTATTCAATCTTCATAAATACCTTCAGAGAGAGTTTGATCCAACATAAATTTTCCAACAAACCTTACTGGACATCTCTGTTCATAAAAAATACAACAATACCAATTAATCTTTAAAAAATAAAAAATTATATTCTCTTATAAATAAACGATATATCAATGATCAGAGTAATTGTATTATTTTTGACATTTAATGTAAACACATGATAATTTTAAGTCACAATAGCTACAATTCGTGTCACAGCAGCTGCAATAGCGACAATCACAATCTCACCAACAATTTAGTACCATGATAATTTCTTATTTTCTCCGGTTTACTATTTTTTCATAATATTAATATATGCATTAATGGAATTTCTCAATAAAGTTCGAGAATTGTTAGTAATATATTTTTTATCACATTTTTTAACACACATTTTATTATTATTATTTAATTTTTTAAAAATATAAATTGTGAGAATGTTAAATAAGGTATAACACATACATAATATTGTAATAATAAAAATACATTTTTAAAAAATATTAAAAAAAATATGTTTCTAACATTTATTAGAAAATTTTATTTTACATAGAGGTGTCAAAGTAAGTTTCAAGTTGTCCAACCCAACTCTTACGGGATAAACAAATTAAGAAAGTTGGCTCATTCTTTTTGCAGGTTAATTTGATCCGGCTTGTTTAACCAGGGATTGAGTTGAGCTAACCCGAATGAGTACTTAGGCAAATTGTGTTAATTAATTTGTTTCTTTATCAAATATTTTTCTTTTCTTTGGTTTTATATTTCTTTGGTATTTTTTTTTATTTTATTAATTAAGTTCGTTAGTGTAAATTAGTATATGATTGAGACTTCATATTTATATCTTTTATTTGGAACTTAGATATATTTTTAGTTGTAATAAATTATCCTAATAATTTGTTTTTGTTATTGGTTTCTAATAAATTCAAAATCTTGTTTTTGTTTCTAATTTTTTAGATAGTATTTTAAACAGTGAAATAAAATGATTTAGATAGTGTTTTAGAGATAAAAAAATAAATTTCAGTTATTTATCATGAACTAAAATATATTTAAGTTTTTCTTATTTTTATATTTTCTTGTACTTTTTTTTAATGAGGTGATAATCCAATTCTAACCCGCTGAACTCATCCCAAATTGAGCTGAGTTGAATATCATTTTCTGAAGCCAAAAAGTGAATCGAATTGATTCACTCTCTGAGCAATTCATAATGAATCAACCGGGTCCATGCTCTAAATCTACGCGTTTCTACCAAATCTGTTTTGAGGCCCCTGAGCCAACTTTCCCCTATGTGAACTCAAACCTCAACTTTCTGCTCCGGGTTTTATAAGGTAGCCCCACTTTTACTCATTATTTAATAGAAAAAATTGGAGAATAGCCAGTGAAAAAGATATCATCTTTATCGTTTTATTTTTCATTTTCTTTTCCTTTTATTTTGTAAACAGTATACCCTTTTTGTCTAATAAAAAAGATATGTGCCCTTTGCGGTATATACCAAGAGAAGAGGATGATGTAATGAGTGATACAATGAAAGGAAAAGAGACACAAGAGCGTATAAAATAAGCATAAAAATCAAGATATGAAAGAGTCAAGATTATTGTTACCTTTAAATCATGTCTCTACGAATTTGTTTATTCTATGGTTTGTCACAAATTGAAGACCAAAAACGGATTAAAATTTGGCAAAGTTGTGGCTTGTTGGCACCCAGCAATTGTCCTTATGTTGTATTAACAGAGATCACGTATCTTACTATCGAAAGTTATGATCTTTGTTCTAACCACAATCTACGAAGGCTAAATTATATCTAATTAATAATAATGGAAATTAAGGAAAGTAAACTTACCTAATGTACTACAATATATTACTTTTGCTTTTGGTGGGTTGGTTGAGAATTCTTGCTGATGCAAAATTATAATTAATAGATACAAAATTCAAACAATTAGCATGGCCCAAAACAAAACGGACAAGCACCCTCAAACAAGTTATGGGTGAGAACGAAGCTCAGGAAAAACAACAAAAGCAAAAAAACCTAACTCACATTCGGTGCATAATGTTTGTATAACTGCTCGTATTTATAAAGCCATTAAAAAATGCATTTAAGGTTTTTAAAAAGTACACGTATGTGAACACGTATCATAAAGACATTATAACAAATACATAATGAGTAGAGAAGTCGCAGGCATCATCGGGTTAGATAAAATAGTCTAGTGAAATCACTCATTAATAAACACAGTTTTTAATATCTCTAATCATTGCCCTTAAAGTAGCATGCATTCATTCAAAACTATATCAAAACAAAAAGTAGCATTCAAAATACCGCAATTGTAACAAAATAGTTGATCGGATTCTTTGTACATGATATGAGACTACAGTTACAGTACTTCAGGCTAAAGTTTTTTCTCCTTTATACATAAAACAAGAAGTCCATGAAAAAAGGTTTGAATATGTTTTCAGTTTTAATAATATGAGTTTTCATTTTAGTTATTTTATATTATTTTTTTAAAACAGTTCGTGTAATTTTTATTTTTTTTGGCATTAGTCACTCTCGGTTATTTAATTAATTATCATTATCTACTATTTTAGCCTACTATATGGTTACACGTCACTTTATACATTTATTTAGTTTAATTAATCTTATAAATAGACCCCATTTTTGCTTTAAATAAAAATCTTAAATGACTTCCAATTGAACCTAGGATTCCCCTACACGGTTAAAAAATAATAGTTTTCCAAAATTCCGCTGCCCAATTGTATTTTTAATGAATATTGTCAAGAACATAGATTCTAAAATCTCTAATCATCACTAATAAAATCGCATTTTAGACCTCTTGTATTTGAAAAGTGAGTCGTATACTATGTACAATGGATTATATGTATAATTGATTAATTTGTTTAAATTTATTTTTAAAAATAAATATTTTTTAAAATAAAATAAGCAGATTTAAAGTGAGTCATATATTTAAATAAGTAATTTCTATTTGTTTGATAAATAAAAAAGTTATCTATTTTATAAAAGAAACACTTAAATCATCATCAACCTTTAACCCAAGTTAATTGGAATTAATGGTAGATGAATCCAATAATAAATTAAAAAAAGGCAAAAAAAAAAAAGAAAGAGAAAAAAAATTAAAAAAAAAGAAAAAATAAATTAAAATAAAAAAGTGTGAAAGGAAGAGAGGAAAAATTTAAACAAACCCACTTAATATATAAAACTGAAGGGAACACTGGTCATTCTGCCACAATTTTTAAAAAAATTTGTCAATATGCCACACGGTCCAAATAAATTTTCGAAATGCCATGAAGGCTAAATCGCTGGCTGCATGGGCGAAATTTGATCAACACGTGTTGGACATACATTGGACGTTGTGGACGGGCAACTGATGCGTCAATTTCGCTGGACATGTAAGCGGAAATGGTGATGTGTTATTCGTTGGACATGTCAGCGAAAACGGTGATGCTAACTGGGTATTCGCCACATATGGCAACGTATTACGGGTTGGATGGCGTGGCTGCTTATTTTGGTAGTGAGCCCAGCGAACTTAGCATTGTTGGCCCACTATTTAAACCTTTAGCTTTCCTTGTCCGTCACTCCCTCTGTCGCTTTCTAAAAAATTTCTTCCTCAATCTCTCAATTCACTCTCTCATTTTGCTTCCTCAATATTGTCTTTCTCATAGGTTAGTTTATCATTTTTGATTTGTTTTGTTTATATTTTAAATATTGAATATATTTGTTATTTAAATAGTTGTAGATATTAAAAGATATTTAGGTTGAAGATTTAAACTATTACATTAAAGGATAATTTTAAACATTAGGTTAGATGATTTTTAGTGTTAGTTTATAATTATTAATTGCATGTTCAATATATTTTATATGTAAATAGTTGTAGGTATTAAATGATATTTAGGTTAGAGATATAAAACACTAGATTAGAGGATCATTTTAAACATTAGGTTAGATGATGTTTACTGTTAGTTTATAAT
>PYAF01002134.1:491422-501900 GCA_007407185.1 Glycine tomentella
AGATTTAATAAGTAAAGATTTGTTGTAATAAAAATTTTAATTAAAGATTTGATTTAATAAAAAAAATAATTAAAGGTATAATAATTAAGCATATGATTTTATAATGACAAAAATTAAAGATTTAGTAAAAATATTAAATAAAGATTTAATAAATAAAGATAATATTGTAATTAAAGATTTGATTTAATAAAAATAATAATTAAAGGTATAATAATTAAACATATGATTTTATAATGACAAAAATTAAAGATTTAGTAAAAATCTTAAATAAAGATTTAATAAATAAAGATAAAATTGTAATTAAAGATTTGATTTTATAAATATTAAAATTAAATATTTAATAATAATATTAGTTAAAGATTTAATAAGTAAAGATTGGTTGTAATAAAAATTTTAATTAAATATTTGATTTAATAAAATAATAATTAAAGATATAATAATTAAAGATTTGATTTTTTAAATATAATAATTAAAGATTTAATAATAATATTAGTTAAAGATTTAATAAGTAAAGATTTGTTGTAATAAAAATTTTAATTAAAGATTTGATTTAATAAAAAAAATAATTAAAGGTATAATAATTAAGCATATGATTTTATAATGACAAAAATTAAAGATTTAGTAAAAATATTAAATAAAGATTTAATAATTAAAGATATGATGTAATAAAATTTTAATTAAATATTTGAACTAAACCTACGTTGTTGCAATTGTTGAACCAAACATCACTTTATCCGCATTCCCCCAACAAAGATTGTGAACAATAAAAATTAATCTTTCCTTCCCTATCCGTTGTGACCCTCAAGCCGTTGATCTTCACCATCCTTTAAACATAATCGTATGATATCAATGTACATTATACTAATTTAAACTAATTTAAAATAGGTGGATATAAAAATTTTGTATTGTATTAATATATCAAATTTTTTTGTTTTAATAATTAAAATTTTGTATTATTAATTTATGGAGTTTTTTTGAAAAAACTTTTACATACAGTCATGGATCAAGATGAACATGTTCCATCCACCTCGTCGTCTGAGTCTGCTCTGAGTGTGATTGACCCAGGTCCATCCGTGCGGAGTCTCCTTACACTGCAGGAGAAACATATTTTCACTTATGTGTGGAATTCCCAGGGTGATCCATCCATGCGGGATCGTGGTATTAATGTTAGGCACGCGGTGACACACGACCACCAGGGTATGCCTGAGGAGATCCAGCCATGGCTTAGGCAGGCAGGATTTTATCACGTTGGGCGCCTGCGCAATCACGAGGTAAGGATATGAAGACAACTGTTAACTTGCAGTTTGGTGGTTTGAATGTATTGTAATGTATATCAAAGTGGTATCGTTTAATTTTTTGTTCAAATCAATCATCACCTTGTGTTTGCGCTTGTCAAGCGATGGCGCCCGGAGACGCGTACGTTTCATATGACGATGGGTGAGGTCACAATCACCTAGAGGATGTGCATCATCTTTTGGGGTTGCCGACCGATGGTCATGTTGTGTCTGGGCGTCACGGACGACACAACTTACGGGCTATTATTGGTGATTTATTAGGGGTTGAGCCGCCTGCTGGTCGGGATTTGCACGACGGTTTGTTGGGACTTCACTATTTACGGGACCAAATTGGTGATTATGCGGTCCAAGCCGGCACAGAAGTAGGACGGCGGAGATACACACGTGTGTTGATATTACGCATCTTAGACGATATGCTGTTTGTTGACACCGCTTCGAGCTTTGTCCCTGCTCGCTACTTGTTACATCTGGATGATTTCCAACGCACTGGAACATTCAGTTGGGACTCTGCGGTTCTTGCATATTTATATAGGGAGTTGTGCAAGGCTACCCGTCCATCGCGTCGTGAGATGGGTGGGTGTGCTTTGTTGTTGCAGCTGTGGGTTTGGACGCGATTCCCGACGATTTCTCCTGCCCTTCCTCGTCTATAAATTGTAATTTATTTTTGTGTTTCATGCATTATTATGGTGGACTATATCGAAGACTATTTTAATTTAATGTTTATTGCATGACAATGGATACTAAATAATTTAATTTGATGTTTATTATTTAATGCAAGCGTAGTACATCATGGTAACCAGCTAGTACATCAATGGGGTTGGTTGATTGAAGGGCAATTACGCCTATTGTGACCCACAACTTTACAATAACCACATCTGGTACGAGTTGTTGACCCTTCACGCTAATCCATCTCATTACCTATACGCGTACTCTTTAGTCTTCCTTTTTTCCGTCTCAGCGACATATCTGATATAACAATGGATGGTCCTGCTGGTGGTATGAAGTCCTCATTTCCAATTGGATACCACTACGGTGAATAGACTTGACATTGATACGCGACACTATATATAAGGTCAACATATTGCCTGGGATCGTGGTGTGTGGATCGACAAGCTGGAATGACATGACTACATGGAAACCTATAGGCAGTGAGCTCACCACATTGACAATTTCGATCAGCTAACGACACCGACCATTTTTTCCAGCTCGTATGAGTCCGTATGTTGTACGTCTCTTGAACCTCAAATCTCATCTTAACTAAGTCAAAACAAGTGACGTAGTGTGTTGCCGATTTATCAACCATCCTCGTATATTTTTGTCATGCTAGCTTGGAGAAATGATTACCTCTTGCCATCTCCTCGCGTGCCTCTTGACCATGTGCGACAAAGTATGCTACTAAGCGAGCGTATGTGAACCGCACAAGGGACGTAATAGGAAGGCTTCTTGCTCCTTTAAGCACCTTGTTAAAGCACTCTGAGAGATTGGTTGGTTGTCATGTGACCAAACCTTCTTCCCTGTTCATCATAGGCTATACTCACTTCTCCTTTAGGATATTATCAACCCATGCTGCTATTTGAGGGCTTGATTCTTTAAATGTTTCTAATCCGGCATCAAAATCTATGTGCGAGGTTGTATAGGCTGCAAATACAAACAGAAGGTCACAATCAACACATAACATCAACGGAGTAATTGCATATAATAACATTGGCTTTTAATGGACAAACATACCTAATTTCTTCAATTTTTTCTTCAAGACGACATTGTTAAACTCTTGATTAAAATTACTGGCCAGGTAACGAATGCAATAAACATGGTACGTCTTTGGTGGATGCCATCCCAGTTCGACATTGTTTACAATGCAATTATACCTGCATGCTGATCTGAAATAAGACAAATTCCCTCTTTCTGCGTAACGTGTATCCGCATCAGTGCCAAAAATCATGACCAATTGTCGATATTCTCTCTGGAAACAATTGCAAATGCAATTGGAAGGACATAATTGTTTCCGTCAACTGATGTTGCAATCAGCAGTGTTCCATGATATTTCCCATATAAATGGGTTCCGTCGATGCTTATAACTGGTTTGCAATAATTGAAAGCATCACAACACTGTTTGAAAGTCCAGAACACCTTGTTGAATACTTAGCACTTCCATCAAGTAGGTCATCAATAAAATGGTCGTTCAAATCCAGCTTGTATGCGGACCCAAGAGAAAAATTTAACATGTATCCCAACCACCTTGGCAAAAATGCATACGACTTATCCCAATCTCCGAAATCCTTCACAATGGCGTTTTGCTTTGCCTTCCATGCATTCATGTATGATATATGAAATCCCACCATTGTTGCTATCCTTTCTTGAATTAACCCAATTTTAACACTGGGATCCTCCCTAATCATTTTTGCATTTCGTCATACAATAATACATTAAAAAATTGTAACCAATAACCAAACTTCAATTTAATGTATTTTACATAGCTAAGATCATCGAACATATCAAATTTGAATCAAGCTGCTTGTGATCTTGAGAAAGATTTTGACCAACACATGTGTGTTCGTTATTCCATATGCCTACAACCCATTCAGTGCCACCCTTTTTTTGATATGCCCTCATCCTCCACGGACAACCGTCAAAATGATTTTCACAAACCATTATAAGTCTTTTTGTATCACTTTTTTCTACTATGGTAGTGCGATGATTAGCCATATAATATTGTTTTATAGCCAATTGCACATCCCGCTTGGTCTCAAACACCTGATTCTTATATAGTTGTTGATTCATCTGCCAGTTAGGTATTTGCCCTCCTTCCATATCACCAGACTCCTGGTCTGGGTATGCCCAATTAACATGTGTGTAATGCCTTACGTCAGACCAAAATGGAACGGTGTCATCTCCTATATCTCCATCATTAATTAAAAAAAAATTAATCATCATACTTCTAACACTTATATTTATTTGGAAGACACGTGCCTATAAAACTTTCGTTTAACTTTCCTAATCAGTAAATCATAAATAAAATTAAGCAATCTTTGCCAAAACTACATTAAATAGGAGTAGTTACCGGATTTGGGTTGCTTACTTGCCTTGTAGGGATCACAATTCACAAAGGTAATGCCCTACTTAATTCTTTATAACGTTTCGTTTGCAATGTCAAATGGTCAACCTTTTTCGTGATAGTGAATATATTAAGAATATTTTACATAAAAAAATATAATAATTTTTTCAGATATTAATATTTATGTAGTAACAGTGTAAATAATATTATATTATTATTTGATCATAAAATATCATTTAAATTAGTTTAAATTAATTATTTAAAAGTCAATAAATACTATATATAATGAATTATGATTGAATAATTGTATAAAAGTTTTTACAATTTTATTCATGACCTTTTTTCTAATTTCTATTAAACCTACAATAATTTAATGACTACTGAATAACAAAAAATTGTGCATCCATACCTTGACCCTGCATTCCGACAATGCCCGGAGAAAGAATTGGAAAACCACGATCGAAGTCACCATCTACGTCCGTATCTGACGAGTCACCGTCTGGAACAAAACCTTCGTCCACCTTGTCCTCGGAACTGTCCATAGGCCAAACTGGGTCGTGGGCCGGCACCATTTCATTCTCCATTGCTTGACTTGCTGGTACTGGTGGGGGCGATATATACATATCTTCATAATCCATTTGTTGTGTTGGTTGTGTTGGTATTGGTGGTGATTGGGATACATCTCTGTCTTCCGGATTCATCGACGGCTCTCTGTTTATGTCAATGGACCTGTTGGACTGGACACAATGTTGATTGCTTGATTGTCCCCCAATGTTTAATTCTGCATACAATTCGATAAATCTTGGGTTTGCTCCCTCTGATATACAAGTGTCTGTAACTAACGCTACATCGTCATCATCTACAATATCCACAGCAACCCACTGCACTAGGTTGTCCGATGCACATCTAGCTGTCAATCGAGAGACAGATTGTCCGCTTTGTAATCTCAACTTCTTGTAAATCATTTTCATCAGATCGTGGTGGCTACATCCTGGGGGCATACGAAACATTTTACTTTCTCCTTCAAAAACTTGACTGTTAGGCCCAACGTATCTACTCCCATTATAATATACAATGCTCATTAAACCATTTCTGTTATAACTCATTTTGCATAAATTGGAAAAACCAACAGAAAAACGTGTTTCGCAAATAAAATTTAGAAAGACTGAAATACTAAAGTAGAAGATGGCTGGTGATTCTGGTGATTTGGAGTTGGGGCAGTATAAATAGGACTAATTTTGTTGTGCAGTGGACCAAATTAGGTTACCTATTTCGCTATGTCTTTTACCAAATTAACAGGAAGTTGCCACATGTCAATACCTTACCAATTTCGCTGGCTCTCAAAGCATTTTAAGTCTTCATTTTGGCATTTTGAATGATTAATCTGTGTAATTAATCATTGTTTTTTGTTTGTGTAACAGAAATAATGACTTCGACAAGTGCAAACTTGGTTAACAACAACAAGGCTCCCTCTGTTTCGACTCCTGCTAAAAAGCCTGAAAAATTCAATGGGCTTGATTTCAAGCATTGGCAACAGAAAATGTTGTTCTACATGACAACCCTGTGTTTGGAACGTTTTCTCAAGGAAGATGCTCAAAGTTGGAAGAAGGAGACGAACATGATAAAGAGAAGGTTGTTGCGGTTGATGTATGGAAGTACTATGATTTCTTATGCAGAAACTGCATCCTCAATGGCCTAGACAATTCCTTGTATAATGTGTATAGCACTTTCAAAACCAGTAAGGAACCGTGGGATAGTCTAGACAAGAAATACAAAACAGAAGATGCGGGCTTGAAGAAATTCATTGTTGGCAGATTTCTGGACTTCAAGATGGAAGACTCTAAGAATGTGGTGAGTCAAGTTGAGGAACTTCAAGTGTTAGTGCATGAAATTCATGCTGAGGGGATGACCCTGAGTGAATCATTTCAGGTTGTTGCGGTTATTGAAAAATTACCACCATCCTGGAAGGATTTCAAGAACTATCTCAAGCATAAGCACAAGAAGATGACACTTGAAGATCTGATAATGAGGTTGAGGATAGAAGCAGACAACAAAGTTGTTGAAAAGAAATTTGGCAACAATCCTATGGTCTTTAGGGCTAATGTTGCTGAAGAGGGATCAAAGTCCAAGAAGTGGAAATATTCCGATGATGGAAATGCTAAACAAGGCAAAGGTAAAGGTAAAAAGTTCAAAGGCAATTGCTACAATTGCGGTAATCCTGGCCACCGTGCAAAGGATTGCAAAAAGTCACATAAATCCAAGAAGAAGAAGACCACTCAAACCAACTTGATTGATACTGCTATGTGGAGAAGTTGAAAATCTCAACTTAACAGTGGTGGTGTTGGAGGGTAACCTTGTAGGGGACACTAAGAAGTGGTGGGTGGATATCGGTGCTATTAGGCATGTCTGTTCATCCAAGTGGATGTTTTCTTCCTACACCCCTGTGAAGAATGATGAGAAACTCTATATGGGTAACTCTTCTACTTCAAAAGTTGAAGGTATTGGAAAGATGGCTTTAAAGATGACTTCTGGCAAGGTTGTGACACTTAATGATGTGTTTCATGTGCCTGATATTCGCAAGAACTTAGTGTCTGGATCCCTTCTGAGCAAGAATGACTTTAAACTTGTATTTGTTTATGATAAGTTTGTACTTACTAAGAATGATGTGTATGTAGAAAAAGTATACCTTAGTTGAGGGCCTTTTCAAGATGAATGTAATGACTGTAACCAATGGTGGTGTTAGTATCAATAATAATGTTACTTCTATTTAATTGCTTGAGTCTTCTAATTTATGGCATCAAAGATTAGGACGTGTTAATTTTAAATCAATTAAAGTTGAATGTTCTAATACTAAATGTCACGTATGTGTTGAATCAAAAGTTTCAAAATTACCCTTTTCTTTTGTTGATAGATTAACTGAACTGTTAGATTTAATACATATTGATATATGTGATATGAAATCTGTACCATCTAGGGGTAATAAGAAATATTTTATTCCTTTTATTGATGATTGCAGTAGATACTGTTATGTTTATTTACTTAATAGTAAGGATGAAACACTTGTGGCTTTTAAACAATATAAAAATGAAGTTGAAAATCAACTTAAGAGGAAAATTAAGGCTATAAGGAGCGATCGTGGGGGAGAATATTATGGCCCTTCAAGGAATTCTATATAGAGTCTGGTATTATACATCAGACGAATCCTCCTTATGCACCGCAATCAAATAGGATTGCAGAAAGGAAAAATCAGACATTAAAAGAAATGATGAACAATCACGTCTGGTTTACCACAGAACTTGTAGGGGGAAGCCATTTTGACACCGAAATATATTACTATTAGAGTTCCTCACAAGAAAACAAAGAGCATACCATACAAAGTATGGAAAGGAAAGCAACCATCCTTGAAATACTTGAAAGTATAGGGGTTCTTGGTTAAGGTCACGGTTCCTAAACCCAAAAGGTTGAAGATCGGACCTAAAACTATGGATTATGTATTCATTGGTTATGCACTTCATAGTAGTGCTAGTCGATTTTTGGTTTATAAATCCGATGTCTCAGATATACATGTTAATACGATTATTAAATCAAGGGACGCTAGGTTCTTTGAGGATATATTTTTGTATAAAAAAGGTATATGAACCAAGTGGTAATGACAATGATAATGTTGTGAGACCTTGGGAGACTACAACTAGTGTTGATCCTATAGAGGATGAACCTAGACGTAGTAAGAGGCAAAGGACCACCACATCCTTTGAACCTAATTTTCTAACATATCTATTAGAAAATGAGCCTCAGACATATAAAGAAGCTATAACGTCCCTAGAGGCACCATTCTAGGAAGAGGCTATCAATAGTGAAATTGAATTCATCCTTTCGAATCATACTTGGGAATTGACAGACCTTCCTTCTGGCACTAAGTCTCTAGGAAGTAAGCGGGTCCTCAAAAGGAGATGAAGGCAGATGGTACTATTGATAAATATAAAGCTAGGCTTGTAGTCAAAGGCTATAGGCAACGCGAAGGTCTCGACTACTTTGATACCTATTCACCTGTTACAAGGATTACATCCATTAGGATGTTAGTCGCGCTAGCAGTGTTGAATGGGTTAGAACTACATCATATGGATGTTAAGCTAGAAGAAGAGATCTATTTGGAACAACCTGAAGGGGTTGCTGTTCCAGGACAAGAACAAAAAGTTTGTTGCTTAATTAAATCCCTTTATGGGTTAAAGCAAGCTCCAAAACAATGGCATGCGAAGTTTGATAAAGTTATGTTATCGAACGGTTTTAGTATTAATGAATGTGACAAGTGTGTCTATATTCAAAATACTGAGAAAGGGTTTGCCATAATTTGTCTTTATGTAGACAACATGTTGATAATGGGTAGTAATAATCAAATGATTAAAGCTACTAAGAAATTGCTTGCCAACAAATTTGACATGAAAGATTTGGGAAGAGCAGATGTTATTTTGTGTATCAAAATCCATAAAACATCAAGAGGGTTGACTTTATCACAGGCTCACTATATTGCTAAAATTCTTGAAAAATTCAAGAGTTTAAATATAACTCCTATAAAGAACCCCATAGACTGTAGTCTTCGACTATCGAAGAATGTTGGCAAAGATGAAGCACAAAAGGAGTATGCTCAAGTATTAGGCAGTCTTATGTATGTTGTGAACTGCACTAGACCTGATATTGCTTATGCAGTGAGCATGTTGAGTCGCTTTACGAGTAATCCAAAAGTGTATCATTGGAAAGCTATGGTAAGAGTTTTAGGATACCTAAAGCACACTTAAAACTTTGGTTTGCATTACGAGAAGTACCTTGCAGTTATTGAAGGATATTGTGATGCAAACTGGATCACCGGTTCTAATGACACTAAATCCACAAGCGGATATGTGTTCATCCTTGGTGAGGGTGTTGTATCTTGGAAATCGTCTAAGCAGACTTGCATTGCAAGATCAACTATGGAAGCAGAATTTATCGCTTTAGATAAAGCCGGTGAGGAAGCCGAATGGCTTCGTAATTTTGTTGAGGATGTTCCCAGTTGGCCAAAATCAATACTAGCTATAGGCATACATTGTGATAGCCAAGCCACCATTGGAAGGGCTAGGAACGTCATGTATAACGGCAAGTCTAGACATATACTTCATAGGCATGATACTATAAGACAACTACTCTCGAATGGAATCATCTCAATAGACTATATGAGGTCTAAAGAGAACATAGCAGATCCATTAACTAAAGGGGTTCCTAGAGAGTTAGTTGAAAATTTGTCGAAAGAAATGGAGACCCACGAACTAGGTTCAAAGAGACAACTAAGTCATGATCGACTGTTAAACACTGTGGAGTTTTAAACTCATACTCATTCCTATGACAAGAAAATGTATATGAGGGTAAGAATAACGAATTTTAATGGTTTCTTAATCTGATGTGTTTAGATGATGTATGTGGAGGTATATCACAAGAAATCACCTATGTGAGTGTGAAGTGGGGGCCGCTTCAATGAGAACTTAAAAAGGGGCAAAAGAACCAAAAGGGTGTTTTTTAAAAAAATATTTACCGATAAGGTGCGTTTTCAAAATTATTTCCAAATCTGGTGCAGGGGGGCCTATATTTACAAATCTGGTGCACTGCAACATGCCTGATCCAGGCATGTTGCAGTGCACCAGATTCCTATAAATAGGCCCCCCTCCCATTTCCTCACTTGCACCATCTCTCTAGAATTGTTCTGCCTTCTCTCTAGAATTTTTCTGTGGCCTTTTGTGCAACGAATCTCTGCTGAAGTGTGAAGGTGTTGTGAGTGACGAGAAACATGAGTTCAAGTGGAAATTCAGTTCGCATTGTCTTATATTGGAATGGAAGAAAATATCAAGGCCAACAGGGTGTCATTTTTGAAGGGGACACACGAGGAACCTCTGTGAGACGGACATCAACCCTGACTGAATTGCATGAAAAGATACGGCAAAAATTACGTCTGAATAGCAACCAGTCAATCAGTTTACTGACGGGAAGATTATGGCAACACGAGAAGTTCATGGGGTTTCAAATAATGGATGATGAAGACGTGGAGTTGGTACTAGATGAATTTTGCAAGCAGGGAAGGACAGATTTTCTGGAGTTGTACGTGG
>PYAF01002135.1:4613-31106 GCA_007407185.1 Glycine tomentella
TTTTTTTTTTTTTTTTTTTTGTAAAATTTGTGTACTAAATTGATGAAAGTTGAATTCTAAATACTATAATCAAAAGTCATCCAAAATACAGGAGACTAAAAACATTTTATCCTATCATTTTTGTTACCAGAGGAAATTTAATTCTCGACCTTTTCTTCTTTCTTATTTCCTTGATCATGTAATTCTCCTTATGTCTCCCACTTTATCTAATAATAAACTATGTAAGTTGCAAGGACTTTTCCCCCTTATATCTCCCACTTTATCCAATAATAAATTATGTAAGTTGCAACAAGGACTTTTTCTATCTTGTTTATTACATTTGAATCAAAAGGACTTCTGGCCCCATAATGATTGTATCCAATTTTAAAGTCACAAAATTTGTTTGCCATCCCCTCACAGGACAAACGCTTTCTGATGTTTTAACTTTTTTTAAATGTCATTTTTATATTGAGGAACAAAAGGTGATGTCCATCCCTTACTAGATAAACCGGTCTACCTTTTCTATGGGGGAAATCGCCAAATAACAGAATATCTTAAGAACATTATATATTATTAGAGGCCTCTATTATTTGTATGGGTCTTTATGAAAACTTTTTTCAAGTTTATCGTAACGTTCAAATTAGATGGTCATGCAATCATGCCATAACTGCTACGTAGGGAAAGCCTAAATATAAAAAAATACTTCTAAACCTCAAATCATAATCTCAACTACATATTTTAATCCTGAAAAGTATTCTGTCTCTGATGGTTAATTTGCCACTAATTTGTCTTTATATATAATGACAGATTTCTGATCTTACTAGCAGTTTGCAAAGTAATTGGCCCACACTGGCATGTCCAAGCGGCGATGGGATAACATTCTGGACCCATGAATGGGACAAACATGGCACTTGTTCAGAGTCAGTCCTTAAGCAACATGACTATTTTGAAGCAGCTCTCAACCTTAGACAAAAAGCCAACCTCCTCCAAGCTCTTACAAATGCAGGTACATATTATAACTTTGTTAATTTGACATGGGTTGATTTAACTTGATTAGTAATCTTGGATTTGAGTCAGGTGTTTGGGTTTGAGTCTTAATATGCAGTTTTGTCATCTACAATAATATTATATGATTAGAACAAGATTGTCTCTAATGTGTGATCTAGAAAAAAAAAAAAATACATTTTTTGTATAAATAGTTTTTACATAATAATTCAATTATAATGCATGCCTGTTAAACTCACATTTAGAGTTTAAAACATTTTTTACACATACATTCAGAATTTACTTTATTGCTACATCATGTTAATAAATAAAATAATGTGATAAAGTGATCAAATCTTACTAGACTTCTAATCACTAAATTAAACTCATCTTAACCCATTAGAGTCGACCTAGTTAGTAGTGAATAGATGTATGAGAACTTAAGTTCGATTCTTATGAATGCAATATGCTTTTACTAAATCATTGTGAAACATGCATTGTGTATTGCCAGGAATACAACCAGATGGGCAATCCTACAGCGTGAGCGACATCAAAGAGGCAATAAAGAATGCAATTGGGTATACTCCATTCATTGAGTGCAATGTGGACTCATCCGGCAACAGCCAGCTATACCAAGTTTACTTGTGTGTGAACACTTCTGGGTCAGACTTCATGGAATGCCCTGTGTTCCCCATGGGCAAATGTGGCTCAGACATCGAGTTCCCATCTTTTTAGTTTCTAAGACAATGTTTATTCCAGTTAATTTACTGATATTTGAATGTGTGTTGTTGTCCTTTAATTTTCATAACCAATAATAGTGATCATGTGAAAGTGCTTAATTCAATAAAATGGTGTATACAATTATAGCCAACAGTAGTGCAAATTCTTTTACCAAGTTGAGTTAAAATATGCAGCTGAGGACCAATGTGAATAAGTCCTAACGATTGAATGCGTCACATCTTAATACAAAATTATATTAAAATATTTTGTATGTATATAATTCATAATATCCTATAATTAATCATTTAATTTGATTCTGATTCTAAACTATTTTAAATTAATTTAAAATAATTTTGATCTTTAATTTCCTTTTAAACCTTAATTCATGTTATATAGCCAAATTCATTCATTCCATTTCTCACCTAATTAATAAATTTTGCACTCAATAATCAATTTCCACTAATTTGTCTCCCAATTAATTGATTTCCTACTCACTCAATTAATTAATTTCTGCAAGTTTTTTTAACCTACTCCCTTCTCTCAACTCTCGTGTGACCAAATAGACAAATAACTCCCCTTTTTCATTTTGCTTTTTTGTAATCTTAATTCAAGTTATCAAAACGTGCCCTCTCTCACCTCTCTGATACCACGTGTTGGGAAATCGAGAGGATAAATATCGGAAAGATTTACACCAATGGGTCATGAGTAACCATATAAGTGAACCAGACTTCATATCTTAATCCAAAACCTTAAGACTCAGGTTTATGTGTCTTCTCTTCACTTATATGGTGCTCAACTTTTCTATTTTTATCCTATGTGAGACTTTACCTCACATTTGTACTCCAACACTAGTGACCTACAGGTATACTAGAAGGAATAAGGTCCAGGTGGACCCAGTTGGAGACAAGGACAGTTAGTAGTTACACAGTTATTAGGAGTTAGGAGTTAGTTAAAATGGTGAGTAGGAAATATTGTAACTACAAATAGGAGATTAGATTAGGAGAGGGGGATGAAAAACAAAGGAATAGGAGGGAATTGTAGATGCAGCAAGGGTTGTTCAAGGAGCATCTCTCTTGTACCCTTTTATATACATTGTTGCTGACACATTGTTGGAAACGTTGATTAATCAATACACGAGGAATATTCAAAGAGATTGTTGTGTGTACCTTGATTGTTCTTGCTGCTGCCTTGTTTGATTCTGTGCAAGTTGCAGAGTCTTACATAAATGATTGTGGAGACTTGGGAGCCCAGGGGCCAGGAACACAACAGTATGCAAGCTTGCGTGTTTAACTGCCACTAAACATATGAGACCACATCGTATCCTATGAGGTCTTTAAGACAGAACCAAGTGAAGACATTAATATCTTGAACAATCTTTTGCAAATCAACTTGTTTTTCTTTGAACAGATAGTGATTGCGAAGCTTCCACTAGTTCCACGCAATAAAAACTTGTTAAGGATTTTTCATGTGTTCAAGTATAATCAAGTTTCAGAATTGTCATTGGACTTGCGTCCAAGTTATCTCCCAAAGGACTAATGCATTCTCGAAAATTAGGAATTAAAAGCCAAAGTTTGTAAAAAATATTTATCAATTGGTTGTGCTGAATGTGTAAAATATAAAGACGTGAGAATAAAAACAAGTAAATGGAATGATTAAGCATAAACGATTGCAATAGTGTTGTAAAATTTGATGGTTTGGAAAGCTAGGGTTGGACTTGGTTTCCCCTTTTATCAATGCAATAATTCCAAAATAAGCTAGTTAATCATGTGTTTTATCTCCAATTCATAATTGTATTCTAATGCTCTTGTCTAAGGTGAAAGAGTCTAGGTTATTTGGATTAATTCCTAATGTATTGGCAAACCAATACAAATAACCAACCTTAATGTTTGAGAATCACAAAGAGTCTAGTTGATATTGATCTATGTATAGAATCAATACCAATTAAGTGTTCTTCCTCAGTTCTGGAATCAAAGGGATGTTTATCGACTACGCTTTCAATTCCTTAGACCAAATTATAGGTGATTAATCTAAATAAGCATTAAGATAAGAAGAAGAATAATAAGAACTGAATAACTAGATTAATTGGAGAAAATTACATGAATTCAAATTCAACCTATCTAACCCTGACAGGTGAGGTGATTAGCCGCTCATAACTTGATTACAATTCCAAGAATCATGCATGAAAATAATGTAATGAATCTAGTTCTAAAGCCCTAGAAAGTAGCTGTCGTATTTCTCAAATGTCTCTGCTCAAATCACACTAGCCTCCTCTTCAATCACATTTGAATTCTTTTATATTCTAATATGGGCTTGAGCCTGACGCGAGAGGCTTGCTTAGGTGTGACAAATATCTAGCACAAGTGAGACCTTCTGATATATTTAGTTCAGCTACTGACTATCCTCACTTAAGCGTACAAAATGTCGTGCTTAAGCGAGGTCTTCGTATTTTTCCTTTGCTCTGTTTACCTCACTCAAGCCCTAATTAAGACTTGTGCTTAAGTGAAGGCCTCTAGTGAATCCAAGTTTGATCTCTAACTTTGCTTGCTTAAGCCTCATCTTGCTCAAGCTTAAGTGAGCTCAACTGCATCCATTATGTTCATGATTCTTCTCGCTTAAGCGCTTAGAATGACTCACTTGAGAAAGACATCTCAATGTCTCCTCATTTTGATTTTAACTTGTATGGCTTAAGTGCACAACATGCCACGCTTAAGTGAGAATGACTCAGTTTCTTCAACTGGCTTAAATTCATGCAAAAACTCTACGTAAACATAAAAAAGTCCTAAAAACTTAAATTCTAAAGTTTCTATGTGATTATTCACAATTCACTCTAATCTTAATGTAAAACAAGGCTCAATGTATCAAAAATGCTAGATAATCGTCTCAAATCATATTAATATATATTTAGCGATTATGAAAGCCCACAAAATCATTCTAACACATCTCCCTTTCTTAGACAACGAGATACCTCTACGTTGTAAGAAGTGCATTTGAATTGCACCTAGTAGTGCTGTAATATTACCTAGCCATCCACAGCAAGCGCTCCAAACCCGATGACTCTATATATAATTAAACAACACACGATCATTGGATTCATCCTATAAGTGCACTAGGGGCAAAAAATTGATAGTAATGCTACCCCCCTCCTTACTAAATTTGACTTAGAAGGTAAACCATTGTGCAAGATTCTCCAAATGAAACATTGTACATTTGGAGGAATTTGTAGGCACCATATATCAAAGAACATTTTTTTGACTTTCACATCCCTCCCTAAGATTACTAATGGACGAATATGCAGAATTTACCCAATACTGTCCATTTTTTCCATCAAGCCATAGCCACCCATCTTGCAAATTGCTATTTAAATTTATAGCATCCTACTTTTGTTTTAAATTTTCTTTCAAGGCCTCCTCCCACACAAAACCAAGACTCCTTCATTGTAGATTTCATGACAACACTTCATTTTCCTACCTTCCCATATTATGAATTGTTTCATGTTGTTGCAACCTATCAATTTTTTTTCACACCCCTAGGAATTATAAAAAAAGAGTTGAAGAACAAAGTAAGGGAAGATATTACCGCAAGAGATAGATCTATGCTTCCAAGAGTTCAACCTCCTAACAACTTTATCCACAATAGGCTTCCAAGTTTCCTCTTTTCTTGGCTTGGCTCCAATAGGTATCCCAAGGTAGACAAAATGACAATTTGGTTATCTCGCAATTCATCAATGTAGCAAAAATCTCCAAGGTTTCTCCATCAAACCCCGTGCTCCTAAAAAGCTTTAATGGAAGTTACTTTGAGACTCAAAATGAGCTCAAAACATCTCAGTATGCTCTTTATAATAAGCACATTGACAAAGGTAATTTTCCCAAAGAAAAGAGTAGCATCCACATATTGAAAGAGATTGACTTCAACCTTTTGTTTATCCACCAAGAAGCTTGAATAAATATTATTTTTAATAGCTTGCTTCATCATCCCACTAAATCTTTTGACAACCATATTGAACAAAAAATGAGCTAGTGGATCCCCTTGACACAATCCCTTATTGATCATAAATTCCAAGGTTGGTTATCATTCACCAACACCAAAATTGATAGATAAATTGTATCTTCTGTATGTTTTGTACAACACCTTCGAAAGATAGATAAATTGTATTAGATGAATACATTCTTATATTTCATTCTTGTGTAAGGATATGTTTATAACTTCTAAATTATGTTTATATTTAAAAATTCAATAAATTTAAGGCCTGACAATAGGGGATGGATTGAGTTTAAGGTGTCAACTTAGTTGGACTGCTTATTTTAATCCCGATATTGTTTCATGCCATCTTTCTCAAAAAAAAAAAAAAATATATATATATATATATATATATTTAAAATTTCCACGTTCCTAATTTTTTTACTAATTACAATAATACCCTCTAGATGTTATACAAGAGAAAAAATGTTGCACTAAAAAGAAAAAAAAATGATTATATGTATACCAGCGGCTTCTGTATGAAGTAAAGGACATGCTCTCTCACACATTTGAAGTAAAAGAAATTTATGTAACTCTTTTTGAACGTTGGGAGTAAAAATGCTCTATAAAATATTATAGCAATTAAGCAAGTGTCAGTAAAAAAATCTATTTTATTAGCTTTTATCCATTATACATTAAATTTTTACAAACTAATATTCATTTACAATAAAAATTATAGTTCAAAAATGAGTTTTGTAATTCATTAATTACTTTATTCAGTTATTGTCACTAAATAATTAACGCTGAAAACAAATTGTGCAGTTTTAGTGTCTCACTAGTTATTCCTTCTAGATCAGGTTCCATAGCTTCTAACACACATGAGACTCGGAACATACGCATATGGTTCATGGTTGTTACCTGGCATATGAACACGGAAAAAGCATTCAATTGAAACACGTTAATGTCTATCAATTAAACCAACTACACTTAATATTATTTTAACTAAAATTGGTTGATACTCCCTCTTTGTTGTTATATATTTTCATTGAACTCGTATATAAATAAAAACAATCAATTTCATATTATTTAAGAAAATTAATTAACACTATTTAATTTTACTCATCTTAAGTAAAATTATTCTTAAAATATCCTTTATTGAAATTTATTATCATAAATAAAGAAGAGTAATTGAAAATAGAGTTGTAATTAAATGAAAAATATTTTAAAAATGATATTATTAATTAAGGGGGAAGTTAATTAGAGTTACTTATATTTGAGTTAAGATATAATGTAACTTTTTTATAAGAATAAATTATCTAATTCATCAAGATTAAGAAAAATAATTAATTTAGTTAATTATAATAAATTTGTTTTTAATTCATACCTTTTTGAACATTATTCTTATAATAAATATTTCTCTCTCTTCTAATTATTTGTCAATATATTATCTTTTTTTAAAATTAAAATTTTATAATCTCAAAATAATTAATACAAGAAAGATTAAATCTTATAGAAAAAAAACAAATACAGAATCTTATAAATTGGAAGTATGATCTCTGTGATCCATTTACATTAATCAATGAAAGATTCCAATTATTATATTTTCATGCATTTAATAATTTTTATTTTAAACGTTTTAATCAGAGGAACGATTCCCAAACCAATAGTGGGGCACTTCTATTAATGTTGACATCTCAAAACACGTAATTTAAAATCTAAAATCAAGTTTAGAACATGGAAATAATAATTTAAACTAGTAGAAGAAGAAATCATGTTATAAGGACTGACAAGAAGTTGCATATATATAGGGGAAAGATAGTTGATATTATTTCTTTGTTGCTAAAATCACGATCGACACGCCAAACAGCCCCTTCATTTGACTTGCACGCAAGACCACCAAACTTCCGTTGCCACAAAGCTTCATACAAGCATTATAAACTAGAGATTACGTCTTTAAAATTGTAACCAAACAAGATTAAAATAATGTCCTTACATCCGTTACTAAATGTTCTTCTTTTTAGTTTGTTGTTGGTAATTTTCAAACGCATTTTTCACGTACCCATAATAAATGGATAGTCCAAGTCCTTGCCACGTCGAGGTAGAAAAAAGTAAAACAGACTTGATAAATATGCGATTATTGGCACCTTAGGTGCCTTACAAAGTTGATCCTTAAAATTTATTAAACTTTCTTAATTATATAGTTGAGATGAGAGATGACATGACTATATATGTAGGTGTTTTAATCTTCTACGAACAGAGCAATGACATCGATCAGTCAATTTAATCTTTACAATTATAAAAATATTATTTAGTATTTGAAATTATAACAATAAAGACTAAAATGATTAACATTTGGTAATTTCAAAAATTGAAAGGATATTTTTATATAATTTCAGAAACTAGATTAACCGAGACTTTTTTTTCCAAGAGATTAACCGAGACTTAAAATCTAGAAACCAACAATTTGATGTGTTATGGATTTCATAAATGGCTTAGTAACAAGGCTCAGGAATGAGTAATGGATTGTTGATCCCAACTGAAAGTCAGATCGTGGGTCTTGACCACTTCAAAGATTGTGCTGCTAAGCGGTTGAAGATCTCGGCCGGAAATATCGGGAAATCTATAACTGCACATGAGGTAAATGTAGTATAAATAACGGTTGGATTCAGAGGAAAAGGTATACACAACTCTCTTGCTCTCTCTTCTTCTTTCACACAGTGCATACACCCCACGTCAATTGTGGTATTCTTGCTCTAGCATTGTGATCTACTCATCTGAGGCATTTTGCTTCCATAAAATACCTTCAGAGAGAGAGAGAGAGAGAGAGAGTTTAATCATATATTAAATACCCAGCCATCCTTCCTGGACATTTCTGTTTATCACGAACAGTACATTGGTACCGTTTGTGGGAAATGTTAAATTTCAACTCCAACCAATCACGATAGTAAACACAAGAAGCCATCAGAACGAAGGACAACAGGAACCACCCGTCAACGTGGTTCCACCTGAAGCTGTGTAGGTAGAAGATGCAGTTTTAGATACCGTCTCCTGCCCAGCCGAGAGTGGTCATACCAAATGATCCACCACACACATCAACCGGGATGGAGCAAGAACCAGTTCAGCACTTCATTCATAATGCACACAGATCCCATAAATGGGCTTAGTAACAAGGCCCATTAAGGAGTAATAGATTGTTGATCCCAACTGAAAGTCAGATCGTGGGTCTTGACCACTTCAAAGATTGTACTGCTAAGCGGTTGAAGATCTCGGTCGGGAATATCGGGAAATCTATAACTGTCCAAGAGGTAAATGCAGTATAAATAACGGTTGGATTCAGAGGAAAAAGTACACACAACTCTTGCTCTCTCTTCTCCTTTCACACATTGCACACATCCCACGTCAACTGTGGTGTTCTTGCTCTAGCATTGTGATCTACTCATCTGAGGCATTTTGCTTCCATAAAATACCTTCAGAAAGAGAGAGAGTTTAATCATATATTAAATACCCAGCCATCCTTGCCGAAAATTTATGTTTATTACGAACAGTACATGATGTATATTGTTTTTCTATACGTGTGAAAGTTTTAATTTGCATATATTAATATGTAAAAGTGTTAATTCTAGAAACTAATTTGTCAATTTAATCAATAAAATTATAAAATATTATTGTAGTATTTGAAATTATAACAATAGAGACTAAAATGATTAACATTTGGTAATTTCAAAAATTGAAAAGCTATTTTTATATAATTTCAGAAACTAGATTGACCGATACTTAAAATCTAGAAACTAATTTGATGTATTATTGTTTTTATATGCGTGTAAAAAAGTGTTAATTTGTATATTAATAGAAAAATGTTATATAAAAAAAAATGTTAGATATCATAAATCGTGTGTTGTTTGAAGGAGTTGGTGCAGAAGGAGTTGATAGGTACCAAATCACCCTCATTTTTTTTTCTCCTTTCGTGTTTCTCCGATTAGAAAATTGACATTCAGCAAAAAAAAAAAAAAAAAATTAACCAAGTTAGGGTGTTGATTTTTAACCACTTGTTATTATTTTCTAATTAGGATCGACAACAGGGAAGGCAACGACCAACGAATAGTGAAACAAGTGATCTCAACCTGTTTCTATGGTATCCTTTAAAGGATAATGTTCTCAATATGTAAATTATCAAATATTTATTAGGTTTAGAAGTTTGTTAATAAACATATTTGATAACTTATTACTATTGGCAGGTATAAAATAAGTACAGGATGTATATAAAAAATCATATATGAATTTAGCTACCGATCGTATTATTGATATAAAATAATCCTATTAAAAATAATGATTAATTTTTATGGAGAACTTTGAACATACATAAGATGAATATTTTCTTTTTAATACAGTCGATTTCATATTTAAGATTAGGATTCGAAATCACTTGATTAAGGAACACAAGTTATTATCACTTATACTAACCAACCGTTGTTATATATTTAATTAATTAGTCAACCACAACCTTGGAGGGCACGTTGTGGTTTTCGTGGATAACCCTTACACTTTCCACGATACAAGTACGAGAAATGTTATTAGAGAAATAGTGTGATATGATTCGCATATTCGATAACATGCCTTACAAGTTCAAGCATCATTTCGTTGTAAAACATGACTTTCGGGCCTATAAAAAGATCACTTTATAAGTTTATATCAACATCATTCATTAATTCCTTTTGCTTGTGTGAAGTGCCAAAATTCATATTAAGAGAGAAACAGAGAGATAGAAGGAAAAGCATCAAAGATGAAGCCCAACTTTTCATTTTTGTTTAAGCTTTTGATACTGCAATATCTAGCAGTTCTATCCATTTCTCAGGAATTTGATTTCTTCTACTTTGTTCAGCAGGTAAGTCATGAGTTCTGCTTAAAAAGTTGAATAGTTTAGTGTTTCATTTTCTTTCTTTATTTTTTTAATAGTGGATTCATTTATATGTGTCATTGTGTATTCACATTTTATTCTGATTCTTCACTTATCATGCAGTGGCCAGGAGCATACTGTGACACAAAGCAGAGCTGCTGTTATCCCAAGACTGGTAAACCTTCAGCAGATTTCAGCATTCATGGACTTTGGCCTAACTACAATGATGGATCATGGCCTTCAAACTGTGACCCTGACAGTGTCTTTGATAAATCTCAGGTACTTATAGTTTGATGATAGAAGATGAATATTTTGGCTAACAGGCATGCCTGCTGTTGGAGAAACTATTAGATGATTTAAGATAATTAATTATGGTCGATCTTGACTAATTTTCATATAACACATAACTGAGTATTATTAATTTTTTCTTGTAAATTGAATATTTTAAATACATCTGTCACATAGAAATTGGTCACGATCATAAGCATGTCTGCATGTGTTTGTTTGTAGGAGAGCTATGTGTGTATAAATTATTTACACTATGTGCCAATGAAAGATTTTAAAGTAATTAAGATGTGGTAACCAGCACAAATGCACGTGATTGGTTGGAAAAGCTTTCAGTGTACAGAAGTTTATGATCTTAATTATGTTTTTAGTTATTAAAATTTGGATGAATCTAGTTTTGATCCAACAAATTTATAAAAAAATTCATTTTAATTCCTCAAATTCAAAAAAAAAAAAAAAAATTAGTTCCTAAACACTAAATTCTAGAGAGACTAAAATGATTTTTTTAAAATTAGTTTTAGCCCTTAAAAACTAAATTTGAACTACTAAAATAATGTTTCCAAATTTGAGGGACTAAAATAATTATTTTCTTAAATTTGAGAGACCAAAAATAGATTTATCTCAAATTTCAGAGACTAAAAACATAATTAAGTCATTAAAATTGTAATATAAAATCTTAAATCATAGCTAGAAGGATTATTAAAGGAGGTTTAGGATTGACTCTGTGCAAAGTAATCTAGATAATGCAATGTGATATATTCTTGATACCAAGAGCAATGCTGCGTTTGGCCTTAAACAATCTGAAAATATTGGTGTTGGAAGAGACAGAAGTTAATATGACTAAGGCAAACCTACCATATACATGTCACGACCCTCCATTTCTGTTACTTTAAGGCATTTAACTCATAACTGACTTCATTTAGTATGATAGAAATTGAATAACTAGACATCTCATCAATTTCCTTGATATATTTAAAGCTGAAGCAACTAATGTATGGATCGGATCTAAATCTTACACGTAAGAAATATAATAAGGATCATCTTTTAAAATAAAATAAAAGGGAAGTAAGAAAATTCCTAGTCAATAATCATATCTTAATTAGTACTATATATATTTGATAAGTTTATTAAATATTGGTGTTATGATATTAGTGCATTTCTCAACTGAAGCACTCATTAATGAGCCATACTACTTGGTGTAGATCTCAGAACTCATTAGCAACATGGAGAAGGATTGGCCATCCCTGAGCTGCCCTAGTAGCAATGGCATGAGGTTCTGGTCACACGAATGGGAAAAACATGGCACATGTGCAGAATCTGAGCTTGATCAGCGTGAGTACTTTGAAACAACTCTCAAACTGAAGCAAAAAGTAAACCTCCTTCAGATCCTTAAGAATGCAGGTACACAATACTTTCTTTTTATCTGTTGTTTAAAGTTAATTATAACAATGCATTAAATTAAGAGAAAATAGAAAGTAAACCGATCATCAGCCAATCATAATTCATTATGTATAATAATATATAATAATTAAGTTTATTGATTTTTATGCTAACTACACTCATCAAAATTATACAAGGTTGTGATTTGTAATTAAATAACAATATGAAACACTGTCAATACTTATTGATTAAACTCTTAATTAATATCAGTTTTAATTCTTGAATTTATCATTGATCTTACTTTTTATCTTGACATCTAACCACCAAGAATAAACTAACATGAAAGTGTTCTAACTTAAGCAATACCCTCATGTTGTCCTAATTATATATTTTGTGAAGGACAAAAATATTTTGATATATAATATACTATAGTTTCGTTTTTATTCATTTATAAAACTATAATTTATAAAAAAATCATTAATAATGTTATTTGAAGTTTTAAGATAACAAATAAATAGAAATATACGTTTTCTTTATAAAAAAAAAGTACAGATAAAAAGAAAAAAATTATACCAACCATTCTAACAGCAATAAATTAACGAATTTCAGGGATTGAGCCAGATGATGAATTTTACACCCTAGAAAGCATTTCAGAAGCTATAAAAGAGGGAACTGGTTTTACCCCAGGGATAGAGTGCAATAGAGATTCAGCTCGTAATAGTCAACTTTACCAAGTCTACATGTGTGTGGACACTTCTGGGTCAAATCTCATTGAGTGCCCTGTGTTTCCAAGGAGCAAGTGTGGTGAACAAATTCAATTCCCCAAGTTTTAAGAAAATTTAGTTCGGTAAAATTAAAATGCATGTTTTCCCTTTCGCTACTCATCTTTTGTCTTCAAAGTGTAATAAAAATAAATGTTCACATTGACGCGTTCTAATGTCCTCCCATTCAATTCCCCAAGTTTTTTAAGTTATTCATGTATTGATAGTTGATACAAAAATTTAGTGGTTGGGATCAGTTTGAGAATCCAAATATCAAAGTGAATTTTAATTACATGGTGTCAAACCCTTTAATGTTAGCGTACATAGTACTCCTACAAGAGACACACTCGCACTCGCTCGATTTTATATCATTTCCCTCGTTCTGCACAATATTTGCTTAATACGTTTCATAAAGGCAATAAAACTGTAGAATTTTCCTATTTGGCTCTAATAGTTTTCAATCGAATTGAACTAATTAATAGGTATCGTCTACTCACCACTATTACGGTTAATAATCAACTTTCTTTAATTGTGTCATGCTTATGCTTTTTTACGTGTAGACTATATGCCAGCTGACCCAAATGTAAATAATCAGAATTATGTGTCTCTCGAGACAACAAAACAAGAATTTATCTTAGATTATTAGATTTACGAGTTTACAAATTATGTTCCATATATCAATAATCAAAATTTAATACAAATGATGCACAGTCATATTTATAATCAAACAACAACAATTATAAATATTAATAGGCATGTACGTGAACAAGAGACGAACTTCATGTTTGTTACCTCAATTGAATAATGAACACCAAAACGGGAGAATAATATTCTTCTCTACTTGGCCGCTAAGATCTTTCACACAACACTGTGTACTAAAAAAAAAAAAAAAAAAAAAGCCTTAGGACACCGAAACATACCTCGCGATAAGGCCCAGCATTCGGACCTGCCGAATAGTCGAATACCTAAAGACTACAATTTCACTATCCCGTAAAGTTTACTCCTAGGAAGAACTAGGTATTCGGTCCAATGTCGAGTATCTAGCACCATCTATAGTAACAGGTGCTCAAACTAACCAAATATCTATCACCTCTTGTATTGTCAAGTACTCGAATTAGCAGGGTACCGTCATTGTCTAAGGTGACAGTTACTCGACCTAGTCAAGTACCATCTTCACCCATGGTAACATGTACTCGGCCTAGTCGGGTACCATCATCACCCGACTTGCCCGAATGCTTGACACCCATGGTATTAAGTACTCGACTCGATCGAATACCTGGCATCCCTTGTAGTATCAGGCACTCGGCCCAATTGGATACCTGATACTTGATACCCTTGTTAAGTATTCGATCTAATTGAATACCCAGTAAACCTCATCCTATCTTTGGTAACTTGTTTAAAAAAGATTACCTAGATTAACTAGTAAAGAATCATTAAGGAAGAAATCAATTCTTTAATGATAATTATAAGGGCATTACCTAAAGAGACAACCCTGGGAAAAGACCCATAGATACAGGGCCCACCAAGGTATGTATAAATAGCCGTGTGAATATCGAGATAATGACACAGTTGATTCTTATTTATTACCCTCATTTATTACTCTTGATCGAGACCTTATTTGAGCGTTGGAGTGTCTTTTACAAGTACCCCACCCCCTGATTGACTAGTATTATTTGAAGGAGGAAGAAGAATATCCAGAGGATGTTAGTAAGAAAGAAACTTAACTATCCATTCCTGTGCAGGTACATTTGGCGCCCATTGTGGGGCCCAGGTAAAATTTCCTTGCGACCCTAAGGAGAGTATAGTAGCTACTATACCCGTTCTATTGCATAAACACAACCGTCACAATAACCGGATAGCCCCAACCTGTTCGTGTTCCCTCTCCCTATCTGAGTGAAGATCATGGGGAAGTCATTCAAGCTCTAAGAGAAGAAATTGTGAATATGAAGCGAAGACATGCCGACAACATAACAACATTGCAATAGGAAAATGTCAAACTGAGAGGACAACATCAATCACAACTCCCACCAAGATAGATGTCCCTCAACCATCCCAAGTGGAAGTATCCAACATACCACAAGCTAGCCACTTATATAGAGTAACTCATTCGTCCAACCTCGTTAGTACTTCGTTGACTCCCGGGCTCACGAATCCATTTGTATCAAGAATCATCGACACACTTGATTGTGCTTGTAACATGTGCAGAGTTAGCAAGGAAACTCATCTACATACACTTAGGGATTACTATAATATAAAGTGAGACAAATTTGGAAATTGACTCCACATGTTCTTCATCAATACTTCTTCTCTTAAAATAAAATGGATTGGCTTAAACAAAATGTCATTGGTAAACATGGTCATTATTGCATAATTACTGCTTGGTTCATTTGGAGAGTGTTCAATAAGAAAATCTTCAATGATGTTGGCTATATTGGAAAAAATCCAAGTCTCACATCTGTTTGAAATAGTGTCAAGATAAAATATATAAGTGGGGACAACCCTTTTCCCATTAGCTAACTTATGGGGTTATGTTATGTCCTAATCTGCATTCAATCAATTGAAATATTAATTCCAGGGTTCATCCTTTGTTTTAAAAAAAAACTTTGATTGTTCTGCACAACAAGGAAATATAAGGCTTCAGGATTAATCGTGTGAACCATTGAAGGATTGCAATGGATTGTCACACTTTGGTATATGACCAAGTGAAACTTTCCTGATTTAAGATCATAGAGGGATGCCATGAGTCCATCGATCCCATTGAAGCTTGATGATATGAGCTGATCCCGAAAGGATTTACGCAACAAAGACTACCCTTGGATTCAAAAGGAACCCTAGGGATTCTGCGTGAGCGACTGACGTTGAATGGACCCCACTATCACAATTGTCTTTGGGCATCTTCCATGAACTCCTTGTTGAATGAGTTTTCTTCTCAAATGTGCAAGTGCGAACCTCAGGATTTTTTTTATCTTAACTATCACAAGCGTTTGCGTGTTCCATTCTAGAATCCAAACTCAAAAGAGAAATTAGTCATTCCTTGATCCACATGGGCTTTATTGGGCTTGTAACGTGGCCAGGGGTTAAGAGGGCTATGAAAGAAAGGTTAGAGAGGCTCAAAAAGTGTTTAAGGGTTACATAGAGTAAGAACCTTGAGCGCCTGTACTAAAGAAAACTAAAGTGGATTGCAAAAATAAATGAATAATTGACATAACATTCTGTAATCAAATAAATCAAATGCAAATAGAAAGGGATAGAATAGAAGTGGAGAGTACACTTAGTAATTAAGGGTGCATAGATGAAGAAAGGTAGTGCAACTAGCAATGCTTATTTCATTTCAGAACGGGCCAGTCCCAAAAGGTACGGAGTGAAGGTATGAAAATAGGAGTGTAAATAGCATTATGTATTTTGTTTTAGAAAAGAGAGGATTTTATATTTTCTTCTTAGTTTTTTTATGTTGACAAGGCGTTTGCCCTCGCTTGTGTGTTTGGTAGAAAATAACTTGTGTGTTTAGTTGGCTTTATCTTTTTTGAAATATTTGTTTCAATTGCATGAAAAAAGTTGTTAAGGCGTTGGAGCTTGAAATAACGTTGAGTTTTGAGAAAAGCGGAGAGAATCGCTTAAGGCATTGGACCTTGAAGCGATCTCAAGTAATGTGTAATTTCCGTGGGGAAAAGGAGAATTAAGTGATCTTTTATTTGAGTATTTTTAGATTATTCTTTTTAAGGAAAAAAGTTTGTATTTGCTATAAACTTTGTGGAGTCAAGTAAGTTGGGGACCCAACATGACATTCACAAAATCTATCCATATGTTATTGAAACACCCAAGCAAGTTGGAGACCTAGCATGCAGTGTAAGGAACGTAAGCGTGTACTAAAGAAAACTAAAGTGGAATTGCAAAAATAAATGAATAATTGACATAACATTGCGTAATCAAATAAATCAAACAGAAATAGAAAGGGATAAAATAAAAGTGTGGAGTACACTTAGTAATTAAGGATGCATGAAGAAAGGTAGTGCAACTAGCAATGCTTATTTCATTTCAGAAAAGGCCAGTCCCAAAAGGTACGAGGTGTAGGTATGAAAAGAGGAGTGTAAATAGCATTATGTATTTTGTTTTAGAGTAGGCTAGACCCAACAGGTAAGGGGGTGTAGTTATGAAATTGTAAGTGCAAAATAACATTATGTATTTTTTTATTCTTTTTTTTGGGCTGGATTGGAACTGGGTCAGAGTGACCCTGCCCAACCCATAATTAGGTAGAAGGGTTGGAAAACCCTATGTTCCACTACAGCCAAAAACGACGCGGGGAAGGAGTAAAAGTCTCAACGGATAAGGCATGGCCCTCTCGCCACCGGCGTGGTGCCTGCGGCGCAAGGCCGCCACGAGGGGCGGTGACGGTAGGGGCGACGCGGTGGTGGTAAAAACAAAATAAAGAAAGAAGAGAAGAGAGAGAATGAAGAGGGGAGAAGGAAGGAAGAAAGGAACTTCACACTACCTCGAGCCACCACAAAAATGTCGGAGGTGACTCTCAAGGCTTTCGTCAGCGGCCAAGGTGCTCGTCAGCGAGATGAAACAAAAAGAAATAGCCCAAAAAAATGAAAAAAAAGAGAAGAAAGGGAAGGGGACAAGAGAAGGGAGAGAGGAAATGGAGAGAATGAGGATACCTGAGAGACCCCTCTTCCTCCTCTGGCCGCACTGCCAAATAACGGTGCTTGATTGGTCTGTTTTCTTTCCTCGTCATCTGTGCCTTGGCTGTGCAATTAATGCACAGGCTCCTTCCTTTTATGTGTGTTGTTCCACTTAACTTAATGGACTCTCAAAGAGCACACTAGGTCACTTTGGGGTCCTTTTTCTTTTCTTTTTTTTGACCCAGAAAAAATTAGTGTATGACACCATGAACATTGTTTTCCTTCGTTACTTTGTCCTTTCCTTTTTTGACAAATAAAAAGAGATAATTTAATTATATATAATGATATTTACATTAATTATCTTTATTACATGTAATAATTAAATTAATGATTTACTATCTTTTTATTCACTTCAATATTTTTACTAGTCAATATTTCTTAATTTTTTTTGTCCTTACTTTTAATAAGGGACTAAAAATAAGAAGAAAAAAAGTTGAGGGACATTCATCACTAAAAAATAAGGAACAAAAAAATTTATGGACTAAAATAATAATAAACCTTTAAATTAATTATTTTGGTTATCTATTTTAAAATAATATAATTATTTTAATTTAAAATAATCTAAACTTGAATTGAATTAGAGATTTTTTAGTCAAAAAATATATCAGTGTTATTAATTAATTTAAATTAAAATATATAATTTTTTTTTATCAAATTGAATGTTTAAATAACTAGAATCATAATACTCATCGTTATATTAAGTGTTTACTTTTTTATTTCCTATACTTTTCAGGATTTTTTTTATTTTAATCATTGAATTTTTATTTTTTTTGTTAATCAATGTCATTTAACTTTTTCTTTTCATTTTTACTTTTAGGTTTTTAACTTATAGTCTCTTAATGATGTTAAGAAACTAAAACTTGTTAAAAAAATTTAAAAGACTAAGAAATAGTAAACTCTTATTTTAATTAATAGAGTAAATTATATTTGTATTCCTGAATTTTGTTCTTTCAAATTATACATGTCATCATTTTTTTATATTTCTACACTAACGCTCCCTTACACCAACCATCCTCACCCCCATACAACCCTTTGTGTAAATATGAGGGGAAAAATTAAAAATATTAATAAAAAAATATATAAGAAAAATAAGTTTTTAAGATAATATTTGCTTAAAATTTTTCTAGTAATAGATCACATATCTAATTTGACATAAAATTAATAATAAATATTTAAATTTATTATTTATTAAAAAATTATTTATTAGAAGTAATTGTCCCCCCCTTTAATACACCATTGGATTTGTCCTTCCTCCCTTGTATATTACACTAACTCCTTTAATGTTTGAAAACATTACATTAATACCCTTATAAGGGAGATTGTTGTAATCATTAAGTAAGGAAGAATGTTGTGTGTAATTCAAAAAAATCTCGAGAGGTATTAATATAATTTGCTTTAATTAATATAATAACGAGAATGTAAGTAACACACCACTAACACAATTTCTTGAACATGATCTTTTGTTGAATCTAAGATTGTGGACTTGAAGATTAGTCTTAGATTTTTGTTTAATCATTTTACAATGTCAAACAAGTTTTAAAAGATGTGACATTTGTATTGGATAATTTTAGACTAGGCATGATGAGTGATTTAGTCTTAATTTTCTTTTATCCATATTTAGTAGAAATCAAACATGGTAGATTAATGAATTAATCTCAGTGTCTTAGAAGTAATGAGTTCAACACAGTGTAATCGATTACAAAGTTTAGTAATCAATTACAAAGTGTTAGAACAAGTAACATAACTCCCTTCTACTTGAAATTTGGCAAGAATCGTCGAATTAATCGATTACCAGTTTAAGTAATTGATTACATAAGCCAGTTTCAACAAAATGAAGACTTTGTGCCTCGAGATAGTCGATTACCACAGTTAGTAATCGATTAGATTGCGTCTGGAAACTTTAGGAGCTCTCTATGTGTTGAAATAATCGATTATCAAATTTGATAATCTATTATTCCAGAACCACAGAAGCATGAGAAGCTCTTTGTGAAACGAGATAATCGATTACCACATTTTGTAATCGATTACCATGTTTATGGAAATGCATAAAAAAGGGGATTTGAATGAATTAATTGATTACCATATATTATAATCAATTAAATCAGTTTTAGCTATTAAAATTATAAATACCCTAACTTGTTCTTTCTCATTAGTGACTCTTAATATGATATTATCTTTTAGAAAACACATTCTAAGAGTCATCTAAGGGAATTATTTTGCATTTCTTTAAGAGATTCAAGTATATAAAGATTCATTCATTCTTCATCCTGAGTTGATAATCAAAGGAAGAACTTGAAGATGTTGTGATCTGTGCATCAAGGTGTATTCAATCCAATTCTGATTTCTTTCTAATTTCTTAATCTTGATTAGGGAGACCAAGAGTTTTCTGAGTTGATAAGGTTTCAACTATTGGAATTTCTTATTTTAGGGTTCAACAAGGTTTCGGTTTTTCTCTTGTAGAGTTGTTGGTTCAAGGGAAAAGTAAAATTTTAGGGAATTGCATGTGCATAATATTTGTACTTGATTATCTAATAGTGGAAATTCCAAGGGATCTTCGAACAACTTGATGTAGGTCTTCTTGAGGACTAGACCAGTATAAATTCTGTGTGTGATTCTCTTTTTTCTCTAAACCTTAGTTTTATGGTTTGATGCATACAAATAGTGCTCACACAAGGGCAAGTGCACACTACGCAATAGAAACAATGGACTAAAAGTTTGATTATCGAACCCTAGAGATCAGTTGTATTCCCAAATAGTCAAAATTATTAAACTAAAGAATTGAGATAATTCAAAAGAAGATTTAAGTATTTTTGTGGTTTTTGATTTTTAAAAGAAAACAAATAAAGTATTGCATAAGGGAGATTTATGTGATAGCAAAAGCGACTAAGGATTATGATTCACTAGTACCAATTTTTCCCAATCCCAATTTTAGTGAAGTTCCTTTCAAAGTTAATTACTGTTTCTCAAAGTCAACCAAAGCCTATGATCAAGGTCGAATTATGCTCTTTGCCTTAAATCAATACCCCAATGATCATGAATATATAAATTTAAGTCAAAGGATATAATCAATTTTAGGGATATCAATTAAAAATTTACTAATCTATCAAAGATTATCCAAATAGTTTGATCATGCAATTTGGTGTAAAACGTTCTCTATCTAGGTCTATCCAACATACACAAATGATCACCATAGTACATTCAATTAAGCATAGGATTGAATAGTTCCCAAACAAACAATAAGAATAAGGAAAATGATTAATTAACATAAATCACTAAGGAATTTCATTAACAACAGAGAAAACAGTACAATTGGACAATTACATCATAACTCCCGGACTAGGGTGACTAGTCGTTCAAGGTCAAAGCAAAACTAAAAAATCTATAAGAAATTAGCATAGGCATACCATAAGGGAAGAATGATTATCATGATCCGTCCTTGTAGTGTTGCCTACACCCCTCAACACCCTCAAAAGTGCTTTCTAATTTGAAAATATGATAAAAGGTAAAAGACATAATATACAATTCATATTCATAACTTCCCAAAAAATGCCAGTCAGAAAAGGCACACTACGACCGTGATGAAATCCACCACGGTCGTGGTTGGAAAGTCATGACGTTGGAGCTCTAGGGCGTTGTGGATTGACTACGATCGTTATGGAATTTACCACGGTCGTTGTCGGAAATTTGATAGTATTTTGGAGGGAAATTATCATTTTACCATGGTCGTGCTTCTTACCATGGTCGTGATAAATGTACCACAATCCTTATCAAGTGCAAAGTCTTTAGTTCTTTATAAAATCATGTAATTTTCAAATTTTTCACTCAATTGAGCGGTTAAACACTTGCAATACAAAACTAGTATCCAAACGTGAGTTCTGCCTGAAAAATGCATGTAAATGGCACAAAAACTTACACAAAATATCACTCAAAATGTGGTTTATCATGAATCAATCTTGGTAATGGAATTGGTGTGAAAGGGATATGAAACTTTGCTTTCTAAGGTTTTTGAATATATTAGTTGTATGTGTTGTTGATCTTTCTTCAACAAGTTTTTTGAGAAAACCTTGATTTGTAAAGAGGTATTGATTTTAATTGAATCTGAGAAATAATTGGTAAAATTTCGAAGAATTTATTCAACCCATTCTTCTAGATTCCCGATTATTCCAACATCTTTATTATATGAAATTATTGAAAATATAAATTTTTGTGGATCTCATTTTTTATTTAATGAGTATATTTACTAATTTTGTGGTTTCAACAAATAGTAGTTGAGGTTGTGTTAAAATGATGGACAAAATTTATATGCAATACCATAAACATTGTTGGTGTTGTTCTCCAATTAGATTTATGATGATATTTAATGAAGTCCTTTATCATACATATTACTAAGATTTATTTTTTTTGCATAACAAAAAAGTTTTAGTATTATAAAGTGTCATTGGTACAAGGAGTTCCAATGACCACCAAGTATTACAAGAGACCAATAATTATGTCCCAACATTGAACAAATTGATAAAAAGTAAGCCATGCATACATTGTTATCTATCATTTAAGCCCCACCAAAGAAAACACGTCATGAATCAATAGTGCATCCTCCTAGATTCTATATTCACATGAGGATCTTTAATGATTCATGTGGCTAGATATTCCACATATAAAGTGAAGTGTTGAAATCACGAAAGTTGGCTTTGCACAATGACTATGCCATATATTTCACTACATCAAATACTGCCTCGGTGTCAAAACTCTTTGAATTAAACTTTATACCATTTTGGTGCAACCATATGCTCCACACCTATGATGCACGGACACCGACACGCGACACGCAACACGACACGATACTCTAACACGTAAATTCTAAAAAATACTAACACGTTAGGACACGTTTTGATATTAAATAGTATTTTTAATATATATATATATATATATATGATATAATTTATATTTAATACATATAACAACCTAAAATAAGTCATATAATCATTCAAGTATTCAAATTTCATAACATAAATATAAAGCAAAAATAATAAAACATCCATAAAGTGTTACTAACAAGTTCAATTAATTTCATCTCCATCTCGAAGAATCATAGCCTCTATCTCTGGCTCATCAAGTGAAAGATTGACAACTTGAAGATCTCCAACATCATCAAGTGAATCAAATGTATTTCCAGCAATGTCTCACATTTGATTTGCTCCTTTTTCATAACTTGGACTCTTGATAAGAGTCAAGGTTGTTATGCACATAAATCAAGTATTCAACACGTTTTGGAGTGATCTTATTCCTCTTCATGGAATGTACAAAAGAATAAGTACTACAATCGCGTTCAACACATGATGAAGATGAGGGTTGTTGCATAAGTCTCAGTGCTATCTTTTGAAGCATTGGTGTAAAAGTACCATAAAGTAGTCATCAAGAACGATAATGGACGATGAAGAGTCGAGGAGAATGGGTTCTAAAGTTTTAATTTTTTATCAAATGTTTTTCTGATTTTTTTAATTTTTTTAAAAAATTATTTTTTAGAAAAAAAACGTGTCGAAAAAGTTGACTGCGTGTCGGACTTGGTCAAACTCGCGTGTCCCCCTAGTCAACGTGTCCTAAAAAGTTGACTTCGTATCAGACGCGTGTCGGAGCGTGTCAGTGTCCGACACATGTCTAACACGCATTTTGGAGCAAAAATGGAGTGTCTATGCTTCATAGCTCCACACTACCATTACCCACACAAACAATCATGTAAGGGAAAATTTGTTTCTATTTAACAGGCCTTTATGTTGCCAAAAGTGGTGAATACATTCTTCGAGCAAAACCCTGATATCCCCAAACCACAAATAACAACAGTTCCAAATGTTTTTTTTGCAAATTTACATTCAAGCAATAAATGTCTAGATGATTCCACAAAATCATTATAGAAAACACAATTTATATTTGTACCACCAATAATAATATCTTCTATCTTCAAATTATCCATAGTTTGGATTATATCATGTGTCATCCTCCAAATGAAGCCTTTTTACTTTTGAAAGTATTAGTAGCTTCCAAATTTGTTGATAGAACTCTGCATCCTCCATAGTTCCTTCCATGATCAAGCTATCATATAACTCCTTCACCATATACTTTTTCTCCTCATTTAGGTTCCACTTCCATCCATTTGACATATTTTGCTTTGGTCGAATTTCTCCAATAAGATTCCACATTTGTTGCAACACGTATTGCTCCTATTGAAACTAAGATCTCGTCCATTGTATCTTCCATTGCCATTGTCCCCTATTCCATGTACCCACCACTGTAATCATACAATATTTTTTCTTCAAATTTAAAACAAAATTATTAAAGCTTTTGTACAAAGTTTCTCCCCCTTCCACCTAGCTCTTTAAAAGGTCACTTCCCTCCCATCCCCAATCACTGTTGAAACATTATTTTGAAACCATGCAAGCCCATTCTCAAACACCTCAAGATTTTTACAAAGCTAAGAACTTTCCTTTGATCCACATGAGTGCCCACTAAGTTGTTTTCGAAAAAAAAAATTACCTTTAGTTCAGATGTCATTTCAAAGCATCTTAAAGTTGTCTTCAAAGTTAGAGCATGCCTCATGTCATCTCTAAAGAAAAAAAATGGTCATCCACAAATTGGAGGATATAAATTTTGAAATTATTATCCCCTCCAATGCTCACCCTAGAAATGATATATTTTTTTTCCTCTGTCACCCTAATCAAACCACTCAAACCCTCCGCTACCACCAAGAAGAGAAAAAATGTTAAAGGATCAACTTGTCGGAGACCTTTTTGTGTTAAGAACACCTCCGTTGAGCTTCCATTTACAAGGATGGATATGGAAGAGGTTTGTAGGCAACACCACATCCACTTCCTACAAAAACTTGTTCTATGTAGCATATAGGTCAAGAAGTCCCATCTAACTGAACCATAGGCCTTTTTAAAATCGGTTTTGAAAATAAGACATCCTTTTTTCTTAGCTTTTGCTTCAAGGACGACCTCAATCACAATCATCACCCCATTCAAGATATTTATTCCCTTTAGGAATGCATATTGTCTCTCATTAATAATACCTCTAATCACTAATCTAATTCTTCTTGCCAATAATTTTGTTATTATCTTATACAAACATCCAATAAGAGAAATAGGCCTAAAGTCCCCCAGGCCTTGGGGGCTTTCGTTTTTTGGAATAAGTGTAAGAAAAGAATCATTGGTACCTTTTGGCAATTGAATTCATGGATAGCTCGGAAAATGTCTCCATTGACAACCTCCCAACATCTTTTAAAGAAAATAAAGTTATAACCATCTAGTCCTGGGCTTTTGTTTCTATCATACTCCCACACCACATCCTTGATTTCTTTTTCCCAAAAGGCCTAATTGAGAACTTCATTTTCTTCCATTCCAATAGTCTTGAACTTCACCCCTTCCAAAAACACATGAAAACCACCCTTCTCCGAAAACTTCTTGTGGAAAAAGTTTCTCACCTCTAATTTCACTCTAGAAGGATCTTCACGCAAGCCCCACCTGTAAGGACCCTCCCTGTGGCGCGGTTGGCGCCAGGTCCCGCGCTGATAGCGCCGGGACTCAGCAACAGGAAACCCTGTGAAGGGTGTGGCGCGGTTAGCGCCAGAGCTGGCGCGGATAGCGCCAGACTCTCTGGAAGGTGGCGCTAGGGGCGCCAGGGTCACGCGGGTAGCGCGAGATCCTCTGGAAGTTCACGCCTGGAGCGCCAGAGTTGGCGCTGGGAGCGCCACCTGGGTTTGGTGTGTGGCGCGGACGGCGCGGGGTGTGGTGCGGATCGCGCCACAGGCTCGGCAGGTTCACGCTGATAGCGTGGAGGTGGCGCTGATGGCGCCAGAGCTGTTGCAGCCGGTGCGGATGGCGCGGTGTCCCGCGCGGATCGCGCGGGAAGGTCGGTACAGACCATATATAAAAGGGGGTCGCGTTTTCAGAAGAGAAAATCTTCTCTTCTCCTTCCCCACGACCCCAACCTCCATTAAAGCTGCTCCCAAGCTTCTTAGGACCTCATATCTTGGCCAAAACACCTTCCGGTAGTCTTTAAACCGTGAGAGAGCGAGAATCCTTCCCCCCTTTCACCAAAACCTCCAGTTTCTGAGGAACCTCCAGAGAGGTGGATGAAAGCTCGAGTGTGGCAAGGAACGGCGGTGGTTCAGCTACACCAAGGCTAGGAAGAGTAGCCTAGAGGCTTTCCTCATCAGTTCTGAGGTAAGAAACTCGAGTTTCTCTGATTGATTTTGGATTTGGGGGTTTTGATGAATAGTGATCCATTTGTGATAGAGCTAGAATTAGCTCTGGGTCCAGTTGGGAGATGTGTTTAACATGATGAGAGGAGGAAGGATTAGCTTTCAATTTGTGATTTGGTGCCTGTTGGTTTTGACTCTAGGCTGTGCATGTGTGGCTTGGACTGAGTCACTTGATTTGCGACATGTAAGAGCCAAACTGATGGGCTTGTGGTGCCTGATAGGCCATGGTGACGGTATCTTGAGAGATGAGCCGTCCAAGCCCTGTGGAACCCTGAGTTTTGGGGCGGAATGAGCTGTGATGCTCATTGTTTATGGCCTGGATTGAGTCTAGAGGGACTCTGAGGCCATGGATGGATCTGAGATAGACCACTGAAAGGTCTACAGATAAGCTTATAATAGATAGCCTGAGAAACCCTTGAGTAGATGACTCGGGCTGATAGAAAGGACTGAGGTTCCTTTCTCAGAAACCGTTGAGATTGTCTGATGAGCTGAGGTTATTTATATGCCTGAATGGTCTGTGATATGTGCTTGGTTGCCTTGTTAGGGCTTGACACGAGGTGTCAGAGGAGCAGACCATCGTTCCAGAGGCTGGAGTTA
>PYAF01002135.1:31206-75770 GCA_007407185.1 Glycine tomentella
GTTTATGTTCCTCCTGATTCCCTCTGTTTAGATGTTATGTATCTGCCTATGTTTTGTATGTTAGTTTTATCTGGATCAGCAGGGGTTTGAAATGTTTTCATGTGATGCGTTTTATAATTCATGCATAATGATATCGAGAAAAACGATTCTATCGCTTTCGCGCCGCGCATAGTTAACGCTGTTAGCGTTATACTGATATATTGGGTGATAACGCACCGGGTGCACACGGGGTGTTACACCACCCACCTCAAGATCTTTTAGATTATTGCACCTTTTCCTCCAATTCACCATAGTATAGAAAAATGTTGTATTTGCATATCCCTTCTTAAGCCATTTCACTCTTGATTTTTGACACAAGATAGATTCATGGACTCTAGAGCTTCTCCAAAAATCCTTGATGACCTCCTCCCTTTGACATGCTACTTCCATGCATAGCCCCCTAATTTCCTCCTTCATATCCAATCTATTGATGTTGCTTACCAAGTCCTCCACCTTTGCCATTCAGCTATCAAATTTTTCTTTGCTCCACTTCTTGATTCAACCTTTAGGAATTTTAGATTCTCCTTTAGGACAAAAACACCATACCCTTGAATGTTGAAAGAATCATATGTCTTCTTCACAAAATCCACAAACCCTAAATCATCAAACCAAAATTGAACATTTTAAAAGGTCTTGGTCCCCAATCAATCTTTGCATGTTTGAGAATAATCAGACAATGGTCGGAAAATGATCTTTGTAGCACGTATTAAGTAGCATTTGGCCACAATTGTAACCACTCCATCGACACCAAAATCCTATCAATCTGACTCATGGCATTCCCCCCAGCTCTTACCCAAGTAAACTTTATTCCCACCACATGTGTGTCAATTAACTCCATTTTGTCAATAAAAGAATTAAATTCTTCAATTTCCCTTCCACCTTGTTAATTACCCTCTGATCTCCCTACTTTTTCTTCCAATCTCCTCACGACATTGAAATTTCCCACCACACACCAAAGACTCTCACCCACACTTCTTTTTAATGAAACAAGTTTCTCCCACATACCCCTCTTATCAACAAGATTCCATGAACCATAAACTTTAACAAGATTGATAACTTTTGTATGCCTTGCCACCTTTTTTGATTAAACAAAAAGCTCACTCTCATCATCCAATCTAACAATTGAAATTTCCTGACATCCCATAAGCATAAAATCCCACCAGTATGGTTGATTGTCAGAGCATGACTCCATTCAACTTGATCATCGTCCCATATCACCCCCACACACCTTGTCGTTTAAGCTCTCCATTTTGGTTTTTGCACACACATGAAATTGGTATCCTCTTGTGTCACAAGCTTTCAAAAACCCTTCCATTTGACCTTCTTTCCAAGGTCCCTAACGTTGTTGGTTAGAACATTCCTGGGCAACTATTTGTGCCCATTTCCCTCTGTTTTTTCTCCTTTAGCTCCATTGCATGTTGATACCTTGCTTCAAGTTGGATTAAAGCCTATACAAAATCCTCCCTGTTGCCTTTGAATTTAACCCCTGGTTGATCAACAATTTCAGTTAGCTTTATTGCTTTGTCTTTATCATTTTTCATCCACAAAATTCCTCTAATTTCTTCCATCAACCTATTGTGACATTTCCTTTATGTATGTCAGGTTCGCTCATTGTCTTCATTTCTATAGGAGATACTTTGTCCTTGTTACCCCTTGGCAATATTGATTCTTTATAGCTAGCACCTGCCAATAGTTGGCATGCACATAATCTTCAATAGGTACTACTCCTAACCTACCATCCTCCAACTCCAACAGCTTATTGTCACACGCTTTCTGGTCCAACACCACAAAATTATTTTGATTATTTTTGCAACCATTATTTGCTAAAATTACCTATTTTTTGCACAACAGTTATAACAAGGTTTTTGTGGTTTCAATGCTTGATGGCTAACTCTCTTGACTTGATCTTATTTTGTTTTTACCACTGTATGTATCCCCAATTGAGTTAGAAATATGAATGTGTCGACCAACTCCTCAATAATGTGCACCTTGTTTCCATACCCATTTACTAAGCTCATTCGACCTCTAGAAATCTCACTTGGGCTCAACGTAACTAAAAGACCATTTTGAATTTCCTTTATTTTATCAAGCTCTAGCCCGCCTCCTTCCACACACAAACGGATCCAACCTTCTTTTATATTTCCTACTTATGGCTTACCTACACTCAGTCTATTAACTTAATGCCTTCTACGCTCCCACGAGGCCCATTAAGGACAAGCCCAACTGATGATTGTTGAGGACAGTCCATAAGCCTGGTTTTATCCTTATACGTTTCCTTCTCTTCCAACCTTAACTCCCACTCCTATTGTACTTCCCTCCTATTGTAGTTGTTGCGAAGTTGTCACCCAAGCCACTCCATCTTCAAATTCTGGTAGACCAAGCGCATGTTTCCCATCCTTTTTTTTTCCTTTTTCATGCTTCTTTCTAGTGGTTGTACACCTTGTCTTCCTTACATCTCCTTTGACACTCACCCTTTCCATTTTTGCTTGATGTTGGGAGCCAACCTACTCCTTTGTGTTAGTAATTCCTCTTCTGCTTTTTGCTTCTTTTTTGCCACCGCATTTAATGAGGTTTGTCCTATTTGACTGTCTCCCTCGCCGCCTTTTCTAGCCGTTTGCGATCATCTCCCTTTTTTGGTTCCGACATATTCGAGTTATCGCCTAGGTCGAGACCTTCCTTCTGATAAATACCATCTTCATCACTTTCCACACTACCAACTCTTGCGTAGCTCAACCACTATGCGTTTGTGCCCTACCATTCCCCCTCGACTGAATCTTCTGATATGTGATCTTTTCCTTTCGTCATTTTTGTATTACAACAACAAAGCCTTGAGTCCATGGCGTCGCCTCTTCCACCATCCTTACACCAAAAACCCTACCCTCCATATTAAACCTTTGATAGGAAGCAATTGGTGTCATTATTAAAGTTATGACAAGGATCCTTGTAGTGATAGGAAGCAATTGGTGTCATCGTTAAAGTTCTGATAAGGATCCTTGTAGTGTCTAACCTCTCCATTTACTTAGTTTCCTTAGCAATTGCTACGAAAATATTGACTAAACTCACAAACACCCTGAAGCCTTCATCATTCTAGAAGTTTATAGGCACAACAAAAAGTCATGCTAATTTGTTCCCTAGAGCCATATATGGTTTCCACGACGAGAACGATTAAAACCACTATCCCAACCATGCCTTGCTATTCTCTACCACCTCCATTAAATAATCTTCCTCATTCCTAGATAAGAAGGCTAAATTATCTCCCAACGACCGTATCTTGATTGTAGAGAAGCCTTGCAAGAAGAAAGCTTCACGTATTGAGAGGATAGAATCCTTCTTTACCAATTTCCCAACTAGACATTTTTTTTCAACCAACCTTCATTTGTGCTTTTTATCTTGGTCTCCTTTCCCTCTATCACCTTCATTTCTTTCCTCTGTTGTTGTGCATCCTCCCCAGGTTTCGGTGCTCTTCTCGCTTGAGCATATGAGTATTCTTCCCTTCTATAAGCTTATTGCATATCACGTTGGTTCACTATCGACCTCTTACCTCTTTGGAAATGCTTTTGTTGTGATCCTTGTTTCCCATACTTTGGCCTATTCACAAACATTCATGTGCCTTCAATGTATATGTTGTTGAGTCTTTCCTCCAAAGCCCCTTCATCCCTAACACCCCACCTTACAAACCCATAGCTCCACCCATTCTTGTTTCGCCGTGAAGGTACGAAGACATCCATGACTTTTCCCCACCTTCTAAAGATACCCTACACATTGGATATTGTTACACTATCAGGGGAAACGGGTGAAGTAGTATTGATTGTCTTCTATCCATTATCCCAAATCCGTGTTGTTGGTCCTCCACCCTTTCTTCTCGTCGATTGTCCTCTCACCACACCTATGCCATTGTCCATTGCCTGGGCTTTAGTTTACATATTACCAAGATGAAAGCTCAATTTTAATAAGAAAATAACACCAACAACACTATGGTATTGCCATTTATGTTTTATCCTAAATAAACTACGTTAGAGAATGTGTTGTTAATATTCCTTTACAATTATACATTTTTATAAATTTAAAAACTCATTTGTATTTAAAAAATAAAATAAAATAAAATATTTATAAAATAACATCTATTTACCTTACAAAGGTGGATCAAATTGACAATTAAGATGAATGAAGACCCTATTATCTTTTAAACCCATCTACGATCAAGGTCAAAAAGTCCCATTCTAAATTTTTTAGGAGAAAATTGCCCAATTTGATCAAACTTAGGACACCTCACACAATTAGACTTTCTCCAACCCTGATTCTTAGGTGAGATGTCAATGACAAACGGCAATGTTTGGCTTATCATGAAACCATCGAATCCATTGATTCATACACATAGTATATGATGAAAGCTACCAACAATTTATGTTGCCAAACACTATATTAAAAAAATTCAAAAAAGCTCCAAAACGAAAAGGTCATTCATTCATTGTGTTTGGTTATAACTTATAATGTCTGCCATTGCTCTTGTTTCATCTGAAGAAAATGACTGTTGGCCGGTCGCGAAAGTTACATTTCACCTTGAGCGTAAACGACGCTTTTGCTTTGTAATAAAGACAAGTACAAGGAGGGCATTTCTATAATTATTACGTGCTGCTGGCCATAGCCTGTTACAGCTGCCACATAAATGTATTTTTCCTACAATTTCTATGTCCAAGTGAAAAATAAAAATAAATTGATATGACGGATGTTCACATTAAAAAACAAAATAAATTTTGCACTATTATTTAATTATAAATTAATATTTAAATTATTTTAATATAATTATTTTAAAAATCAATAAATATTATATATGATATATTGTATTTGAGTGATTATATAAATTTTTTTACATTATCAATATATAATCTTTTTTCTCTTAAAAATTAATTAATGCTAACAAATGAAAAAAGATACAATTTGACATCCGACAAATTAGATTTGAATCTCTACTTATCTTTTTGAGGTTACATAAAAGTAAATATATTTGTAAGTATTCTTTAAATTCATTTTTTTTCTTGGAATAGAGCACCATATCCTTCTCCTAAATTTATAGTAAGAAAAAAATTTAAAAAAATGACCAGAGGTAATTTAGATTTAGATTTATTTATAATAATAAAAGAATCAAGCAATTGGTTGAATCAAACACAAAGTACCAAACTACCAACACTTTGCGTGTGCACAAATTAGATTTTGACTACAGTAAATTGACATTCAAAATCACAGTGAATTTCATTTTTCATCAATTATTGTCGGCTGGGGACTTAGCACGCAACTTGACAAGAAAAAATGTAGTACTATTTTTTTGTTAGTCAAAATTTAATTTATTTTTATATGAATACTTTCTTACTGAAATAATAAAGAACATAAATAATTTATATTGTCACATTAATTAAAATTATAAAATACTAATAAAGTGTATAACTGGGTCTTCCATAGTTATTAACTTATCAATTTGTCAAGTAAATACAAGGAAGAAGTCTCATAATTAATTTCAATTTAATTCATTTATGGTATTTTTTTCTTAAATCTCTTGGTTATTAAGAAAAGAGATCCTAATTAATTCAGAGTTTGACTAAAGATAAATAAAACCTAATCAATAATTATTTTCATCAAGAATCAAATTTAGGAAATATCCAAATGAATTCATTTATGGTGTTGAAATTGAAATTTTCACACTTTAGTATATGGTCCTTTTTAGTACGTTTTCATGGTATTTTTTTTCTTAACTCTCTTGCTTATTAAAATTAAGAGTTTGACTAAGGATAAATAAAATTTAATCAATAATTATTTTCATCAAAAATCAAATTTAAGTAATATCCAAATGAATTCATTTATGGTGTTGGAAATTGAAATTTTCACACTTTAGTATATTGTCCTTTTTAGTAAGTTGAAAACTTATTAGAAATATGTGGCCAAAAAAATTATTAGAAAAAACACACACACATATATATATATTATGATATATTGATTATAATAAATAATTAATTTTAATTATTAGATCTCAAGAAAATAAATAATGAAGATTATCAATAATTTTAAAAGAGTTATTCTTAAAGTAAGTGAGTTTTTTCTTTTTCTTTATATAAGATAAGAGAAAGGAAAAAAGATAAATAATTCATATAATTGATGATGTGATATAAAAGAAAGAAAGAAATAGAAACAAATAAAAACCGAAGAGTTAGCATAATAGTGGAACAGTAAAGTTTTTACTACATTGCGGAAAACAATTTATTTACTGGCGTAACTCATGTTCAATTTTTCAGTATGCAAAACTATATAATACAAGAGAAAGAAAGATAAATAATTCATATAATTGATAATGTGATATAAAAGAAAGAAATAAATAGAAACAAATAAAAACTGAAGAGTTAGCATAATAGTGTAACTGTAAAGTTTTTAGTACATTGCAGAAAATAATTTATTTACTGGCATAATGTTTAATTTTTTTAGTATGTAAAATTCCTTCAATCAATAACAATTACACATTATAAGTGAAATTAGTCTTTCACTATTATTCATTAGTTTGGAAGATATTCATAGTCTCTCATCCCGAAAAACCAAAAAAATATTAATAAGATGTTTCTACTATTTAAATTATTATTTAAATGATCAAATATTATGACTCTTAAAAATGTTTATTATAAATGTTATTTCATTATTTGATGGTGTATCAATGGATAGAATTTAAGCTTCAATTATATATAAAAAAAACTTCAATTAGAAGCATAAACTAAAGATTGTTTATAGCTGCATAGATATAAATTGTCAATCTAATTTAAGCAATAATTTGTGGATCAATGGTGGATTAGCCTTTTCTAGCAATTATTTTAAGTAATTTTCTAACTTGGGACCAATGGACCGCAATATACGCGAATTAATATTTTTTGTGTAAGAATTTAGTATCAACCTGTCTTGTTATATTATAAAAACTGAAAAGATATAGAAATAATACCCTTTGAATTTGAGTATTGAAAATATATATATATATATATATATATATTTAAAACATTTTGTAAAATGAAATAAAGTAATATTTCGAGTTCTAAACTGATGTATTAAATAGTTTTTTAAAAATTGTATTACTGCTTAATATTTTAAAAACTATTTTATCATTTTCTTGTTGAGATTTGTGATACCAAGATTACAAACTTGATTAATAAAATATTAGTTAAAAACGTAATAATAGCAAAAAAGAAAAATCAGAGGGCGGTGTTTGGGATCCTACCAGAAACCGACAAAGCAAAAGGGTGTGTATGGGACACTGCGAAGATGGAAATGGAATACTGGACGAGGTCAAAATTTGGAAAATAAAATAAAGGCAAATGTTAAAATACCAAAATAAAATAGTAGTTAAGAAATAAAAAAAGTCATTCTAAATTATTACTAATAAATTTCTTATCATAATTTCTAATATTTTAACATATTTTAATAAAAAAAATTATCTATTAATCTTATACAATAAAACAGTACAACTTTGACCTTTCCTCCTTTACCAGTCACTTTCACCGTCAGTCCTTTTTTTAACTCTTCAAATCCACAAAAGGAAACCGCCAACGCGACCCATCACTTGAAAATGAAAACTTTATTTTAAAAATACAACTAGATTAAATTGATATAAGAATGTTTAAAATAATAAAAAATGAAATACACATTATCATATATGTTGAAAACTATTCATATAACACTATCATTTCTTGTTATAATATTATTTTATTCATTACGTGAAATATTAGTTGTCCTTTTTAATTCCTTTGATTTGAATCACGTTTAATTTTGTTTTTTCAAGGTTTTTTAACCTAATTAAGTCATTTTCAAACCAAAAGTAACTTAATTTGGGTTTGCAGTAAATTTTCTCTAAAATTTAGAACTATTATTATTTACTTAAAATCTTTAGAAATTAAATTAATTAATTGTTTTAAACATTTTTGTGTTGAAAACTTTGCAAACTAAACTTTTATTTTAATTTAGAGTTTTTTCCTCAAATTTTATTGAAATTTTACGAATTTTTTAAATTTTTTCATGACTAAAATCAATCATAAATCTTCAATTTATTTAAATAGAAAAGAATAAGTTAAAGATTTTATTAAGATGAATTGACAGTAGAAATATATTTATTTTTTCTTGCACGAAATATAAGTATCATTCGAAATGAGGATACAATCCTATTCAAAATAGGATAAAACAAACAACAAAACTTGATTTTAAGTGTTTAATGAAATTGCATTTTTAAGGTTTAAACTTAAAATCTCCTATTATATTAGATACATGACAAATTTTATCGTTGATAGTATCTACATACACATACATTCCCATTTACAGATTTACCCTTTGCGCATGAATCCAAGAACTCCAATTACACCGTAGGACACGGTAGCGAAATGTCTCGGCTGGTGTTTTCACTTGTCTCTCTCTTTCTCTCACTATTTCTCTTTTTTTCTAAACTGCTTTTTCTTTTTTTAAGTTTCCTTTTTTTTTTATTTTCTATCAAAATTTTGGGTAAATAATCATTTTCATTTTTAAATATGTAAAACATTTACAAATTTATTCTCAAAAGATGAAAATTCAAATTAGTCTTCGAAAATGAAAAAATTGTAACAAATTCATCCATATGTTAACTTTCGTATGTTATTGTTAATGAAAGAGTTTAGGTGATACATAAGGATGAAAATATCACAAAAATGATTGTCAACATCAATAAATTGGACCCAAATGTCAGTAAGTTATTATTGAACCAAAATGTTAGTCATTTTGTTTTGACCAAAATGTGAGTACATTTCCATTAGATTAAACTGTCAGTAAGTTATTATTGAACCAAAATGTCAGTAACTTTTCATTAGACCAAAATATCAGTATTTTTTGAACAAAATGTCAGTACATTTCTATCAGACTGTCAGACCCTAAATTTTGTTTCATTTAAGGATAAAATATAATTTAATCTTCACCTTTTTTCTTTTTTTATCGTTAAAAACATAACATTATAATAAATACTTAAAAAAATAGGGAAACAAGTACAAGTTAGAATAAATATAATAATAAACATAATATTGATTAATAAACATAATTACTTTAACAAATATTGTAACTCAAATGCAACACCAATAACATATTTTTTAAAATTTGATTAATTGTTTTTATTGTTGCTTATAAATTATTTATGGTAGATGTTACATATTTGTAGAATAAGATTAATTGCTCTCAATCTGCTCCATAAGTTAAACAATCTCCAACTAATTTTGAAAGTATTCAAACTCCTAGTGTTGAAAGTGCTTCAGCTCCAATTCCAACTATCACTTAAAGTGTTCCAACTCCTTGTGCTTTGAGTGTATGACTATCACTATTTATAATTATTGCAGGTGACAAGTTTCATACCTTCACCACTGTCAAGTGTGTTTAGATCACATACAATTAGGCCTTCATCACCAATTCGAATTATATTTCCAGATGTACTATCTCATAAGATGAACCAATCGAATTACATGAGTTTCATACCCACACTAAGGTTGCTCCACATCCAAGATTCGAAGAAGTGAAATATAAGATATGCTTATCTTTTGTTTATAGTAGATTCTAACTAATTATTATAATTTGGATAAATTTGTAATGATTGATATACTATTATAATGTTTATTTTTGTACATTGGTAGAATTTTTATTTTGGAAATATTTCTATTATGATAGTATTAGATAGTAACAAAATCAAGTTAAGTATCATTTTTTGTAAGGATTAACTTAATGGTTGTGCATTTTTGTTCGAGTCTCATATTTTTGGTAAAATACTATCACATCAAAATATTCATAGCAACAAAAATATTATATTTATTAATCAATATTATGTTTATTATTATATTTGTTTTAACTTATGCTTGCTTCACTATTTTTTAAGTATTTATTGTAATGTTATGCTTGCAACAATAAAAAAAAGGAAAAAGATGACGATTAAAAACCCTTAAATGAAATGAAATTTGGAATCTGACAAATTAGTCCGAAAATATATTGACATTTTGGTCCAAAAAAATTGCTGATATTTTGATTTAATGATAACTTATTGACATTTTAATTCATAAAAAATTATTCATATTTTAACTAAATGGTAACTTATTGACATTTTTGTTCAATCTATTTATTAGTTATGTTAACAATCATTTTTATAAGATTTTTATCTCTATATATAATATATATTATTTTATTAACAATAATGAACAAAAGTTATTAAAAAGTAATAAATTTGTCATTTTTTTTTTCAGTTTTAAAGAAGTAAAATTTTCATCTTTTGAAATCCATGGCCATTTAGCTTTGAATCTTTCTACCATTAAGTTGAAGAAGGAACCTCTCTCACACACGGTGAGAAGATAGTCGAAGACGACACAAAGACCAGTGAAACTTCGCTTTGAAATTTGAATCACAGAACCAACGCAAAAAAAAAAAAAAAGAAAAACTCTCTACTTTCTCTCTCTTTCTCGCTCTACATTCTCCGCCATTTTCCCGAGAAAATCTCGCCAGATGAAAAACACACGCTCTGTCACTCGTCGCCGTTCCACGTTTCGACTCTCTTCGATTTTCTCTCGCTCCACGCACCTTTTCGAGTTGATTCTTTCCATTTTCGCTTTTCTGTTCGAGATTCTGTGTTGACTGTTGACGCGGTTCGATCTGTGTGGTGCTGTGTTTGCTTGCTTTGCACTTTGATTCCACGCTGTAAACTTCGTTCCGAACTTGGTTAACACTTTTTTTGTTTAATTTTAGTGTTTAGTGCTAATAAGTGTTTATAATTTTTTTTCGTTTATTGCTATTTTCTTATGATTCAAGCTTTCTCTTTTTCGGCGTTTAATTTGGAGAGCATCGACTAGAAAATGATTCAATTTTATTTGTTCAGTGTTAATAATTTTTTTTTGTTGTTGCGATTTTGGTTATGATGCATGCTTTATCTTTTTCGGCAATTAATTTAAAGAGCACCGACTAGAGGATGAAGCTCAAACGTTTAATTTGATTTTTTTTCTTTCATAATTTTTCTTTTTAATTGATATAACGCGAAACGGTGGATGGAGTATGATCTGAGTTTAAATTTATAATAGTTGAATGAAGATAGCCATCGGGTTTTTGGTTATTTAATTATAAGTAACGCGTTATTTGCGTTGAATTGAATTTCTAATTTTCCGTGTTTATACTGTTAGGAAACCGTTTAGTGTGGTCCTTGGTGTTTCTGATTTTTTTTTTCTTGCTTTCTCCTGATTATAATTTATGGTTTTAATTATGATGCAAATGGGTTAAATTTTTATATTGTATTGTTGCTATGTTGACCTAACGGTGGTTGTTTGCTAAGTGAGGGCATTGACCGGTGAACACTTGTAAATTGCTACAATACTTTATTTAAAGTGGGAAGCGTTTTTTCTTCCATAAATGTTAACTGGATACATGGAAAATATTTTCATTAGGTGGCAAAGGAACCTGAAGCGGTGATAACTAATAACTAATCTGAAGTGGGTGTTGCAAAGAAAATTGGGACCATGATCCATATTATTTCATGGTGGTGTAAAAATTCAACGTTTCTTGTGATGATGTTTGAATCCACTATTGATGACTTGATATAGCTGATATTATATGTACTACCAGAGTACAAGATTTTCTAGAAATTTTACATTTTAGTTTTTTTTTTTTAATTTAAATATTAACTGTACTTGTGTACTTGTTTGTGGTGTTTGTATGCTTATTATTGTAAGTGTTAGTTTCCTAGCAAATAGGTTATGTTTCTTCAAGTGAGAACAAATCATGTGTTTGCCTTGGGTTGCATCAATCATTGATTGCTTGGGTTGTTTTATACACATCAGCTACAGTATTTAATAGAATAATTTTGTTTTGCATTGATTACAGGTTTGGTATGCTAGCTAAATCTCATATGCTTTCCAAGTAATTCTCATGGTGGATGTATCTGCTTTCAATACATGCTTCCAAGGGATGATAGTTGGTATTGATATTTGATTATCAGTTACATAGCAGACTAAAAAGAAAGAATTGAATCTTGCACTGCTATTCAGTGAAAGTTTTCCTACAGATATTTCTTTGAATCTGATATACTATCTGCATCCCTTTTTTTCTTCTACGTTTGTTTGCTCCATAATTTCTGCTAGGGATTGTATGAAAGATAATGACCACTTTAGTAGGAGTTTGGCGACCTTGTGATCTAGTACCATGAAGATTCAGGACTATGGGCTCATTCATAGGATCATCAAAATGAAGAAGTTGTATGGAGGAGTTCTGATTGCCTCACTGTTTACGTTGTTTATGCTTATGATCCTGCGATACGGGGTCATGAAAAATCCTATTGGTGAAGGTTATCTGACTATACCTGTCCTCATTAATGGTACTAATCCTCTATTATGGATAAATCCCACAGTACCAGATGCTATTAAAAAACATCCAGATGGTCCTTCTCAAGTTATTTCTTCTGATATTTTAGTATCTAGCCTCTTTACTGGGAGCAACATTTCCAAAGAAGAGCAACAAGCTCTGCAGACATGGAACCAATTGAACCACTTAATTGATAATGTTCAGGGTTTACCCAATGCAGCAGAAGCTATCAAGGAGGCTGCCAGTGCGTGGAATAGCCTTATTTCCTCAATTGAAGAGCAAAAACAAGGTCATGGAAATGATAGTTCAAGAGCTAAAGAGAAGCAGTGTCCCCATTTTCTTAATAACATGAATTCCACTGAACTTGGTAATAGTAGTTATAAACTGCAATTACCTTGCGGCCTGACACAAGGTTCTTCCATCACCATAATTGGCATTCCAAATGGCCTTCTAGGTAATTTTCGGATTGACTTGACTGGAGAACCACTTCCTGGGGAGCCTGATCCTCCAATTGTTTTGCACTATAATGTTCGGCTTCATGGGGATAAAATCACTGAGGATCCAGTAATTGTCCAAAACACCTGGACTCAAGCTCATGATTGGGGTGAAGAGGATCGTTGTCCATCCCCTACTCCTGAAAAGGTTGAGAAAGGTGAAATTTCTATTCTTATTTTTTGGTTCAACAATGATAGCAATTTGTGTTCTTAAGTGAAAGGGAAGTTCCTCTCACAATTCTGAAATCAGATTTCTTAAAATTTGAACCCATTTACTACTGAAGTGTGTTTGGTCTATAATAGTGTTGGCAATATGGAATTCTTATATCCAAGATACTCATGCTTTTTGCTTAGTTTTCATATGCTATTCATGTTGGAAAATAGATGCAACAGAATTGAACCTATCCACATGAAAATCAATTGTTTGTAAAGACATGTTTTATATCTTCTCTTCTGATCTATTAAGTTTTAGTGCTAAAGCTTTAGCTGTGTGGTCTTTCCTGATCCATAAGTTGTGCACAATTCCATGACCTGCTTTTACATAAATACTTGACGTCTGTTGTTTAATAATATTGCTGTTTCTTTTGGCAGTTGATGATTTGGAGCAGTGTAATAAGATTGTAGGGAAGAACATTAGCCAACGTCACACAGCTGGCATGCATTCCCACACTTCAAGACAATCTTCAACAATGGTAGAACAATCAGTAAATAGGAAATACTTTCCTTTTAAGCAAGGTTATCCATTTGTGGCAACTCTTAGAGTGGGATCTGAAGGAATCCAGATGACAGTTGATGGGAAGCACATAACCTCGTTTGCTTTCCGTGAAGTACATTATTTTTCTCTTGTTTTTGATTTATTTAACATTGAAATATTGAACACTTTTATGTTTTATTATGTTGACTGACTCAACTGGTTATATGTCAGACTTTGGAGCCATGGCTAGTCAGTGAAATAAAAATCTCAGGGGATCTCAAATTAATATCTATTCTTGCCAGTGGTTTGCCCACATCAGAGGATTCAGAGCATATTATTGACCTAGAATCATTGAAATCAAGTCCTATATCTGCACAGACCCCATTGGATCTCTTCATTGGTGTTTTCTCTACTGCTAACAATTTTAAGCGTCGGATGGCTGTTAGAAGAACCTGGATGCAGTACAATGCAGTTCGATCAAATACAACCGCTGTGCGCTTCTTTGTTGGTTTGGTGGGTATTGTTTGTGATTTTCTTGCATGATTCGAAATATTAGTAGAAAAATCAATTTGTTAACTCATTATATGAGATTAAATTTCTTGGTCTTTTCATAAATTGGAGTTCTTCATCCTTATCTCATTAAGTAGTGAAAGTTGCTTCTATTGGAGCATTTGTTTTCAGTATCTTTGCACTATCATAGCCTTTTCATTCTGATAAAGATCAAGATGGACATGATATTTTGCTACATTTCCAAACACGTAGATTTTTGCTGAATTTGGTCTTTTGTTTGAGCTTATGCAGCATAAAAGCACTATAGTTAATGAAGAGCTGTGGAGAGAAGCACAGACTTATGGAGACGTGCAGCTGATGCCATTTGTTGACTACTACAGCCTCATCACCTGGAAATCTTTAGCTATCTGCATTTTTGGGGTAATGTCTTGTCTCTTACTTTGATTTGAAGAATCTCTCCTTAGCCTCATTGAATTGATCTCTTCAACAGACACAAGTTTCAGCAAAGTTTGTCATGAAGACAGATGATGATGCGTTTGTCCGGGTAGATGAAGTTATAGACTCTTTGCACAGAATCAATGTGGATCATGGGTTACTATATGGACTCATCAATTCGGATTCCAGACCTCATCGAAATACAGATAGCAAATGGTACATCAGCCCAGAGGTAAGATTTTTCTCATTTAAGAATTAATTATCTCCTGCTCCTTTTGTTTTTTATGTTATTCAGTTTCTGATTATAATTTTATTACAGATAATTGTAAAAATTCTTATTATTAGCTTATTTGATATGCAACTCTGTTAATAAGGCTTGCTTGTAAATAGATATCAGTTGAAAGTGTTGGTCTCTTTGTGCAAGTATGTACTCCAATTATAACGAATGTAATTTTGCATGGTAGGGTTGAAACTTTTTTATACATCAACCAGATGTGGATTAAATATCTTTATGTCAGTTATCATACGCTTGTTCAAGTTACACTATCAGAATCTAAATAGAAAATAAAATACTAAGTTAAAAACTGGTTTGAATTGCTGCTTGGCACTTTCTAGTTGCTTTAGTTTTAGAAATCTGGAACTTCTGGGTGTGCTTCCAGTTTTTTTTTTTTAAGGGTAGATATTCTGTATTTAAAAGTATATTGCTTTCATTTGCTGTCTCTTTTTTTTCTTCCTTGTCTAGCTACGTTGAAAAACTTACTTATCTTATTGCTTGCTACCTTAAAGGAATGGAGCGAAGGAACTTATCCTCCTTGGGCACATGGTCCCGGCTATGTTGTCTCACATGATATCGCTAGGATGGTGTCCAAGAAATTCAGAGAGAACCATTTGAAGGTATATAATAACATCCATTACTTGTTGAAAACTGTTTGTATAGTTGCAATTGTGCTAAATGTGTTTTGTGCAAACACAATGTTGACATCTTTGAACACTCTGCGTGTTTGTATCGGCCTTCAGTTGGCCAACTGAACGCCAAAGCACCCCCCCCTGCTTCTCCATTTTTACATGGGAAATTGGAAAACTTCCGTTCAACATGGTTGGAACGATTTTCCAAACACACCCTCAATGATTCAATTTTAACTCTTTCTGGCAGATGTTTAAACTAGAAGACGTTGCAATGGGAATCTGGATCGCAGACATGAAGAAGGATGGTCAAGAAGTTCGCTATGAGAATGAGGTTAGAGTGTACCCTGAAGGTTGTAAGGATGGTTATGTGGTTGCCCATTACCAAGGCCCTAGGGAGATGCTCTGTTTGTGGCAGAAGCTTCAGGTAGATAAACGTGCAAAATGCTGTGGTGGTAGTAGGAAATGATTGATGACTGACCAGGTTACAACTTATTGAAAATAAGTAAAAGAAAAAGATCCCCCTTTTGAATGGCTGGGGAGCTTGTATAATGATTAGAATAGTTAGCTTTAGCCAGAAATTATTAGAAATGGTTAATGGTAGGGCATATTCTTAGTCATTAATTCGTTTAAGTAAATCTGATGATTGTTCTATGTGTAGAGAGAGAGAGAGAGAGAGAGAGAGAGAGAGAGAGAGAGATTTGTATAGATCCGGCAACCGGAAATAGGTTATCAGATTTTCTGGCACCTAATCAATTTTGATTGAGATGTCATTATACTAAGAAACCTCATTTTTTTTTTATCTCCATGTCCTTTTCTTTTAAAGAGGACATATATTTTTTACAAGAAAATTTTATTTGAATCAGATAGAAAGTCATTTACCAACAAGGTTCAGCATAATTTGATAGATGACTGAAATTTTAAAGTATGTTGACAGGGGCCTTGACCATGTATATGAAAAAGATAGGATTATCCAAGTGGATAAACCTTGTCTTTCAAATACCTAATTTTAATTTCGTACTTAAAATAAAATTTTGCATAACCAATTTTGAACCTAAGACTTAAGTTAGATCAATCTTTACTTGATTGATGTGTTTGGTGATTTTATCTCTCTACTTTGACATGATTTTACATTATAAAAACTAAGTAGAATAAGTAGTATTTATAATTTTTTTTACAGAAATGTTAATTACATACGTAATTTTAATCTAATTAGAGAGAGAAAATATGTAGATAAATAAAACAATAAGTAAGAAAAACTAAAAGAGTAGAAAAATAGTGAAAAAAATTTATTTAAATGAGTAATGAACAAAACAACTGTTGCAATAAAGTTAATATATAATACTTTTTCCTTTTTTCATTAAATGGCGACTTTAAAGAGACAAGGAAAAAAGGTAAGAATAATAAAAATGATTATGTTAAATACAAAACTTAACATTATTAGTATTATATAATATTAATATTTTATTTGTCTATTATTTTTTTTCAAATGTTGGAATTTATTTGCCCATTTAACAAATACTTAGATTCTATTTGATACAGGTAGATGGAGAGAAATAAGAGATAAATTTTATATTTTTCATATGAAACTTATATTTTTTACATTTTATTTTAATTAAAAAAATATTTTTATTTTTATTTTTTCTATTTTAATCTTAACCGCACACGTAAAGATCGTCAAGGACAACGACATGTGGTGATAAGCCACAGTTCCAGGCGTAAGAACCAAATTCAAACTACAATTGTTAAGAGGGTGTTTTGGTCGTGGCATTTGAAATGGACTTAATTACAAAGAGTTGATCTATTCAATGAATCATGTCATTGGATGAACAATTTGACAGATGTGATTGAGTTGAAAAACTAGAACAAATAAAGGAAAGAAAATGCTACGAGTACTCGTGAAATATTACTAAGCAATTAAGCATATGAGTGATGTAATACACGCTACGAAACATGTTTGAATCCTTAAGTTGTTGAAAAGAAGAGAAAAAAATCCTTCGATTTCCTATTCAATGCTCAATTAGAACTATAGCCTCTTTTTTTTTTTTTTTTTTTTTTTTTATAATCACTTTTCAGAGACTAAATTAAGAATCTGATTAATTTAGATAGATTGCTTATCCAAAAAAAATTTAGATAGCGTGAAGTAAAATTACCATGAGTTACGACTATTTTTTTTTTTTGCTTGAGTTAAAATTTAGGGTCGATTCTAAGGTGAAGTTAAAAAAAGCAAGGATCTACGGGTGAGACAACAACGTTATCAAAAAAAGCGGTTGATGACCGGGATGGGAAAAAAATAATAAAAAATGCAAAGAAAAAGTAATTAATTAGAATAAAATAAAATATTTCAATATTTAAGTTTTAATATCAGTTTTAAATCCGTCGGTGTCTCTCTTTTTTACCCAAACTGCAATCTCTCTGTTCTTGGTTACTCTCTATCACTATTATTCTTCTCGATTGAAAGTTGTTCTCACAGGTTGTCGACTAATTTGAACCCGATTTTATTGATCCTAAGTTTCTGAACGCGTTTTTTCTGAAATGCAGTGGTTCTGAAATGCGATTTTGGTTGGACGAGGCGATTTTTCATTTCTGAAGGATCCCCTGCTGTATTGCAGATAGCACATCATAAGATGGTTTTAGCAGGTAAAAGATTCCATTATGAGGATTAGTTGAAAATGGTTTCCTGTGTCGTGTATATGTACTTGGATAGGTGTTTATTTTACAGGTGTTAATGTTAGAATGAGATTTTGTGATATTGTAGATATACAGTTGCCAAAAAAACTATAAAATTCCTACAGAATACCACTAAAGTTGCCACTAGCCATAGCCATAGCTTCTGGGTCAATAGTTATTTTTCAGAGCACATGTAACGATGATTGGTAATATATGAAGATGTGAAAAGCAGTTGCTCTTAATTTTTTTGCCAGTGGGTTAGGTTTCGTAATATGGTTTGAACATGTGTGGATTCAAAGTTTAGAGTGTGTTAACCAATGGTTTTAAAATCAGAGTAACTGTTGGACCAAAGGCATTCATTTACAGTTAATTGGATCGTTGTGGTTGAAGTAGAGGGTCTAATCAGTGGTAATAATAAAATTATATTGTTAATATTATATATAAGCACCTAAAGAATATGTGTAATCGATGGCGGTAAAAGTTGGATTGAGAATTAGTCTTCAAACACGTAAAGGACACAGATCATAGTGCAACATAATAATGTTAGGTTCATCATATATAATTGGTAGTAATAAGTCACTATTGCCTCTGGATTAAATTTTGGTTGTATGCAAAATATAGATTCCAGCCACTAATAGAAAAGAAAGAGATCTATAGTTGCAAAAGGTTGCAGTCAATATTGGATCATTAAGTAAATGTTACAGTCAGAAATAATTATTTGGGTGCACCTGGCACTCTGGGAGGTCATCCGAAATAGGAGCTTCAATGGGTTGTCCTCATTGAAGTGAAGCAAAAATTGTTGACCTTGGTCTAATAAGTTAAGGTACCCAAAAGATAGGTAACACTGCAAGGATAACAATGGTGGTATAATTGATATGATATGATATGTAGGTAAATAACTGATATGATATGTAGGGAAATAATTGTTGAGGCCAAATTAGGTGGTATAATTGCAAATAAGCAAGAAAATACCCCATTGCATTAGCTGTATTGCGCTATATTGCAAAATTAACTCAAATGTTATCTATTGTAAGTGTTGTAAAAGCAAAACTTGTTAGGTCAAGACACTTAATTGATTTGATATTTCTATGACACCCTGTAATGCAAGATGTGTTTGGGGTTGCAGAGAGCAGAATGCAGTGGTCCACCTAGCAACATTGAAGACTAGACCGCTTGATGTCAGAAGAGGTTCTAATAACATACCAAAAGATCAACTGTCCGAAAACCTTGAAACTGTTTTATGATCTTATTTTGTTTAGATATTGTTTAATTGGTGCCTAATTTTTATGAGTATTTTTATAGATTGATTTTATTTGAATTCTGAGAGACATGGCTGAGGAATGGGAAGTAGGATCTCCAAGTTATTGTGAAGATGAGATGTTGGTGGCGGAAGATGATGATATGATGGAAGATGAACGACACATGATGCAACTTGAAGAGGAGTTTATCTAGGTATATTTGTTTATTATCATTGTTGTTTGAATCTAATTTTATAATAATTGATATTTGAAATTGATATTTTCATATAATTGTAGGGAGATGGAGTTTCTGCCAATTTCTATATTTCCAACGATGATGAAATAGATGAAGGGTATGAATCGTTTCATGTGACAGTTTCTGAAGATGAAAGTATTAATTTGGACGAGTGTTCTGAAGAATTTGTTGTTCAAATGGACCAGTGGTCTGATGATTCATCTAATGTTCTTGTTTATGTCATAGATTGCTTGCAAGACATCTATAGTTTACAGTGGATCAGTGTGAAGGCTAAAGATTTAATGAGTTGTCATTTTGCAAGCTTAGATCTTGCATATGAATTTTATAATTGGTTTTCAAGAGTGAAAGGCTTTTCTGCTCGTAAAGGAAAAATGAACAGAAATGCAAGAGGAGAAGTTACGCAACAAACCTTTTTTTGTCATAGGCAAGGTTTTTCGTGAGGATAGAGGGCTGACGATGGCAAATCGAAAGTGTGTCGCTAGACCTGAAACCCGATGTGGGTGTCAAGCCTTAATGCGGGTGCATATATTTGGGCATTTCAATCGTTGGAAAATTAAGAAATTTGTGGATGAACACAATCATGACTTACTCCAAGGAATTCGTTGTGGGATGTTACCGGCACACAGGAAAATGAGTGTTACTGATGTTTTGCAGCTAAATACTTTGAGAAAGGTTGGTATGGGACCATCAAATATCTTCAGTTCATTTGCGATGCAGTCAGGAGGGTATGAGCGAGTTTTGTTTGGCAAGAAGAACCCGTACAATCAGATTGACAAACAAAGGCGATGTTAAGGTTCAGATGTTGCAAGTGCATTACAATATTTGAGGTGGTTAACTTTGACCGATTCGTTGATGTTTGTACATCACACGGTGGATGATGATGGAAGTTTGCAACACCTTTTTTGGTGTGATGGCACTAGTCAGTTGGACTATGTTGTTTTTGGAGATGTTTTGGCGTTTGATGCGACATATGGGAAAAACAAGTATAAGTGTCCAGTGGTAATTTTTTCTAGTGTGAACAACCATAATAAGACAATTGTATTTGCAAGTGCAATTGTTTCAAATGAAACAGAACAGACATACGTGTGGTTGCTTGAGCAATTGATGGAGGTAATGAAAGGTAAGGCTCCCACGTCTGTTATAACTGATGGAGACATGGCTATGAGAAATGCCATAAATAGAGTGTTTCCCAAAGCCCATCATAGACTATGCGCGTGGCATTTGCTTCGAAATGCAAGAAGCAACATTGGTAGTCAAGCTTTCCTTTCTGAATTTGGAAAATGTATGTTAGGTGATTATGATATTGGGCACTTTAAAAGAAAATGGACCGCTATGGTTTCAAAACTTGGTTTGGAGGAGAATAATTGGGTGAATCAAATGTATAAGAGGACGGATATGTGGGCAGCAACATATATACGAGGCAGCTTCTTTGCTGGATTTAGAACAACATCAAGGTGTGAGGGATTGCATTCATTGTTGTTGAAGTTTGTTGGGTCTCGTTACAACTTGACAGAGCTTTGTCAACATTTTCAGCGATGTCTTAGTTATATGCATTATAAGCAATTGGAAGCGGATTTTGCATGTAAAATAGGAACTGTTGTGCCCCAAACTAAATTTCCAGAACTTGAGAGGTCTACTGCAAGAGTAATGACACGAGAAACTTTGGTAATGTTTTGTCAAGTTTTGGATACGGCGCCCAGATTCAAGGCGGTTGATTGTAGAAATACAGCTGGTCAGTTCATTTATAAAGTTATGAAATATAAAGTGATAAGGATGGAGTGGCATGTGTTGCACTATCCTACAAGTGATTTGTTCGTTTGTTCTTGTTAAAGAATGGAATCATTTGGAATCCCTTGTGCCCATATCATTGTTGTGTTGGTTTATTTAAATATTGATGAGTTGCCTAATTGTCTTGTGCTATCACGATGGACAAACGGTGCGAAGGATGAATATGAAGGTTAAATCACTAGTGGGGCAAACTTTTGGGACTCACATATTGTCGGAAGGTATGTATGGCTTCTTTAGTCATGTAGGGAGTGGTGCAGTTTAGGTTCACAGAGTGCAGAAGATTACAATGATGTCAGACAAACAATTGCTAACGAAATCGATAAGTTGAAAACCAAGATTGCAACTGCGATGCAAACTAACAGCCCTCAAATTGAATCTTCAATAGGGAATCCAGCAACAACAAGGAAAAAAGGTGGTCGTGGGGGTGTGTGTAATGATCCATCATCTTCCGGATTGAAAACAAAGAGAACTACAAAGTGTGGTGCATGTAGGGTGCCCGGGCATAATAAAAGAAATTGTCCATTACTTTTATCAACTGAACATCAAGATGATGTTTTTGGCAATGAAAATTTTAATGGTGAAATTTGAGATAACACTTTAAACATGTAAAGATGTTGGGTCAGAATTTCAAACTTTTAAACTTTGTTTTGTTAGTCATTGGTATTCAAATATACTATGTTGTGCAATGCAGGGAAGCATATAATTGTCATTGGTGTTTGCTGCCATGGTTAATGCTGCTGCTGTGATACAATTGTCATTGGTGTTTGGATGACTAAATAATGTTGTCATATCTGTTATGGGTATTTCATACTTATGCAATGCTGATGCTGTGATACAATTGTCATTGGTGTTTGGATGAGTAAGTCATGGTTGTTGTCATATCTGTCATGGGTATTTCATACTTATGCAATGCTGATGCTGTGATACAATTGCCATTGGTGTTTGGATGACTAAATCATGGTTGTTGTCATATCTGTCATGGGTATTTCATACTTATGCAATGCTGATGCTTAATTGACAATACAATAGTATGTTGTTAACTAAAAAAATTCATATACTGTACGTTGTTTTAATGTAATGTAGTGGATCTGTTTTAAAAGTGTGCCTTCAAAATTATGACTAACAGCCTTATATATTGTTAGTAAGTAATGATAAATTTGTGATATGAAGAGTTGTAGATGCTCAGTAGTGTTATTAAGGTCAGCAGGAGCATGGAGACGTGGATGTGTGTTACTTTATTGAATGTTTTGGCTTTTGGTTAAAAATATTTGTGCACCCTAGCAATTGTGTCTAAACTGGACAACATTGTTTCAATGTTGTTGACTTAGGATGTTGAACAACTTAAGGGAATTGAATTCCCAAATTATAAATTTGATGTGTTGCTGAACCAAAATATAATGTTCATTCAGGAAACAAAGTCATATCATTTTTAACTTTTGGAAACCTTTATTGTATATCGTAAAAATCCCATTACTGGATAGGTTATGGTTTACCATATATGTCAATTTATTGACAAATTATAACTTTATGGCTGTTCAAAAAATCCACTCAGTAATTTTTGGCACAAAATGCATATTTCTCCAAAAAATAAATCGATTTTAAAAATAATGGGATCAAATTGGACAAAAATAAACTAGAGGACTACATTAAATCGATTTTACAAATTAGAGAATTAAATTAAACAAAAAAACAGAAGATCAAACTGAACCTAAATAATAAATTATAGGACGAAAAAAGAAATTTAACCTATAAATTAATATATATACTTGTCAAAAAAAATTCAATATGTTAACTTCAAAGGTCATTTTAATAAGTTCAATTGCATTAAAAACAATTAATAATTAAAAGAACATAAAAATAAAATTAATAAGTATATATGCATAAAAAATTATCACTACCATTTATGTAGAATTAATACATTTAAAATAAAATTAGTTCCAGCAACAATTTTTTTGATTTTGATGCAAGTTTTCACCATAAATTTCACAGATAAAAATGTAATTTCACATTCTATAAAAAAATGAGCAATAATTTTATTTTATATTTTTTAATGTACTCATACCTTTTAGGTTAATTTTTTTTAGTTCACTAATTTATATTGTACATTCAATTTGGTCCTATAGTTTTTTTTTTTGAATTTGATCATTTAATTTTTACAATGGATTCAATTTGGTCATCTAGTTTTTTTTAGGTTCAATTTGGTCCTCCAATTTTTTTTAACGATTAGTTTTTTTGAAAAATTTTCATTTTGTGGCTATTTAAAAAGTTACTTAATGGTGGTTTTGAATGATCACAAAAGATGATTTCTTACAATTTAGGCCAAAGGACCAATTGAACCAAACAAAATTAAATAATGAAATTAAACTTAAATAATATATTAGATGACTAAAAAACTAATTTAACCTTTAAATAAAAATATCAAATAAATGTAAGCTTCAAATTTTGAAATTTGAAAAAAAAAATTAAATTTTGTCACCGTAAATATTTATCACATATACGTGAATCATTAATTAAGAATATACTTCAATCCTTATAATATTTGGCACAAACCATCGTAATTAAATACAACGGGACCTCATTACTTATAAATTTCTAATTATATGTCTAAACTTAACCCACTTAATATCATTTTGTTATTTAAATATATGCTAATATTATTACTTAAATTATACTCCGTTGAACTAATGTGAACCAAATCAATCCATTATAAAAAAAAACGTGGCCTCATTACTTTGTGAAATAATATGAAAACAAATTTTGAAATAATGTCAATCACATCGATCCATTATCAAAAAATATTAGAAGAAATTAACCTTCTGTATTTCATTTTTGGCTTAATTATTAGTAAATTTGAATTGCATTTAAAGGACCAAATTCAGGAAAAAAATTAAAATTGACCAAGGGAACTAAAATTAAAATGTTTAAACGAGGAGAATGCAATATCACAATTAAAAGTATGAGATTAAAATTATGGATATTTTAAAAATGGAGGACAAAATGTCTCAACTTAAAAAATTATAGATTAAAAAAAAGGGGAACAAAACTTGCATTTGAGTCTAATTAATAATAATGTATTAAGGTGAGTGTATTAAAAAAGTGTGTTGTTAATATTTTATTTCTAAAATTGAATAAAATAATTATCAATGTACCTGTAAATATTCTTTGCATATAAATTGACTGTAGCACATCATATCACAATCAGATTTTATTCAATAATAAAAACTGATAAATAACACATTAAATTAATAATTTATTTTCAATGTACTTTACTTTTTGATGAAAAGTAATTACTATTCGAATTAAAAAATGTGGAAAACATGGATATGAAATTAAATTTATACTTATAAAAGTAAGACATATTAAACACAATACAATAGTTTATATTTGATACATCCTCAAATACGTTAACATTACCATAAGTACACATTATTTGAATATACAAATATTAAAGTTGTAAACAAATATAACTAAAATTCCATCACTTGACTACATAAAAATTGAATATTATGTGGTATTCAGATATGATGTTATGCGTTCCTACTTTGTTGAATTTGCACCTACTACTTCCCAAAATATACACACAGAAGTTTGTAATGTGTAATATATCATAGTAAATTGTTGTAGGAGTACACATATTTCGACTGATGAACCATATCATAAACATATAAATATCCATATTTCAGTGTTTATACACTTCAAACAAATGAGAACAGAAACAAAAAGTAAGCAACATCCATATTTCAGTGTTTATACAATTCAAACATAACTTGTGTTTAATTGATGTACCAAACTACATTGTTACTGCTGGGATCAGTAAACTCCATGAGAAAATCTATGTGGGGTTTTAATTTTTTCTCCCTAACAAAATATCTCCATCCAGCGCCGATTTTTGCATAGTTGCGTCCATGGTTGAACAGAACGTTGAAAACTTTTGTTTTATCTAAGACAATATCTGTGAATCCAGTCTCAGTTAAAAATTTGTACATCGTAGTTGGCAGATCTTGCAACACACATTGTCAGTTGTTAGAATTTCATATATTGATAGCAACCTATGTAATGATTAGTTTATACAATCCAACGGTTAAACGTTATCAAACTGCTATTTTTGAGTTTCTGCTCAGTCAAAGTGATGCGAAATATCACAGAGTTGGGGTTTAATTTGTACATAGTGTGCCAATGCGGAAATGATCTTGGCAAACAATGTCTTTTGTCAACAGTTACATAAAACATGGATCTGTCATGTAGGGTTAATGTCACCTTATGGTCTCCATCAAGACCGTAGTAGTCTTTTATTTCTGTCCATCCCTCAATAATTAATGGGTTTTCCACCGACTGGTTGTATTTCACAACATGACGTTTTCCATGGCAATCTATCAATTGTCATGTGTCATCCAAGTATTTTCTAAAAGCTAAAATATAGCTTTTCCATAGTTTTGCGTAAGGTTACATATGAAGTGTTGCAAAACGGCAAGTGTACCATTCGTTTCAAGTAATAGAGTGAGTAAGTAGAGTATCGTATCCACAGGGATTGAATGTTTAATTTTATCGTAACTTACGGTCTAAGAGATTGGAAGGAAATAAATTGTTTTAAGAAGAGTAGTGTTGTGTTGTGGAATTAAACAATTAAATAAATGACAGAAATTAATAAGAAATTAAAACAAGTTTAAATTGATTGTAATGCAGTTAAGAGAAATTATTGTGGTTAGAACACAATCCCCTTTGATCCCTACCTCTTTCACTTGAATTGGTTATTAATTTCAATTACTTCTGATTACTCAGAGGATGTATCTTCCCACATTTAGTTAAATCCTAATTCCTTAGCAATTTAACCCTTTAACCTAATTAGAAATCCTAATTCCTTAGCAATTCCTATCAAGCTAAGTATTTAAAAGAATACATCATAAAGTTTCTGCAATCATACATCCCTATCCCTAAGCAATGTAAAAACTGTTATTTTAGTCCTATCAGAAATTAGAATCCCAACATTCCTATTGCAAATTCTAACCCTAAGAACTTAAATAGAATGGCCAGTTCTAAGAAAGAATATAACAATGAAGAACAGAGTAAAACAAAGCAATCATAATAATGTCATATTAATACCAATCAAATTACAGAGGAGTTCACATTGGGTTTTGGCCCTAACCACAATAAAAGGGATTAGCCAGACATATTCATGTCTAACCTCAAGAAATACAAGGGAGAAACAAGAAGCATTCAAAATCTCTCAATCTTCCGTTGATCTCTGGCTTCAATCTTCTCTTCACTGTGTTTCTCTGTGTAAAAGTATGTAGGAAGTGTCTGTCCCAACCTCCTATTTATTTCCCACACGTTCTCCATTAATTAGGATAACAAAACCCCTTTTTCCAAAGTTAAATCAGTGCAGAATCACCTAATTAAGGAAACAGCGTAATTCTGGCGCTGATCGCGCGGAAGCCCACGCTAATCGCGTGGCATGGCCGAGAGCTTAGGTCCATTCCTTTTTGCTTCTTTTCTCCTCTTTTTGACTCTGAAATAATAAAATAGTAATAAATTGAGATGAAAACAAACAAATAAATAAACTTACCTAATTCTAACCTATATTGCTAATTATTAATTGAATTATAACTAAATTAATCCTAAAAACTAAGATGTGCTGGCAGCATATCAAATAATTCCCAGATTTAGATGTTGCTGTCCTCAGCAATAAACAGAATTTCAAGATGAGAAGCAAGGATCAACAATCAAACATAACATCACATTTAACAATCTTAGAATCACAATACAATCAATTTTCACATCAAAGTTTCAACAACACTTTTCAATTTCATCAACTGTAAGAGTCAGACTTGAGTACTTCTCACAAAGATATAACTATTTCACTCAACACTCAAGTGTATAAAGGTTAATATCATCACTCAATCCATCACAATTATAGCACTACCATAAGCTTGATCATATTCTCAAGTTCCATAAGAGAAGAAACATAAATGCATGCACAACTGATCAAAAGGTTTTTATAGGATTGTAACTTGGCCTGGCTCAAAGGTAGGAAAGATTTTTGGATAGTGGCTAAAATTGAGATCGGATTCTGATAGAATTAGTCAATTCCACTTAGCCAATCTATCATTCTTATTCTCATGTCTATCTTTGTACATCTGATCTTTCTTTGTCTCTGTTTTTCTTTAAACAAAGCAAAAGAACAGAGATACTAGAACAATGAGAAAAGACATTTAAACCCACCAGCTGGTATTTCAGACTTGTTATTTCTCAACTGGATTCTTCACTAGATTTGGTTTTTGCCAGATCTGTTCTATTGGCATTTCAACATTAAACCAAAATTGTCTTCTTGGGTAACTTTGTCTTTCCTCTTATCCTTTTCTTTCTTTTCCTATTTCCCAATATCTAATGGCTTGGTTCTAATTCTTTCTTCCTCCAATCTCAAGTAGGGTAGTCAAGGTATATAGTCTAAATATTAGGTACATGTATGAAAAGGTTTAGGCTCAAAGGGGTAGCAAATGGAAAAACTGAAGGTGAGTCAATTTGGCCCTGGCTTAAAAGAATAAACTGTCTTAATCATATCAAAATATACATGCATTCAGAGAAACAGAGCAAGTTCTAGAGTACTATCAAAGTGAGGTCTCTCTAAAAAAAATAATTCTGTATAGGCTCAATCCTCACAGGCTAGAATCTCAAGCTAGACTCTGTTAACTTCATATAGGCATGGCAACGGGACCCGAACCCGTGGGTACCCGTCCGAATCCGCCCCGATTTTAATGGGGAAAAACCGAATTTTTCGGGTTCGGGTTCGGGTTCGGGTTTTCCCCGATAGCCAAAAGCGGGGGCGGGGGCGGGTATGGGGTTACTGATACCCGCCCCGCCCCCGCCCCCGCCCCCGCCCCCGCTCCCCGCCCCGTAATAAATAATATTAAAAAAATAAATAAATAAATAAAAATATATTATTTTCTATTTTTTTAATTGAATTGATTAATTTTGTCTTGTAATTTTAAAATTATAGTCCCATATTTTAAATGTGAGTTTGTTATTATTATTTTTTTTTACATAATTAACTTTTTAATCCTATTTTTCAAATAAAAAAATTATATTATTTTTTTTATTTTTTAAATTTTAGTAAAATAGCGGGGGCGGGGCGGGGCGGGGAAAACCCGACCCCCAGCGGGGACGGGGATGGGGATGGGTTTTAAAACCCGACGGGGAATGGGGGCGGGGGCGGGGAGCGGGTTTGGGGGCGGGGACGGGGACGGGGAATGTAATACCCGCCCCCGCCCCGCCCCGTTGCCATGCCTAACTTCATATCAAGCATCATTTCATACTTCAACATGAGCATCAACGTACCAACAATTATAATTCCAATCATGTTTCATGCAATTCATGCCATATTTCATCTCACACATGCTTCCTAACAGAATATCCAATTAATCACTAATTTCAACAATTCTAATTTCTGAGAAAAATAGATACACTTCTAACCTTATTCAAACAATTAACTAAAAATTTAAAACTAATGACTAAAATTTAAAACTACTAAAACTTGACAATTAAAGACACTAAATTTTTTTTTTTCTGTTAGACATCCTTTGTCTCTTGAATGTGATTCTTCAAATAATGCATATGCGTCCATTCCCAGATTTAGAAAATTGTTGTCCCCAGCAATAACTAAAAAGGATTATGCGTTACTCAATCGCGTATGCATTATTTGAGAAATCACAACCAGAACGAAACATTAATCCAAACAGAACACACTCACAAACTATTTAATAATAATATACTACTATATATGCATCAAATATTCAAATGTTTAACTATAGTAATATAAAGGTACTGAAAATTAAAAACAAGAAAAATAAAATTAAAACAAGAAAAATAAGTGGTCCTAGTCTGTCACTTTGCTGCCAAATGCAGTAGTACTTTTCTTCTTGTCTTTCTCAATCTGTTCACCTTGAAACTTAGAAAAGCATCCACTAAATATTGCAATGCAACACTAATATGGGTACTAGACTAGGCAATTCCCAGATTCATTCATATCACAAAATGATGCACTCAGATTTAATTCCCAGATTTAAAACCAGAACACACATGTCATGCAATCATGTAGTCATAGGGATTCAAATGGAAATTTAATGGACACCTTTTTTTTTTTTTTGTGTCGCCTTCACGCGAATCGCGCCAATGCCGGCGCTAATCGCGTCAATTGTGAATACAGACCTGTCCTTTCGAACATCTGGCGCTAGTGGCGTCATGGTCCACGCAATCAGCGTGGCCAACTCGAATCTGTTGGGAAAGTTTTAGCATCTAGCGCGAATAGCGCCATCATCCACGCGGTTAGCGTGGGAGATTCGAATGTTCAACCACCTCTTTCATGCTTTTAACTTTTTCTATTCTAAGTCTACTTTAAAAAAAAATAATCATTAAACATTTAATTAAATCAAACTTGCACAAATTAAAACAATAACTTCAGACTCTTGGATTGCCTTCCAAGTAGCGCTTGTTTAACATCGCGAGCCTGACGCACCGCTCTTTTAATCATCAAGTGAATTTAGTGGAATAGAAACTGTATTCCTATCCACTTGGCCTTCAAAGTAAAGCTTCAGCCGACATTTGTTAACTTTAAAAGACCTGTCATTGTCTAATGGAGAGATTTCTACTATTCCATAAGGATAAATCTTTCGCACAAAGAATGGACCAGACCAACGGGGTTTTAACTTACCTAGAAAAAGCTTTAGGCAAAATTTGGAGAGCAATACCTGTTGTCCCGGCTCAAATTCTTTTTGGCGAATTTTATTGTTATGCCACTTCTTGGTCTTCTCCTTATAGATCCTAGCATTCTCACATGTAGCTATAGGTGTTTTGGATGCAGTCTGATATGCCCAAGGTGCATCATCAAGCTTTTTGGCCCAATCCTTCTTAGATGTTCCCACAGTCTTTTTCAGCTCAACTTTTGGTGCTCCAACTGGGATATCATCTTCTTTCTTCTCAAGCACTTCCATTACTACCTCAACAGCTTCTTGTATGGTCTCTTGGCTTTGAATTTCCAGCTCTTCTTTAAGTTCTTCTTCCTCTGTTTGACCTGCACAAATTACATTATCCAAAACATCTAGCCTAAAACAATCATGTTTATCATATGGATTTTTCATGGCATCAAATACATTAAAAGTAATAGACTCATTATCCATCCTAAGTTCTAATTTTCCTTTCTCTACATCAATCAGAGCTCTAACAATGGCTAAAAATGATCTACCTAAGATAAGTGGTGTTTCACTTTCACCATCCATGCTAAAACTATAAAATCTGCAGGGAAAATAAATTTATCTACTTTAACCAGAACATCTTCAATCACTCCTGTAGGCCTTCTCAGTGAGCGATCTGCAAGTTGTAGAGAAACTCTGGTGGGTTTCAATTCAGAAATACATAGGGACTTGCAAACTGATAATGGCATTAAGTTTATGCTTGCCCCAAGGTCACATAGTGCTCTTCCCACATTAATATTCCCTATTGCAATAGGGATATTGAAGCTCCCTGGGTCTTTCAGCTTTGGTGGAAGCTTCCTCTGAATGATAGCACTGCACTCTTCAGTAAGTGCAATAGTCTCACAGTCCTGCAATTTGTGTTTTCTAGACAACAACTCTTTCATAAATTTTGCATAATTTGGCATGTTAGATAATGCTTCAGCAAATGGAATATTAATATGCAATTTCTTAAACATGTCTAAGAACTTGGCAAACTGTTGCTTTTGAATCCGTTGCTTGGACTGCACTGGATAGGAAGGTTTCTCAAAACGAGAGAAATCCCATTGTTTCTTTGCAGAATTTTTTTCTTCTTTTTCTTTATTTGAAGGTTCTACTACCTCTGGTTCTGCAGCAGCTGTGGTATTCTCCTCCTCATCTTCTTTGTTGCTTACCTTAGGCTTTTCCTAAGGGGTGATTACCTTTCTACTCCTAATAGTGATTGCCTTTACATACTCCCTTGGATTTATAACAGTGTCACTAGGGAACTGCCCTTCAGACCTTTCAGCTAGCTGTTTGGCCAATTGACCAATCTGATTTTCAAGATTATGAATGGAAGCATCTACATTCTTGTGATGAGTTCTGGTCTCATTGATGAAGGCATTGGTGGTCTAAATGTGCTCATTGGTGGTCTTGATATGATCATTGGTAATCTTTGTTAATTGCAGCAAGGCTTTCTCTAATTCAGATGGGCCTTTAGGTGGAATAGATAGAGGTTGTAGATAATGATTAGATTTGTAATCTAAACCTCCTCCCTGAATCCTGCTCTAAAAATTATTACCCATAACAAAGTTCTGATTTTTCTGGAAATTCTGCTGGGGTCTCTGATCATTCCATATACCATTCACCTGCACTGGGTCAGCTCCAATAAGTATAGGACATTCATTAGATTCATGCTCACCTTGGCAATATTCACAGCTGACAGGTAGTATTCTGCTGGATGAGACTTGAGCAACAGAGACTTGAAGTCTATCAATCTTTTCATTTAATTTGGCCAACCGCTGGGCCAATATTTTTTGCTCTGCTAACATGGCATCACTGCTCCTCAAATGGATAGGTTCTCTCTTAGACTGGGCAGTAATGCTTTTATTTTCATTACAAGCTAAAGAGTTAATTAGCTCATAAGTCTGAGCTGCTGTTTTAGATCTTATTAAGCCACCAGCTACAACATTAACCATCATTCTTAATTCAGGAAGCATACCATTAAAAAAAATACGTACTGCTTACCCACAGGCATGTCATATTGTGGACATCTCCTGATTAGCTCCTGAAATCTGTTCCAGGCTGCACATAGAGTTTCTCTCTCATTCTGAGTGAAATTGGTGATTTCATTCACCAACCGGTTATATTTTTCCATGGAAAAGTATTGAGAGAAAGATCTTGCAACCAGTTCTTCCCAATTAGCAATGCTATTAGAAGTTTGTCTGTCTAACCATCTGAGTGCTTTTCCCTTAACAGCAAAAGGGAATAATCATAATCTAATAGCATCATCTGACATCCCTTGATGTCTAATGGTATCACAGATTCTCAGAAATTTGTCAATGAAGTCATGGGGGTCCTCATCATCTTCCCTATCAAACTGACTGCATTCCACCAATGTAATCAATGATGGATGAATGTCAAAGTTATTTGCTTGGATTGGTGGTCTGACAATAATGGAGTTTGGTCTAGTGAACATTGGAGCTAGAATATCCTCCATTAGTTCATCTTCTGGTCTTGGATGATTATTGCCTCGGTCAGCCATTTCTAATTCTAATTCAGATTCAGGAATTGAATCAGAATCAAAATTCTCTATTTCTCTTCTCTTCTGTCTGGCTAGTTTCCTGTTTCTTCTAGCAGCCTTCTCTATTTTAGGGTCGTACTGTAGATGATCAGAATTAACTGTACCTCGCATAAACTTCAGAGAAGCAATTTAGTAACAAAAAGATTCCAATCACAGAGATTAAAGTTATTCTAAAATTAGTTATTTTAATCCCTGACAGCAGCGCCAAAAACTTGTTGTGAAACGACAAGTGTACCGTTCGTTTCAAGTAACAGAGTGAGTAAGTAGAGTATCGTATCCACAGGGATTGAATGTCTAATTTTATCGTAACTTACGGTCTAAGAAATTGGAAGGAAATAAATTGTTTTAAGAAGAGTAGTGTTGTGTTGTGGAATTAAACAATTAAATAAATGACAGAAATTAATAAGGAATTAAAACAAGTTTAAATTGATTGTAATGCAGTTAAGAGAAATCATTGTGGTTAGAACACAATCCCCTTTGATCCCTACCTCTTTCACTTGAATTGGTTATTAATTTCAATTACTTTTGATTACTCAGAGGATGTATCTTCCCAAATTTAGTTAAATCCTAATTCCTTAGCAATTTAACCCTTTAACCCAATTAGAAATCCTAATTCCTTAGCAATTCCTATCAAGCTAAGTATTTAAAAGAATACATCATAAAGTTTCTGCAATCATACATCCCTATCCCTAGGCAATGTAAAAACTGTTATTTTACTCCTGTCAGAAATTAGAATCCCAACATTCCTATTGCGAATTCTAACCCTAAGAACTTAAATAGAATGGCCAGTTCTAAGAAAGAACATAAGAATGAAAAACAGAGTAAAACAAAGCAATCATAATAATCTCATATTAATACCAATCGAATTACATAGGAGTTCACATTGAGTTATGGCCCTAACCACAATAAAAGGGATTAGCCAGACATATTCATGTCTAACCTCAAGAAATACAAGGGAGAAAGAAGAAGCATTCAAAATCTCTCAATCTTTCGTTGATCTCTGGTTTCAATCTTCTCTTCACTGTGTTTCTCTGTGTAAAAGTATGTAGGAAGTGTGTAAAAAGTGTCTGTCCCAACCTCCTATTTATTTCCCACACGTTCTCCATTAATTAGGGTAACAAAACCCCTTTTTCCAAAGTTAAATCAGTGCAGAATCACCTAATTAAGGAAACAGCGTAATTGTGGCACTGATCACGCGGAAGCCCACGCTAATCGCGTGGCATGGCCGAGAGCTTAGGTCCATTCCTTTTGCTTCTTTTCTCCTCTTTTTGACACTGAAATAATAAGATAGTAATAAATTGAGATGAAAACAAATAAATAAATAAACTTACCTAATTCTAACCTATATTGCTAATTATTAATTGAATTATAACTAAATTAATCCTAAAAACTAAGATGTGCTAGCAGCATATCATGAAGTTTGAAAACATTACCATCAATGTTGGACATGCAACAAATGAATTAAAACCTATAATGTATAAAATATAAAGAAATGCTAACCATGTCCTTAATATGCATAACAACAATGCTGTATTCAGGTTTTGACTGTTTGGACTTCATTTGTGATGCCATTTTCTTATCGATTTCAGAAATTCCAGACATTTATGATAAATAAACAGCACGGAAAAAATTTGCAAATCATATACAAACAGTAATGCATGACAAGGAGTCAACAATTACAGCATACATGCATTAGCCCGTTATATACCAGTTTAATTTTTTGTAAGGGTTGAAAATTGAACAAAATAAAGTACTCCACAAAGACCGCAATATGGAAAACTAGAGTCAACCCTAAATAAAAATCACGAACACCATACATAAATATTACCCATGAAAACAATGTTTGAACAAATGATTAAATTATTGAAAATAGATTGACACTTGACACACAATAAAGATGCAGCACCTACGTTGTACACAGAAACATGCAACACAAGGTGTTTCGTAGTATTGTCATACATTTGTACCAAATGCAAGTTTATAGTTGCATAAAAACTTCATGATTTACCTAACAGACATTCCATGACACAAGTAACATTCAGACAAATTAACAACATAAACCATATGCAAGGGTAAAACATAAAAAATATTGTTACACAGATAATGTGCACATCGGATTTAATCGAATTGAATTTGGAGGTCACATTAGAGGATGTAACTTCAATAGGAAAAACATTGACGGCAAGGAAGAAGCACAACGTCCAAATTAAGAAACAAATTGCAGAACTGAATGTTTTAAACCACAAAACTGATAAAAGTATTGAAATCTACAACAAATTAATGAAAGGGTTAATGATTGTCAGAAATGTAAAACAAATTAGCTTAGAGTCTACTAGTCTACCATGGAAATTGGAATGTAAAAAATTATTTTTCATGACTTGATATTGGCCATCATCATTATAGGACTTATTCCACATTCTACCTTTAACGAATATTGTATGCTATTATCAGTCCTTCAAAAATTGTGTCATAAAATTTAATAATTTATATGTTTTACAATAGATAGCACTTACCAGAATCGTACATAAATAAAAATAAATACACCCTACACATTTAACCCTCTCTTAAATTATTACAGATATGTTTACTTTCATTTCATTGACTCATTGAAACCAATGTTAATGTTCAACACCAACATTTTATAAACTGGTGTATATTATTATGATAATTGTATTCATATTTTTACACAATTATTTTATATGCCAACATCTGTATGCTTAAATGAATTCGTTATTTCATGTCTGTTATTCAATATTCACACTCCATAATTTACAGAGGAAACAAAATGTTTTATTATATTTGGCTGAACATTAATATGTGAAGAACCTTCAAACTCATACTAGTCCCAACCATAACACATGACTACATCAACATTTTATAACATACAAAAAAAAGAATGTTGGACAAAGATGACCATCAAGTATCGTTACAATGTTAGACATTTCCTAAAGGCAAAACAAAACACATGAATTTCCAAGGTCATCTAAATATAGGATACTTGTAACCTGATGTTGGGTACTGGAGTTGGGGTGATGAGGGTGCGTCGTTGGTGGACGATGGTGGGTCATCGATGGATTATGGTGTGTCATCTACGGTGAGAGGATAGCAGCCATAATAGAGACCTAAGCGGGAGTGAGATCGACAACAGAGACCTATGGGGGAGTCGAAAGACAGAGTTGAAAAGTGTAAGGCTTGAAGAAAGAAATGTTAGTATAAAGCTTCTGGAGTGAAGGACAAGAATCCAGAAGGACGCGTCTTTTGGGGGGATAGGGTCACAGGTTTTAAAATAAAATAAATACTTAAATTGTTATTTTTTTGTTTAATGGGATGAAGGCCCAATAATATCAAAACTTTTGTTGGGCACCAGGTTTGTTCACGACTCCTTATTTTGTGCCAGTATACTATACTATATTATGATATTTTGCAATGCTGAAATTATACCCCAAAAAATAGAAAAGATTATTACAAAAAAAAAATTATTAGACATAAAATTCAAACTTTACTATTTTTTTCCAAATATGATAATGAAACATTTCATATGTCTATAATGTTATATTTTACTATTATCTCTTTGTTCCTATTTATAATTTATAAGTTGAAATTATGTAATTCATTCTAATTTTTGAAAAATAATTAGCTTAATTGAACAGGTAATTATATATGTTTCGTAAGTGTCCGGTTCAATTTCCTTAAAGACATATCTTAATTTTATTTAGTTTGTAGTCGTGGTGTTTAATTAATTTTTTTATCTATAATTTTTTTATATTATTACGCATCTCAATTTATTTATGTAATTTTATATGTATGAAAACTGAAAAAGTGTAAGATTTTATTAAGAAAAACTATATTACCGATACTATATGAAAAATAAATATCAAGTATTGTTCATTTTAGTTTTGGTGTTGGATCCAAAATAATTTTAACAAACACCCTTATAAAGACAATTAATTTTTTCATCTTTAAGCTTAATGTAGCTTATTACTATGGGAAAAAAAGGATTGAAATATACTATGAAGGTCACCATTTTTTAAAATTATATAAATGTTTTTGCGGAACCACCAAATTATATTTTTTTATTAACGATGAAATTATATTTTGTTATTAAGGATGTTTAAATCAATTAACATTTACATTTTTTTTCCTTTTATCCTATTTTATTTAGCTTTTCCTATGAAATCATCCGAAAAATAATCTCAATTTATTCTTTTTTCTGTTTCACTTTTGTTTCTAAACCAAATATATCCTTAAGTGTTACCCATATAAGTTGATTGTCAATTGTTATAATTATTCTTTAACTTATGTTATTCCGTTTAAAAACTGATTAATCTTCATTTTTTAGTTATTTAATTTCTTTGATAAGTTAATGTACAAATAACATTTTTCAAAATTGTTTACATCATTTAATATAATTAAATTGATGATGCATGGTACAATTGTTCATAAAGTACACAAGATTTGTACATACGTGTTTTTTAAAATTAACCATTTCATTTATGAAGACAAAAAAATTAATGAATATTTTGGGTTAAGTACTTCAGTGGAGGTCACATCCCAGTGTCACCATGCGTCCTTCGCGCTGCCAAAAGATAAAGTCAAACTACTGCAACAACACGTTTCCAATTAATACTCCATCTTAAAATTTGAATCCAACGTGGATATTTGTTATGCCATTATACGCTGATACGCTCCATCCATCTTATTCCATCAAATACTAACGGTGACAGTACACCTCCTATATAATTATAAAATATCCATAATTTCTTTCTTTAAACTCTTGTAATGTTACCTTATAGGATAACCGTATTCACACAACACCCTATGATTATCTATACATAATAACTGCAGTCAAACACTATATAATCCTCCCTTCGTTCTAAACACTGCAGTCAAACAACACCCTATGACAAGTTTATTAACAAGAGTATATCAACTGTTTAACATCCCATGACTGGAGATATGGAACACAAAATAACAAGCCCAGTCATTGACATTGGGTCATTAGTTAAGTAAACTTCATACTGACCACAAGTAGAATAACAATAAACAAGGTTAAAACTGTATATTTTAGCCAATTATAGTTGGCTTCTAACACTTTGATCTTGGTAATTAGCGTCGCAATTTCCATCTTTAAGTCGTCAAACTCCGTCATCATGTTACAATATTCATCTTCAATGTCTTTCTGAACTCAATCAAAAAAACCACAAGAAACCAACCTACAACTATAAAACAACCTCTTCGAATTATCTTTTGTTCCACTACATTTAATTTCCGCAGGTTGTCCACATATTTTTAGGTTTCGCACTCGAACTCTACTAACACCAACGGCGGAAGAAGATGTAGCCCTTGATTCAGACATGTAATCGAAAACCTACAACACACATATGTTACTAAGACAAGAAAGTTAAAATATGTACATGAATGCTAATCCCAACCAATAACATAATGCTTAAGTTCAGCCATTGAAGATACTTACACTTTAAACGAACTACACGAAAGTTAAACGCCATTATTATAAATAATCATTTTAAAATAACATGACACGTTGCTTCTAATATCTTTTGTTGGACATTGTCGCGGACTGGGAGCCAAAATGCAAACAACATACAGTATATAAACAGTGTATAAACTTACAAAAAGGACAAATAACTCATAGTAAGGCTTTTTTGATGGTCCAAATGAGACGAGTGCAACGTCCAAATGAGGATGTTGTAAGCTCCCACAAAGGTGTACAAGCATGACCTTACTGGACAGACATAACCAGAGCAGAACAACAATGGGAGAATGGGAGATGAGTGAGTAAATGATGTGGAAAAATTTAAACTGGTGCCATTTTCAAATGGAAAAGACAGCATGATGTCACAGTTGAGTGTGCAGAGTTCGGTTAGTCACGAGTGAGTAGATAGACATATCAAATATACAAAATATCTAACAGGGAGGTAGGTTGAATTAAAGAAATTTATAGTTTATACATAATAATTATTAATCTTGTCAATGAAGTTTTTCCATGGCAAATCTATTCAGCTTCCAATGAAAGATATTCTGAAACATCACTATGTACAGAAAAGTACCCCAGTTATATTAACTTCACTTCATTATATACATGACACGTATTTGGTCAATTACGACAATATGTATAACAAAAATATGGCATCATAATTATACTTATTTTGTAACATTTGAAGCTTAGTATGCACGTGCGTATATGTTTATTTGACATTATTATAAGCATAATAATGATAAAGATTTATGTAATTTACTTAACAAAATTATGATACGTCTATAATAGTTTTTTAAATCACCTATGGAAGGGATAACAGATGCAACATAATGAAATATATAACAGTAATACAGTCATTTATATAATATATTATTTTGATGGTAAATAAAAGAATAATAGTAGAGGCACAACATGTTCAACATTAAATAACAACAAACGGGTAATGTTTAGTTTCATGAAATGAAAATTGATATTAAAATACTAATAATAAAAAAAACCATGGGGAAAACTATTAAATATATAACCAGTTTATTTAAATTATTCTCATTAAATTGATTTAAGTGTAAGGCCATGATAGACTATGACTAAGCTTACCTGTTAAAAATAATTTATTAATGTGTGACTCTGATCCGGGTAAAGCTTAAAGACTTTGCAAGGTCTGAAACCCTGTATTGAAAGGAAGATTAAATCAAAAAAACATAACCGATAGTAAAAAAAAACAAAATGGAGGGTATTTATCATATAAGCAGGCACTGTCATATGTTCCTTCCTAACAAGCTACGTAGCATACGCACGGGTTCCTCCGCTATGCTATGCTATTTTTTAAAATTAATTTTATTGTTTATATATATAATAAGTAAAATATTTGTAGTTATAATATTTTTGATAAAGTAATTTAAAATAATTAACATTGGTTGTCTTATAAGGTTGTTATGCTACTTATACTAAAGGTTGTTATGCTAGTTATAGTAAGAATTAAATTAAATAAATAAATATCAAATTCCTCATAAAATATGTTAATTCATAATGATAATTGTAGTTTTATCATAAAAGAATAAAATCAAGACTAATTAGCATTATGATAAAGTTAATAAGTAATTTATAAATTTCTTGTAACAAAAATCATTTTTATAAGTTAATTATAATTTGTATCGTTTTAAATGAAAACAATTTAAAATTTTCTAATCTTCATTAAATTTAAATAATAAAATTATAAATATTTTTTTAAAGACGTTACCACTATATTTTATTGTTATTTACACATTATTTGATATGATGAAAATTTCAAACCAAATAATATATTTAATAAAAATAAATGTTGTATATTGTTTGATATGTAACCTTGTTAAATATTTTTATTAAAAATAAAACTTTTTTCCCATAACGGTTCACCCATGATGACCTAGAGAACAATGATTTTCCGTAAATGATAATTATAGTTTCTATCATTAAAAATAAAATGAAAACTAATTTACATTATGATATAATGAATAAGTAATTTAAAACTTTGTTGCAACAAAAATAATTTTTAAAAATTATTTATAATTGTTATGTCTATGATAATTTAAAAAAATTAATTTATAATATTGTTGATAAAGTAATTTAAATTAATTAACTTTGATTGTCTTATAACAAAGAAGCAAAGTATCATTTTATAATAAATATATTAAGTAAATATTATGATGTTGGTTATAGTAACAATTGAATTAAAAAAAACAGTTTAAAAATTTCGACATACTAATTAAATTTAAATACAAAAATTGTAGATATTTTTTTAAAAATGTTACCATTTCATTTTACTGTTATTTATCCATTATTTTATAAGATAAAAATTAAAAACAAATAATATATTGAATAAAAATAAATATTGTTCATTTGTTGATATGTAACTATATTAAATAGTTTAACAATTTCAAATGTTGATTAACTACTTTTTTTTAAAAAAAAATTCTTCGTGCCATATGATATAATATTTTTATTATGTTCATGTACATTTAATTGAAACACTTTGAAACACTTTATAAAAGTAGTAGCTCACACGCTGTATGATAGACATGTACAGGGCTAAATATAAATAACTTAAAAAGTAGTAGGTGACACGCTGTTGCACAACCGGTTTTCCATTTCGATTTTCGTCTAATCCTTTCGATCCAACGCGCATAATTATGTTCGTACATGGATATAAAATTTACATTCCCGTACCCCACACACCGTCACATAGTTAGCATAACAAAATGTTAAATGTTTGTGTACTTAACACTCAGGCACTATTTCAATAACCGAGGAACCAAAACACATGGTTGTTGCTGGAATTAGGAAACTCAATCACAAAATCCACGTCTGGTTTCAAATTGTTTTCCGTAACAAATGATTTCCATCCGGCACCAATTTTAGCTTGTTTGCGTGAATGGTTGAATGTAATTTTGCATGTTTTTCTCCTGTGAAAAACAATTTCAGTGAATCCTCCATCATTCAAAAAGTCGTACATGGCACTTGGCAGATCCTGCAATACACGTTGTCGATGGTTACAATTTGATATTTACATGCAAATCATTGAAAAATACAAGTCTGTCATACTATGTAGTATATAAAAGGTTACCAAGGCAGTGGAAGTCACGTTGTGATTGTTTAACACTAGGCAGAAAATGACCGAGTTAGGGTTGGATTTGTAAAGAGAGTGCCAAGGTGGAAATGAATGTGGTTGTGAACTGCTTTTGAAAACAGATATTAAAAATAGAGATTCGCCATAGAATGTTAATGCAATGTGATGGTCTCCTTCAAGACCGTAGTACTCCCTTATTGCAATCCACCCATCAACAATTAAAGGATTGTCGAAGGACTTGTTGAATTTGACAAAGTGACCTTTACCATGGCAATCTAACAAATGCCATATCTCACCCAATTCTTGTTTAAAACCTAAAACAAAGGCTTTCGGGAGTTCCGCGTAAGTCTACATTTCAATATTTAAAACGTTACTTTCAATGTGTCCACATGAAAGACAACAATAAAAATGAATAATGTATGATACGTCAACAAATAATGTACCATGCCCTTAACGTGCATAATATAAAGGCAGTATTCAGATTTCCTATGAATCTGCATTAGGTGTATGGCCATGTCTTTAACATTAACGGTACTTGCAGACATTTTTCTTGGGAAAAGTACACCAAAAAAATGGGTAAAATTGACTTGGAAAGCAAATTATAAACATCATCATATGTGGTCATTAGCAGATAACTTGACGTCAAATTTAACGAAAGAAAAAATGCTTTCAATCATTATTATATGAACCAGTAGTCAGATAATGTTAATGGAAGACCATCTACAAAATTGCAATGGGTTTGCTGGATGCGTTTTAGAACGCAACAAAATTCGTAAAAAATGCTAATGTATTGAAGCACACTAAGGTTCCAATGAAAATTGGTTACAAAAAAAAGTATTAACACATACTAACCTGTAAAGATGTTGGATATATCTACCATTATTCTAAGACCAGTGCAGTAGTTTCAACATACTAACCCGGAACAATGGAGGTTCGTGATGTAATCGTTGATCTTCACCTCTGTTTCGTCACATTCGTTTTCTACAGCCTCCCTATACCCTTGACGGCGAGTTTCCAATGGGTGTTAAGTGCTGAGTAAGTTGGTTTGTACTGTACCGTGTGGGTTGTTGTGGATTTGAAGAATATGGAAACAGTGGTCATAATGCAGTGTAATATTAATTGTGTAATAAATGGCATTTATGGTAGAATGAATGTAAAGACTGAGTAAGAATAGGGCTTGGCTTTTGCTATCAATATAATAAACTTATTGCCTTGCTTACAGGGCCTAATAACGCGGCAAGTGCAAAAACTGAAAAAAGTGGTCAACATAATTGTCATAAATGATGGAACTGAACATAATTGTCACTTGGGATTAAGTACAAATGTAATTTTGTTGGGTTTGGAACACCTTGTGTACCAATCTTTATAAACTATGCCAAAAATCAAGTCATTATAACACCATTATACCTGCTCCCCAAGTGTTCCGTGCATGTGGCCCATTGCTATTTTTAATTTTATTTGTTAACGATATATTTTCAATTGTTAATAAAAATTTAGCAAATTTCATAATATTAGTTTGTCGAGTTTTAAATGTTGCTATTGTAGGTAAGAATGAAATTAAGTTGGAATAATTTAAGTCCTGAGCATTCACTAAAAATTTGTAGATGAAAAAAGTATGATTACAAAAGATTTAATTATGCACGATGAATTAAATTTTTTTATAGATTAGTCATTGGAAAGATTAATATATACTTCTAACTAATTTGTAGTAATCCAAATTAATAATTTTGCACATAAATTATTACTCGTCGTACATACTAGTGACGGATCCAGGACCCTATCTCAGTAGGGGCAATTGATAATAGTGGGTTCAAATATATAAAATAAGGGGAGTAAAATATAAAAATATTAGATAATCATGTGTCATTTTTTAAAGTAAGGGGTACATATGCACACCGTCACTATTGTCAGGTTGTTTTTGTATAATATGATGACATATATTACTTCACTTACATGTTAGTTGTACGGCGTATGTTCTTATTTAAAGTCATTAATTTTCAAATTTTTTTTAAAGTAAATCATAGCTGCGTGACTATCTATAAACACAATAGTTACACTGATGTTCACGGTTAGGTCTAACCATATCATGAACCGTTTTACATAAATGGTTATGGAGTAGTGATAGTGGCATGGCTAGGGCTAAGGTTAGGGTTAGGGTAATGGTTGCTATATATAAGGTGATGGTTAGGGAAGGTGCCGACAATAAACTATATAATATGACTAACCATGGTCATTGTTAACATAATAGAAACGATGTTGGTCAATACATGGTTCTCTAAAAGTTTTCCATTATTCAGCTAATTATGAAATGTCATTATATCATCATTAGTGTATATTGAGTTTTTGTTTGCCTTTATTCACATGTAATTATTGAATAAGACAACATTAACCAAAATAAACATGAAATGTTACTTTATGCATAGAATATTGTTGTAATTTTCAACAATTACGAAAGACACAACCAGTTACTAAGACTGATGACCACCGAACCACCTTTACCGTATATGGTATGTTCTTTAAGATATATGGCGGATTGACCCTACTTAGCGATAAACCTCATATAATTGATAGTATAACCGTAACCAATGGGTGGGTCAATATTTAAATATAACTATATACATGATATTATTTGATGAATATTAGCGTTGATCAAGAAACAAAGGTTGACCCCGACCATGTTACTTATATCCACTACAAATGGGAATTTTGTAACGACTTTTGTTACTTGTGTAATTGGCGGATTCTAATGTGAAGTCCAAAACCAAGGATTCACGGGTGAAGCAGCTTTTGTTACCGGAAATAAATGGTTGATGACCGGGACCCAAAAAAGATGCAAATAAGCAATGTAGTTGATGTTGTAGTACAAGTTTATGATGACCGAATCCTTATTCTTTTCTATAAGGTGCTGCATCACTAGAATTTAAATTTAAAAACTCAGCAGAAAAAATATTTAACTTTAAAATAATAAATATTTAAATCTTTTATCAAAAGTGTAATACTATTACAATTTGATTCATAAAGATAAAAAATATAAATTTCATTTTTAATGTAAAAAAAGTGATAAATTAAGATTAATTTAATATTAAGTTATAAAATTTAAAGTTAATTTATTATTAAAATAAAATAAAATAATTGTTATTTTTTATATAACATTAACAAAATAAAATTGATTTATTATTACAGTTCACTAGCGTTTGATGCTTAGAATTAAAAATTTGATTATTTAACAGATTGCAATAAATGTACACCATGTTAAAAGTATAAAATACAAATATTTTCCTATTGTTTTAT
>PYAF01002135.1:128239-138619 GCA_007407185.1 Glycine tomentella
ATATTATTGTGTCAAATATTAAATTTTGTTAATAATTGAATATTATTATAAAAATTTTAGTTTAGTTCTTTTCAAATACAAATGTTAACATAAAAATACATATGTTATAAAATATATCAAATAAAATCATATAATATCTTCATTAAACATATATTACTTTGTAAATTTTTGAATTATAAAATAACATATTTTTTATAATAAAAATAAGAAACAACAATTAAAATTAAAAAAATAAATAACAAAATAAAACAATATTTTCTTTTAATGTTTATATTGAATACAAAATAAATAAAATTATACAAAATATTAAATCAAACAAATATATTAAAATTAGTGTATTGTTAAATAATAAATAAAATAATTTTATTAAAATTTACTAAACAAAATAAATTACAAAAATGAAACAAAACGTATCCTAAAAAAACCTAAAACAAAAAAAAAAGCAAAAGTCGTATACAATGAAACGACTTTGGAAAAAAAATTAACGGAAGTCGTAAATTATTATACGACTTCCTTAAAAAAAATAAAATGGAAGTCGTATAATAATTTACGACTTCTTTGAAAAAAAAAATAAAACCGTATTGGTTGCCACGATTTTAGTTTACGACTTTGAAGTCGTAAATTAAAAATAAAATGCATTCAGAAGTCGTAAAAAATTATCCGATTTTGGTATGGAAAAATAAAAAAATAAAGTCGTAAAATTATTTACGACTTCCTATTTAGAAGTCGTAAAAATTTTTACAACTTACCCCTTTCCCGTAAATTATTTAAAAAGTACCCCTAATTCGTAAATTACGAAAAAAAATACCCCTTTTACATAAAAAGGCCAAAAATGATCAACCTAATTCTTTGACAAAGATTAATTATTAACAAAATCGGTGGATATCTCATTTTTTATTAGTAGAAATTTAACTAGAATTTTACAACAATTCACTTACAATGCTCAATCAACTTAGCTAAACTTCCTGTAGGCGATGCTTGAAATATTTTGAATTTCAAAATTAACTTTGCTGATGAAAATACTCATCTTTTAACGTGTAAATAACTCATGAACCAATGTACTCTTTGGTCATATTGATTCTTAAGATACACAGTTAAGCTCTTTCATTCATAAATGAACGAAAGAGCTTCAAGGGCTTGTGTATCATACAATCTTGAAGCTCGAACAGGTCAGGAATGTGAGACTTCCATGCTCTTAGTGGTAACCCCTAAGGACGGTTGAAGGGAGTAGTTACCGAGTTGGTAACTTCTCGTTTGACTCATATAATCGACAATGAGAAAACATCAGGTATCTATCTAACACAACACATTATACATTTCGGACTAAACTGACTTGAGTATTGGAGTTCTATTGAAGGTTCTTCATCACATGCATGAAGGAGCAGATGGGACAACCCAGGAGTGTAGATAGACAAGGAGATCAATGCACACTGGTGGACTTACATTAGGGGTGCACTTGCACACCCTCATTTTTTTAAATTCATCAATAGAAGTTTTTTCAACAGAAAATTATAAATAAAATCTTTTATTTTTGTATTTTATTCCATCTATATTTATATATTTGAATCCACAAATTTTAATTTTTATAATTTGTTTTCATTGACTTAGGGTACTGGATCTGCTACTGTGGACAATACACCAGAAGAAAGAGGAGTTCGGTCTACATGGAGTTGCTAAGAACACTAACGATTAGAATCGATTATATAAGCAAATCACTATAGTCAGTGATCTGAATTCTCAATAATAAAGATACAGATGAAATACAAAATGAAAAAGGCAAATGAGACCCATCCAAATTGTTTCAATTCACCAAGGCAACAGCCAAGTGAGTTATATTCTTGGCTTACCATGAGAGTGAAGGTAAATAGACCCAAATTTCCAAATAAGAAAACGAAAGTGCTGTGAGTTGCTAATGAACTGGTTTAATTGGTTGCAAGTTTCACATCTAAATTTGATATGGATAATGCATTCATTTGGGAGTATATGGAGGGCATCATTTGATTTATCAAAATGAGCTATTCAAATTATGTGTTGCCTCTTGGACCTCATCAAATATATTTTTCAAATGCGCATGGTTTTGACTCATCACTCATTCGTTCCTTCATTTTTTCCTTTTGCCGACAACTTAATGCTTATTATATATACATGTCATAATTTTTTTTCTCCTCTTTAGAGGCTTCATGTAAACTTGTCTAGTTAACATCAATTTGACTTTATATGAACAAACTTAACTAATGTGCTTAACATAACAATGTTGGTGAGTTACTTGGAAGTAAAAATGGGTTCAAAATGGAATAATTAAGGATCTTTGTTAGACGTTACCAACACATTTTGGTAGGGCCTTTAGAAGGCTAATAATTAAACCAAACCAGTGGGTACCCATTACCAACTTGTAACAGCAGAAATTTGTTATCCTGTGGCCCAATATCAGAAGCACCAAGAGATTGGAAAAGAGAGAGGGTGGTTACTGGTGGGAGAGTGGTGCCACGCCACACCATTTTTTATATATTATTATAACATGTTATTATTGGTACAAAATATCTATCACTTTATTGATGATTAATCACCTTTAGAGAATCTGGTTAGCCATCTTCATTGGGGTCTCATCTACCAACTACATTTTTTCAATCTACAAGATTCGAATACAAGATCTTATTTAAGGGGATCGAGCTCAATACAATTTGAACTAATGGCTTGTTGGTACACAAGCCATATGATTATATGTGTGTTACACCTTTTTTTCTTGACCAGGATATACAGTCAATTGTTCTTTCTTTTTTCGATTATAATAATAAAAATATACATACTATATAAACAGATTTCTTTTATGACAATGATTTTGCTGCATACGTTCATATAATTAATTAGGAAGTGAAGTATATAAAAACCATCTTCATGGTTCCCAAAAGTTTAAACTGCAATTTAAGTCTAATGTTTTTGAGCTTGTTGAGTCCATGTCACTCTGACATTGGCTGTTCAAGTCAAGCATTTCTGACAACTTGGCTTTCCTCAACTTGTTGCCACATCTTTTCCCACATGGTTGCTCAACAACACAGCTACCATCATCAGATTCTGTTGCTGTTGCACTTCTCTTTCTCCCACTCGCCTCATTCCTTGAGCCTCCATTGGATGCTTTATCCTCAGTGTGAATTTCCATCAATGGAAATTCAAGTGAAACATTAGTGAAACTTTTGAACCCCACAATCTCTTCCATTGGCTGTTTCTCTTCCTTTCTCCCTGAGCTTTCAGAAGATGTCAAGGAACTTTCCAGTGAACACATAGTGCCTCTGTCTCTTTTCCTCTCCCCACAGCTTAAACTCAACCCTCTTGTTTCTGTCAGTTCTGAGATGGGAGAACTTGGACAAGCATTGTTGATGATGGTAACTAGCTGAGAAAGTTCAGCTTTTGTAAGTTCTATCCCCACTGGGGAAGAATTGTATCCAGCAAGTGCTTCTTGTGCCTTCTTTAGCACTGATTGTAAATACTTCCCTTGAGCTTCAATTCTGAGCTGCAAATGTTTCTGCACCTGAAATCACCATCCAATTTTATTAACATGTCCCTATGCAAATTGAGATAAGAGTCAAGGTTTTCAAAAACGATCGGTGATGGTGATTTCATCCACAACATAAAACTTTTTTTTTACTATAGTGTGACTGCAATTATAGTCATATTATATCAATCACATTTGTTCACAATTTCCCACAATATTAAGGAATACAATGAAACCGTGACCGGAATTTTAAACCATGATAAGAGCAAGTTTAAATTAATAAATCATACTATATGTGCTACCTCAATTTGTTCATAAAGTTTCCTTTGCACTTCCATTTGCATTTGGAGTGCCTGAGCTATCTGCATGCTTCTGGTAAATAAACATAGAACTTTGATCAATAAAAACTCTAGGAAATACCATTTCCCTATGAGACATAGTCCTTTCAAAATAAATTAAAATAATTGATCAATTTCAAATTATTACTCAGCAATTTGGTTCTGGGCCCCAATACTGATTTCCCTGCTGCGATGGCCATCACTGCTGCTATTGATTTCTATGTAATCTGCACCAAAAAAGGATATATTATGCCAACTGAGATAATTATCAATCATGCTATAATTTTCTGTTCAACTAAACATGCTCCAAGTCACCTTCTTGTTTGTTGTCAGGGCAGGTTTCTAGTTGTTGGCTTTTCCCAAGTCTATATTTCTGTCACCACAAACACAAAAAAAAAAAAAAAATCACAAATCCTGATTTCCAGATTCAGTGAATAGAAAACAAAGAATTATATAATATCATTACAAAAGGGGAATGAATGCCTGTAAATGGCTCTTCAGGTGGTACAAAGTAAGTCCTGGAATTCCCATCACCCTCATAAGACTCTTTGGAGTTGCTTCTGCCACATGAGGCCACAGTGTGACAAATAATATAAGCTAAGGTGTTCTATGAAATCTTAATAATAATAATAATAGTAATAATAATATGAATAGTAATAAGGTGTGATCAAGGTTTGTGCTATACTCACTATCTGCACCTCCAAGCTGATTGGTAGCCTCAATGAACCGTTGGTGAAGCTCAGGAGTCCATTTCAGCCTTGGTTTGGAATCAGTGGACAGCACAAAATGCATGCTTTGGTTTTGCATGCTGTGTGGATCCATTTGCTATATTTGTATGAGTTACTACTTACTACTTGCTGGCAAAGGACTGAAACATAGATGTGCCTTTTGATCCTTTTAACTATGTATGCATCAATATGTGCCAGCTATAGTTCTCTTTATAACTTGGACTTGGTTGTGTTGTTCTATATGATCTCACTCCATATCAGGAAACATAAGTGGGGTTATGTTGGGGGAATATATGCCATGAGGTGTGGTTCTTTCTCTCTCTCATCCCATTTCATACCAACTTTTCCTTTTTTTTTTAAAAAAAAAAAGAAGAAAAATTCCCTCTATTCCTTCTTCTTTGACTTGAATGGGGTGGAGAGAATCTCTGATGCAGCAATAACAGGGAAAGCAAAACAGCTCAATTTTTGAGTCTTAAAAGGAGAGAAAAGAGGGAAAGTGTGTGGTTTGTTTTTACCTTGCTGTTTTCCCACTTCACTATCTATCTCTATGGTTGATTCCCTACTGAATTAGGTAGGCCCACCATAATGAATAATAGGGTACTACTTTCTTAATGCTGTGAGAAGCTTTTAGGAGAAATAAAATCATGGGCATGCTGTTAAGGATATTTTTCATCTTGCTATTCAAAGTGGAAACTAAATGAATTAACCTTTCTTTCAAGTTTCATTTTCACAAGAATATTTTTTGACCCAGTTGTTTTTTCTATGAAGTAAAAAATAGCTTCAAGTCCAACAAATTATCACATCATTGAATAATTTTAACTTTATTTTAAAATATATATTTTTATCTTATATTTTAAAATATTATTTAAAATAAAAAAGTCTAGTCAAATACTTTAATTATGATTTTATTTTATGTAGTGTTTGTTTGTGGTGCCATTGGCAGATTCTTTTTGTTCCATGTAGGGATGGAGGAATCAAAGAATCTAGGATTGGATTTTTGGACCCAGAGTCCCCAGGTTTGTACAAAGAAAGTAATGTAGAAAAAAGAGAACTAATCAAGCCTTGTTCAAAGATTAAGATGGAGCTACTATGAAAATGAAACCAATAAAATACTTGTTTTTTCAAGACATTGAACAGGTAACAATTAATTTATTACATTATCCGTGCAAAGGAATCGCAACCCCCAGTGCTTGTCATGACATAACTAAGCACTAACCCAGTCAATCGGTAGGGTCATGTATATATATAAATCCATCATTGATTGTAAAGCTGTATTCCATCAAGGAAATTGAACCATACCATAACATAACATGCGTAATATAAGAGTCTACAACACAAATTAAAAAAAGTAAATAACAGAATGAAGTGTTCTATTCCAATTGCATTGTACTGAGAAGTTTCTCTATATAAGGTAACAAACTAAGTATTGGAAGTTAGAAAAAATTATTACAATCAGAAGGAGATGGACATAACATACACACGCTATGTGGCCGTGCACTTTTCTTTGTAATATGAATTGTTATTATGAAAGGTATCTACAGGGCTCACTCATCATAGAAGCCCCATAGAGAAATTACTCTAAAGGGTATGCATGCTTTAATGGTGTGATATATATCCAAGTTGAAGGGAAGAAAAGAAGTTTTCACCAAAAATAAAGGAAAGAAAAAAAGGGTGGGGTTTAATGGCCAACAACAAATTGTAAAAGTCAATTCAAGCAAGCCACTCTTCACATTATTTCTCTTGGGGGTGGCGTTTAGAGTTTGATCACTATAATCAAAATTCAATTTATTTGGCATTCAAAACACTGCCACTGCAATTTCAGTACCGAAATCCCATGAATTGCTCAACAGTATCCCATGATTCAAGACTGAGGAAAATCGACCCAAATTTACTTTTAAGCTATCCATAGAAGAGCAACACTTCCACACACACTATCCTAATTAGTTGACTTGCCACCATTCAACTGCTAGTGGAATGTAAGACAAACAATATTTGGTGTGAAAATTTAAAAAACCCACTAACCAATAGCTACCATTATCTGATAAGTTTATGACAAATAGTAGTAGAGTATAAGGGTGGTCTTGGTGGGGCCTACAAACCCAAGAGGGTGAAGGATAGCTTAGGTTCTTCCTATTTAAGCATATGTTGCTTGTGTGTGTCTTGAAATACATTCAATTCAATACCTTAGTGGCAAACTTAGCTCACATTGGAAGAAAGGAATATTATTATTGATTACACGTATTTGTTGTGGTGTGTGGACCAAACGTTTGAAAAACAAGAAAGAAAGAAAAAAGAGGGAGAGTAATTGCAAGACCTTAATCTTTTTTAACAGCTGCTGTACTTGAAGCTCCTTTTCTTGCTTTAATATATTCCATAACAGGTAAAGGAGATTCCATGATGATGCTAAATCCAAAGGGACCCCGGTATTTTTATTAGATTAGTAGGAGAAGGTCCGGTGAATCAAAAGTCATTTAAGCAAAGTTGCCTCATCAATTATTACTCTTTTAATGGCCCCATCAAGGGAAGATCTCACAAATTCAAAAGCAGTGAAAGAAGATGAGAAGAATGTGGCCTCAGGAATCACAAAAAGAGAAGCAAAAGGAACTTGTCAACATCCCACCATAGAGAATAATTGAATTTTACTGAAAGAAAAAAAAAAAACATTATGTCAAACATGGTCACTTGTTCAAAATGAGGTCAGCAATGTGTCACTAATGTAGGATTTTTCAAGCAGAGTAGTAAAGTAGGCATGAAGCATTGCAATTTTTATTTTATCTACAAGACTATAACATTTTGTTACATGATTTGCTTCCACTTCTTTTGCTTAATTTGTGTCAGCACAACACAAATGAAAGTCAAGACATATTCCGGACAATTAGGAAACTTGAACATCGTATATTCAGACCTATAAGATGCCATAATTGTATAGGTTTCAACAGATCAGGTCACGAAACGTACCTCAATATGATCTCATGACATGGATTCCCTAACTAGGCCTCCCATGTGCTCCAAAATGCCCCTAAAGGACACTTAACCTATGCTTTGTATGTATCATCAATCCATTTTCAATCATATCAGAGTTAGAATGTAAGTTTTTTTAAAAATACTTCTAGAAAAAAAAAAATGAGAAAAAAATAAAATGAGAAGAAAAAAATAAAATGAGTTTTTCTATAAGTTAAAATAAATTTTTCATTAACTTTAGATGTCATTTCATCTTTTAGAGAAGTTATATTGATGAACTTTTAAAAATTAACTAACGAAAAAATTATTTTATAAAAAAAACTTATCTCATTTTTTTTCTTATTTTTTATTTTAAAAATATTTTTAAAAAAAATTATCCAAACAGAACTATCATCAACAATGCTTCCATCTGCTTGAAATTTTTGCAAATAACTTATTCACATCAAGAATGTTTGCTTAGGTTCAATCCTAGTCTAACTCCAGTTAAAATGGCCCACTACGCATCAAAGTAAACATTGTCATAACACTGAGTGCTTCAAATAATTGAACTAGGTGGATGACATAAAACGCATACAATTACCATCCAGTTATAAGTTGCAATTATATCCGAGGTTCATTAAAGATAAAAGAATCCGATATTTTAACATGGGTAGTTGAACTTTAATTAATAATCTGAGTCTGACTCATGATATGTAATAACCATAAATATTTTAGAGAGTTTTGCTATTCAAATAATGTTATTCGATTTAAATATAATTATCTAGTGTGAATGACATTTATAACTAGAGTTATCAATATAATTTGCTGGCATGTATAGTGGGTCTAATTTGACTCGATTTATTTAACTTGCTACTCACAAGTTTAGTTTTTGTTTTTTAATTACAACTTATTGGTTTAACCCATTAAGTAATTAAAAATAAGTCATATAAAAATATAATTATTTAATTCTATTATAATCATAACAAAGGACAGTAGTACATTAAATCACTTTTTTATATATAGATATAGAATTAAAATGTGAAAATGACTTTTCAAATCACTCATTAATATATATATATATATATATATATATATATATTTAAATTGTAGGACACAATATAATAAACCTATTAATGTTGTAGTTTTCATTAGGTGCCTCAAAATTTTTATCACCTCAACTTTTTTTTTTTTTTTTGCATGTTTTGATATTTTCTTACATATATTTTTTTAAAGTCAACTAATATAAGTAATCAATGATGGATTGAGATTCAACATTTTTCGGCACACAATAAAGTAAATTGAGTTAGATTAGCTCACTTTTTTACCGGCCCATAATGAGGTTGGCTCTCTGCTCACAATCTTGTAAAAAACGTTATTTAATAAAAAATCAATATTTGAAAAAACTATTACAAATTAACTTATACTTTAGTTAATTTTAATGTATGAGAGGACTTATATATGAAAAAAAATCTTACAAATTAACTTATACTTTATTTAACTTTAATTTATGGGAGGACTCATTTTTTTCGTCTTATATTTCTTAATAAACTCATCCATACATGCTGAAAGAATATAACCACTCACTGTATCTATAACCCTCTACTCGGATACAGTTGTTAAACATTGAATGCCGCAGTTTCGTTCATTTCTGGAATCTCATTGGATTGGTTCAAGCATAACATATTTGTTCAAGCATCCAAGTCTTTCATGAACAGCCTGAGAAGACAAAAAGATAAAAACCGTACAAGAATATTCGCCGAATATATAATTCAGGCAAAGCATCACATTTTTCTGGACCTCTGGCACATCAAATAAATAGTACTGTAATTGGAGGTCATTTTATCGAAAGGAAGTAATTTTTTTTTTTTTAAATTATCGATTGGGGGTACTTTTCAAAATATTTACGAGAAAAGGGTAAGTCGTAAAATTTTTAATGACTTCTAAAAGAGAAGTCGTAAATATTTTTACGACTTATATTTTTTTCATTTTATCTGGCTGAAATCGGATATAAATTTATGACTTCTAAATGTAATTTTTTTTAAATTACGACTTTGAAGTCGTAAATTAAAATCGTGCATAAATATATGACTCCTCCTTTAATTTTATTTTCTCGTCTATGATTTTGAAGTCGTATTTGTTTTTTTTTAAGAAGTCGTATTGTATTTTATGACTTCCATTTAATTTTACTTTTTATTTTTTTATTAATATTTATTTAGTGTTGGAAGTCGTAAACTTATTTACGACTTCCACAGTTTTACTTTTTGTTTTTTATTAAGTTTTTTATTACTTTCTTTTTTTACTTTTTTTATGGTAATTCAATTAAATAATTTTAAAAAAATTAAGAATTAAATAGATTAATTTTATTTTTAATTAGATTAATTTATTAAAAAGATTCATTTAATTTTTAATTTTAAAAAAATATAAGAATTAAATTAAATAATTTTAAAAAATTTAAGAATTAAAAACAACAATAAAAACAAAACTTAAAAGAAAAATTACTGTTGGAAGTCGTAAACTGATTTACGACTTCCAACAGTTTTCCTTTTTTTAGATTAAGTTTTTTTTTATTCTTAAGTTTTTTTATTGTTTTTTACATTAATTTAATTAAATAATTTTCAAAAATTTAAGAATTAAATAGATTAATTTTATTTTTAATTAGATTAGTTTATTAAATACATTAATTTAATTTTGAATTTTTAAAATACTTAAGAATTAAATTAAATAATTTTAAAAAACTTAAGAATTAAAAAAATAAAAACAAAACTTAAATTAAATATTTAAAATTATTGAAAACATTAATTATTTTAGATATTATCAAATTTTTAAATTCTGAGTTTAATTCGATTAATTCTTAAGTTTTTTAAAATTATTTAATTAAATTAAC
>PYAF01002135.1:148494-159397 GCA_007407185.1 Glycine tomentella
TTGAAGAACAAGATAAAGAGAAGCAATCATAATAACATTCATTAATATCAATCCAATCCACACAAGAGTTCACATTGGCTTTTGGCCTTTACCACAATTAAGAAGAATTAGCCAGACATGGTATGTCTAGCTCAATACAATAATATCAAAGAATAGGAAAGAATACAAAGAAGAAGAGTAATCAAACCCCTCAATCTTGACTTCTTTCTTGATCTTCTTGCTTCTTGATTTCTCTCAATGCCTTCTTTTTGGTGTTTCTGCCTCTAGGTGTGTGTTTAGAACGTCCCCTTACTTCCTTATTTATAAACAAGCTTGTGAAACCCTAGTATCATTTTGTTATTATCTTATCTGCATTCTGTTTCAGACTTCCCGTAACGGCCGCGCAACTGGCGCCAGCTTCCAGTACTTGTGGCGCGATCCGCGCGAGAATGGCGCGATCCGCGTGGACTTCCAGTAAGTCTGGCGCGATTAGCGTGGACTTGGCGCGACTCGCGTGAACCTTCAGATCCAATTGCTTCTTTATTTTGCTTCTTTTCTTCTATTTATTGCTCCTAAACATTAAAATAAAAAGAATTAATAATAAAAACCAAAATTAATGAATTTTAACTTATTTTTAGCATTTATTTAATATTTTCTATTTATTTCCTAATAAAACTAACCTAAAAACTACTATATACTTGCAGTATATCAAATAATTCCCAGATTTAGATGTTGTTGTCCTCAGCAATGAACAAAAACTTTATTGTAAGGAAACTATATTCAACACTCAAGCATATCATCACATACTCGATCTCAGAACTATTCTGTTAAGTGCAAATGAATCCAGGTGAAAATTTCAAGAATACTTGTCAAGTCTATCAATTATGAACATAGCTGGATACCCCTCACCAAGGAATATAATTCACTCATCACTCAAGTGTTTTGGGTGAATATACTCTCTCAATTTCTCAAAGCTCATAATATTACCATAAGCTTGATTATCTTTTCAAGTTCCTGAAAATGAGAAACATGAATAACTGCACAGTCAATCAAAAGGTCTTTAAAAGGTTGTAATGTGGTCTGGCTTAAGGTAGGAATAATTTGGATAGTGGTTAATTTGAGATTGAAGTCTATTAGAGCTAGTCAAATCCACTTAATCAACCTCTTGCTTTTATTCTCATACCCATTTTTATACCTCTGGCTTTTCTTTTTTATTCCCCTTATTGTTGATATTATTATTTTTTTTATTTTTTTTATATTATTGTTGGGGAAAAACATTTAAATCCTCCAGCAGGTATTTCCATTTCATTATTTTCTATTGGACTATTTTCTAGGCTTGGTTTCTTCCAGATCTTGTCTACTGATATTCAAAACCAAACCCAGTATTGTCTTCTTGGGTAACTTCTTTCCTTTCTTCCCTATGAAAATTCATCTTTCTATTTCTACCAGATTTGACCTAACTCTCCTTTCTTCCAATCTCAAACAAGGTAGTTAAGGATAAAGGTTTTAAGGTACATGAACAGAAAGGCTTAGGCTCAAATTGGCTAACAATAGATAGCATTTTAAGGTAAAGTCATTTGGCCCTGGCTTACAAAGAAAGAACATGCCTTTATCATATCAACCATGCAAATATCATAGAGAAACAAATCAAGTTCTGAAATATTATTAACAATGAGTTCACTCCGAAAAGAATTTATACTATATAGGCTCAATCCTCACAACTTATGGTATCAGCTAATCTTCTATTGACTCCTATCAAGTATTCCTTTATTTTCACAATGTACTTCAATCACAAAACTACATAGTTCCAATCATGTCATATGCAATTCCATCCTCTACTTGTCTCATATATATTTCCTAAACAATTCTCAATCAATCCCATTTCATCACTGCATTAGCAATTCCAAATCTGAAAATTATCATAACATACTCTACATTTTATTCCTCTAATAATAAAAAAAAATTATGAATTAAACTAATCTATTATTCAAACTAATTCCTAGGCTAACTTTCATCTAATTTTATTTTATTTATTATTATTGTTATTATTTTTATTGATTTATTTATTTTCTGCTAAACATCCATTGTTTCTTCAAATATGATTCTTCAAAATAACGCACATGCTTCCTATTCCCAGATTTGAACCATTGTTGTCCCCAGCAATAAGTTTATAGTCTAAGAACTGGATCGCGTATTAATTCAAAAATCATCATTCTTAGAACCAATATCAGTCTAACAGAGTGCATTCATAATATAAATTACTGTAAATTCAAATTGTTCCATATGCAATGAAATAAAATTACTGAAAATAAAAAACAGAAATTAAAATTTTGTCTGCTTCTCTGAGAATGATCACTCCTCAGTTTCCATGATATCATCAGCAACAGCTGATGGCTGTGACGGTCCAGGGGAAACTCGCAGTGGTTCTGCATCCTGCGGCTGGTATGGAGTGAACTGAATGGAGAAGTGCCTGCACAAATCTTCCATCATCTTGTTCTGATGTTCCAACAACCTGTTGTGAACCCTCAACTCAGACTGGATTTGCAGGTAACTTGGAGAATCCTCATAGATCAGTTCATGACGTGGCCCTCTAACAGCAGTGGAAGCAGATGCTCGTGGTGGTGATGTTGATGTTCGAACTTCAGGTTGAGGAATGTCCGCACGGGGACTCCTCTCAGCAATCTCCTCCGGTCTCAATTTAGAAGTTCGAATCAACTGCTCCTGCCACTGAGTTTCCACTGCAGCCAGATATGTCTTGTATGTCATGACTGATGCTATCTTCACATCTTCAGGTTCGTCCTCTGAAATCTCCAATCCTACCTTCCTGCATAGATGGGAAATTAGTGAAGAATGTGCAAGGTGTGACTTACTGCTGCCATCCTGAATCATATGCAGTATTTTGTCGGACAAAATGCTTGCAATGTTAAGATTATTATCGCCCATCAGAACATATAGAAGAATGGCACGTTCAACATTCACATCTGTTAAATTTGTAGATGGGATCACAGTGTGATTGTTGAATTGGTGCCAAAATTTAGCTTCACCAGTCAGATCCTGCTTCTTCAACTTCTCTGGCACATAATCGATTCCGGATTTAGTCTTCCAAACCGCATATAATCCCGTGATACCTCTTCTGATTTCATCCGCAAGTTGAGGCATGTCATCTCTGAACACATTTTTGCTTGTAATGGGTTGCATCCTGTTAAACTTTCTGATAAAGTCACAAGCTTGCAGACTATAGTATGAAGTCTCCAAAAAGCTTTCGATGAATTCATCATCGAATGGAACTTCAACTCCGCGAACCCAACTTACTCTTTGACGGGCCACTGTTGTTCTGTCAACATTTAACAGAAATTCCTTTAAAATCACGCTTGAACTTGGTTCAGCAAAACGTACTAAGGTCTTCCAATCCCTCCGATCAATCACACCCAAGATTGGTGAGCCATTAGGAAAAGACTCCCAATCAATCCTCTTTTTCGGAATGATTTTCTTTGGCGCATACCAATTCTCATATCGCTATTGGCATTCAAGGTCCCGGAACCGGTTTGCGTCAAATTCAGTTCTTGCCCGCTTGCTACCAGATGTAGCACCCTTCTTTTTGGTTCCTTGATCCACTTGCTTTCCCTAAAACTCAGAAAATTTTTCCACAACATACATATATCATGAATTCCCAGATTTATTGGCAAGCATGTTCCTAATATTTCTAAGTTCCAGAAAATAACAAAGGTTTGCATCATATAGAACCAACATGTGTAATTTAAACAAACATTAATCTCCATATAAATCTGTCCTAGTAATTCCTAGATTTATTGGGTTCTATATGACTTCAAAATGAATACTAAGCATACTCTGAGTTTTGGATTCTTCACAACTTTGCACAATTTTGATTTCAAACCTCACTCTAATGTAATCATTCAAAACCAATTAGCACTCAAAATAATTTTATGTTTCAACCCATGTATCATGCCAACTAACAATATCCATTTGCATATCAAAAAGTTAAAGCATTACAAACTAGTTCCTATCAGTCCAAAAACAGAAAGGCAATCCCTGGGTGTGCATCTGGCGCGGGTGGCGCCGTGTTCACACGGATCGCGTGGAACTCCAGAAGTCATGACGCGAATGGCGTCAATCTCACGCGAGTCGCGCGGGTTGGAAAATAGGGATTCAAATAAACATGAACTGCATAGGTCCTAACTTCTATCAATCAACCCAGAATCAATCCTAACCACATACTGCCTACTCTAAACCCTAAATAATATACAATACAAGATTTGGGAATAAGAGCTCATACCTTATCCTTAGCCATTGAAAGAATCAAGCACTTAAATATCACTTAAGAGAAGAACGAAAGTTATTAATTTTCCAAATGCTTACTCAGAATCAACAATTAATAGAATGGACTAGGGCAAGGTATTTATAACTGTTAGAATCAATGGCGGTTAATAGGGGTTATGGATTGTGGTTTTTGAAACTGAAATGCCAGTTTAATAGCAGTTATGGTTCAGCACTTTTGAAAATGAAGGGTCATGGCTCGTGGCTTTTAAGTTGGGGTTTATAAAGTTACAAAAGAAATTTTAAATTTTAAATTTTTTTAAAAACTGAACTCGAGCTTTCACGCGAGTAGCGCCATCACCATGCACATCGCGTGAACATCCAGAATGTGTGGCACGAATGGCGTCATGTTCACGCTATCCGCGTGAACCTACAGAACTATTGGCGCGATTAGCGTCACCACCACGCAAATCGCGTGGCTGAATTTTTTTTTTTTATATAACAGTTACAATAACATTATATTACAATAAATTTAAAATCATTAAAATAACACTAAATAAAACTCAAAATTAAACAATTATTAAAAACTAATCTACTAAAGCATAAAAAAAAATTTAAAAGAAAAACTAAATTTCAAACATCTTGGATTGCCTCCAAGTAGCGCTTGTTTAACGTCACAAGCCTGACACCGACCTCTTTAATTTTCAGGGGAACCAAGTGGTATGGAAATGGAATTCCGATCCACGCCTTCTCCATGATAAATTTTTAATCGATACCTATTCACTTTAAAAGAATTATCAGAATTTGGCGGGGCTATCTCAATTGTCCCATATGGAAAAACTTTCCTAACTATAAATGGTCCAGACCAACGGGACTTAAGTTTACCAGGAAATAACCTCAATCGAGAATTATAAAGTAATACTTGCTGTCCTGGTGTAAACTCTTTTGGATGAATCTTCTTGTCATGCCATTTCTTAGTTTTTTCCTTATAAAGCCTAGCATTCTCATAAGCATTTAACCTGAACTCATCAAGCTCATTTAATCGCAGTAATCTTTTCTCATTAGCTTGAGATAGTTCAAAATTAAGAAATTTTGTTGCCCATAATGCTTTATGTTCTAATTCTACAGGCAAATGACAAGACTTACCATATAGAAGTTGAAAAGGTGACATACCTATTGGTGTTTTGAAAGCTGTTTTGTATGCCCATAATGTATCATCCAACTTTTTCGCCCAATCTTTCCTTGAACTTCCAACAGTCTTCTCCAAAATTCTTTTCAATTCTCTATTGGAAATCTCTACCTGTCCACTCGTCTGAGGATGATATGGAGTAGCTACCTTATGAGTGACCCCATATTTTGCAAGCAAACTAGAGAATTGTTTGTTGCAAAAATGAGTGCCTCCATCACTTATGATTGCCCTCGGTACTCCAAATCTAGTAAATATATGTTTCCTTAAAAATGTCACAACCACTTTTGCATCATTAGTGGGCAAAGCAACTGCTTCCACCCATTTGGACACATAATCTACTGCAACCAGTATATATTGGTTGGAGTATGACTTAGGGAAAGGTCCCATAAAGTCAACTCCCCAAACATCGAAGATTTCCACTTCCAGTATGTTGTTAAGGGGCATCTCATCCTTCCGCGATATATTACCAGTCCTCTGGCATTTGTCACATTTCTCCACATAATCGCGTGCATCCTTGAAAAGCGTAGGCCAATAATACCCACACTGTAGTATCTTTTGAGTTGTTCTATTTCCTCTGAAATGGCCTCCATAATTTGAAGAATGATAATGCTAGAGGATTTTTGGTAATTCAGCTTCAGCTACACATCTGTGAATAACACCATCAGTACATTTATAATAAAGGAATGGGTTATCCCCAGAAATACCTTCGTGCATCATGGAAAAATCTCTTCTTTTGCTGCCAATTAAGATCTTCAGGAATGGCACCCACAGCTTTGAAATTAGCCATGTCAGCAAACCAAGGACCCATTTTAATCACAGCCATAACCATCTCATCCGGAAAGGATTCGTTAATGACTACTTCAGGTCCATCTTGTAATTCCCTCTCCTTAATCCTTGAAAGATGATCAACTACTTTATTTTCCACTCCAATTTTATCCTTGATTTCCATGTCAAATTCCTGGAATAACAACATCCACCGCAACAATCACGACTTTGCATCCTGTTTATTCATTAAAAACTTAATTGCAGCATGGTCAGTATAAATAATAACTTTAGATCCTATCAAATAAGACCTAAACTTATCTAATGCATACACTACAGCTAGCATTTCTTTTTCAATAGTGGCATAATTAACTTGTGCCTTATTCAAAACCTTACTAGCATAATAAATGACATGCAAAAGCTTATTCTTTCTTTGACCAAGGACAGCACCTATGGCGTATGCACTCGCATCACACATAAGTTCAAATGGCAAAGTCCAGTCTGGTGCTGTCAAAATAGGTGCAGTGGTGAGTTTTTCTTTTAAAACATTAAAAGCAGCAAGACAATGCTCATCAAACACAAATTCAGAGTCCTTTACTAGAAGTTGACTAAGAGGTTTTGCTATTGTAGAAAAATCTTTAATAAACCTCCGATAAAAGCCTGCATGTCCTAAGAAACTTCTCACCCCATTAACATTAATTGGTGGTGGAAGTTTTTCAATTAAAATCAATTTGGCTTTATCAACTTCTATACCTTTTTCAGAAATTTTATGTCCTAAGACTATTCCTTCACGAACCATAAAATGACATTTTTCCTAATTCAATACTAGGTTCGTTTCTTGGCAACGTTTCAATACTTTAGATAGATTCATTAAACAAATATCAAAACTAGAGCCAAAGATAGAAAAATCGTCCATAAAGACTTCCAAACCTTTTTCCACCATGTCAGAAAAGATGGACAACATGCACCTTTGGAAAGTGGCTGGTGCATTGCAAAGGCCGAAGGGCATCCTTCTGTAGGAAAATACCCCAAAAGGACACGTGAAGGTTGTCTTCTCTTGATCCTCAGGTGCTACTGGAATTTGATTGTAGCCAGAATATCCGTCCAGGAAGCAATAATATGCATGTCCAGCTAACCTTTCCAACATCTAGTCCATAAATGGCAACGGGAAGTGATCTTTTCGTGTGGCATCATTCAGTCTTCGATAATCCACACACATCCTCCAACCGGTAATTGTTCTAGTGTGAATTAGTTCATTGTTATCATTGTGAACTACAGTCATCCCACTTTTCTTGGGCACAGTTTGCACAGGACTTACCCATGGAGTATCTGAGATTGGGTAAATCATACCGGCATCAAGCAGTTTCACCACTTCCTTTCTAACCACTTCTTTCATGGTAGGATTTAATCTCCTCTGAGGTTGTCTTACTGGTTTGATGTCATCCTCCATCAGAATTTTATGTGTGCAGAAGGATGGATTAATACCTTTTAGATCAGATATGGACCATCCAATTGCACTTTTGTGTTCCTTGAGCACTTTGATCAGCTTCTCTTCTTCTTCTTCTGCAGACAATCTTTTATTAATGATCACAGGATATGTCTCTTCTTCTCCCAGGAATATATACTTTAACTTCTCAGGTAATTCCTTCAGCTCCACTTTTGGTGCTTCACTGGTGATATTATCCTCTTTCTTTTTCAGCACTTCTATTGCAGCATCATTATCCTTAACTGGATTTTCTTCACTTCGAATTTCTAGAACTTCAGCTAGCTCCTGATCAGTTGATTTTTCTGCAGCTACTAAAGTGTCTAAAACATCAAGTCTAAAACAGTCATTTTTATCAATAGGATTTTTCATAGCATTAAAAACATTAAAAATAACTGATTCACCAAACATTCTGAGCTCCAGTTTTCCATCAGCCACATCAATTAAAGCTCTAGCTATGGCCAAAAATGGTCTACCTAAAAGAATAGGTATCTCACTTTCCTCCATGTCTAGAACTATGAAGTCTGCAGGGAAAATGAGCTTATCAACCTTAACCAATATGTCTTCAATGACTCCACTAGGTTTTCTCAATGATCTATCAGCCAATTGAAGAGACACCATGGTAGGTTTAAGCTCAGACATTCCCAAAGATTTACATATAGATAAGGGCATTAAATTGATACTTGCCCCAAGATCACACAGAGACTTACCTATATTCACATTACCTATCTCGATCGGAATATTGAAACTTCCTGGATCTCTGAGTTTTGGTGGAACTCGCCTTTGGATTATAGCGCTGCACTCTTCAGTAAGCACAACGGTTTCACATTCCTTCAACTTATGCTTTCTAGATAATAAGTCTTTCATAAACTTAGCATAGTTAGGCATGTTAGCAAGAGCTTCAACAAAAGGTATGTTAACATGTAATTTTCTAAACATTTCTAAAAATTTAGCATATTGCTTCTTTTGCTCTTGCTGCTTAAGTTTCAGAGGATAAGGTGATTTTTCAAAACGTGAAAAATCAAATACCTGTTTAGGCTTTTCAGCAGTTGAATTCTTACCATTACCTGTGAGTGCATGATTTTCTGCTTCTTGCTCCTCTTTTTGATTGGTTTTGTCTTCCTCACCAACCTTCTTCTGCACTTTATCAGCCTTCTCTTGAGGCGTGATAACAGTTCCACTTCTGGTAGTGATTGCTTTAGCTTGCTCTCGTGGATTGACTACTGTATCACTAGGAAATTGCCCCGGCTGTCTTTCTGCAAGTTGCTTTGATAACTGCCCAATTTGATTTTCAAGGTTATGAATAGATGCACCTTGATTTTTGAACTGAGCTCTGGTTTCCTGCATGAACTTGTTAGTAGTTTTGGACAGTTGTATTATAGCTTTCTCCCATTCAGCGGGCTCTTTAGGTGGAATAGGTGGGGGTTGTAAATAATTGTTGGATTTATAGTCCAACCCTCCTCCTTGATATTTCCTCTGAAAGTTATTACCCATAGCAAAATTCTGATTTCTCTGGAAATTTTGCTGGGGTCTCTGATCATACCACACACCATTTACTTGATCTGGGTCTGCTCCTATCAGTGTGGGACATTCATTTGTCGGATGATTATCTTGACAATATTCACAACTGAATACCAAAGCTCTGTTTGGTGTGGGTTGTACTGCAGAAATTTGAAGCTTGTCTATCCTCTCATTAAGCTTGGTAAGCTGTTGTGACAAGAGCTTCTGTTCTGCTAACATAGCATCGCTACTCCTCAACTGAATCATCTCACGCTTGGGCTGAATTGCTACGCTCTCATTCTCGTTTGTTGCTAAGGAGTCAATCAACTCATAAGTTTGAGTTGCTGTTTTAGATCTGATTGTGCCTCCTGCTGCAACATTGACCATTATCCTTGATTCATTAGTCATCCCATTGAAGAAAATTCTCACCTTCTTCCCAATGGGCATGTCATATTGATGACACTTTCTGATTAACTCCTGAAATCTGTTCCAGGCTGCAGACAATGTTTCTCTAGGATGTTGAGTGAAATTAGTGATTTCATTCACTAATCTATTGTATTTATCCATAGAGAAGAATTGAGAGAAAAACTTTGCAGCTAGCTCGTCCCATGTGGTGATGCTGTTAGGAATTTGTCTGTCTAACCATCTGAGAGCTTTTCCTTTAACTGCAAAAGGAAATAATCGCAATCTAATAGCATCATCACTCACCCCCTGGTGCCTTATTGTATCACAAATTCGTAAGAATCTGTCCACGAAATCATGGGGGTCTTCGTCTTCTTCACCATCAAATTGGATTCTCTCCACCAAAGTAATCAATGATGGATGAATATCGAAGTGGTTCGCCTCTATCGGTGGTCTGACGATACTGGAATTTGGTCTGGTGAATAATGGAGCAAGGATGTCCTCCATTAATTCATCTCCTGGTCGCGACTGATTATTGTTTCTTTCAGCCATCTCTAATTCAACTACAGGTTGTGGATTAGAGTTTTCTGCTTTCTGTTTTTGCTTAGCTAGCCTCCTGTTCCTTCTTGCAGTTTTCTCTATCTCTGGATCTAACTGTAAAGTTTCAGGTTCGACTGAACCTCGCATAAACTAAAAAAATAGGTTAGTAAAACAAAATTCCAATTTTAAAGAATAAAATTACAATTAAATTGGCGTATTCAATCCCTGGCAACGGCGCCAAAAACTTGTTGCGTCAAAAACTGATGCGTCACTCACGGCAAGTGTACCAATCGTTCAAGTAATAATTTGATAAGTAGAGTATCGTCTCCACGAGGATTGAGGCACTAAGATAATTATAATTATTATCTTAAAATTAGAAGAAATAAAATAGAAATAAAATTGATTTATGGTTTTGTATTGTAACTTGGAATATATTGAAAACAAAATTAATTTTAAATTAAAAAGAAAGTTATGCAATGATGAAAAATAATTGCGGTAAAAACTCAATCGCCTCTGATCCCTACTTATTTAATTGAATTGATAATTAATTTTAATTACTACAACTACTCAAAGGTACACCTTAATTAATTGGTTAAACCCAGATTCCTCGGTCTTTTTAACCCTTTAATCCTAATTAAGAATTCTAATTCCTTAGTAACCCCCTTTCGGATTAAGCTTTAAGCTGGCATATAAAACTTTGCAATTCTTCATCCCTATCCCTAGGTAATGTCAAACTGTCACTTTATCGCTTTCAGAAACTAAAACCCCAATAT
>PYAF01002135.1:159497-204091 GCA_007407185.1 Glycine tomentella
GTCTTTTTAACCCTTTAATCCTAATTAAGAATTCTAATTCCTTAGTAACCCCCTTTCGGATTAAGCTTTAAGCTGGCATATAAAACTTTGCAATTCTTCATCCCTATCCCTAGGTAATGTCAAACTGTCACTTTATCGCTTTCAGAAACTAAAACCCCAATATCCCTATTGTGAATTAAAGCCCTTAGTACCTCTAATAAAGTGATCAATTCTATCAATGAAATTTAAAATTGAAGAACAAGATAAAGAGAAACAATCATAATAACATTCATTAATATCAATCCAATCCACACAAGAGTTCACATTGGCTTTTGGCCTTTACCACAATTAAGAAGAATTAGCTAGACATGGTATGTCTTGCTCAATACAATAATATCAAAGAATAGGAAAGGATACAAAGAAGAAGAGTAATCAAACCCCTCAATCTTGGCTTCCTTCTTGATCTTCTTGCTTCTTGATTTCTCTCAATGCCTTCTTTTTGGTGTTTCTGCCTCTAGGTGTGTGTTTAGAACATCCCCTTACTTCCTTATTTATAACCAAGCTTGTGAAACCCTAGTATCTTTTTGTTATTATCTTATCTGCATTCTGTTTCAGACTTCCCGTAACGGCCACGCGACTGGCGCCAGCTTCCAGTACTTGTGGCGCGATCCGCGCGAGAATGGCGCGATCCGCGTGGACTTCCAATAAGTCTGGTGCGATTAGCGTGGACTTGGCGCGACTCGCGTGAACCTTCAGATCCAATTGCTTCTTTATTTTGCTTATTTTCTTCTATTTATTGCTCTTAAACATTAAAATAAAAAGAATTAATAATAAAAACCAAAATTAATGAATTTTAACTTATTTTTAGCATTTATTTAATATTTTCTATTTATTTCCTAATAAAACTAACCTAAAAACTACTATATACTTGCATTATATCAAATAATTCCCAGATTTAGATGTTGCTGTCCTCAGCAATGAACAAAAATTTAGACTTTAGACTTTGATTAAAAATTTCAGGTGTCAAACCACGCCAATGATTTTTGGTTAAGTGGCACACACTTTATTCCCTTGATTAAAGTAAAAAAAAAAAATATATGCAAAACAAAACTGGTAGCTACTGCATGAGTAGAAGGGCAAAAATTTCTACCCGCGGGATGACCAAACTTTTTATGATATCTCCAAAACGTAGCTTTTTACTTTACAAAAGGTTAGTAGGTGGGTTTCATGTAAAGTGGCCAATCAAAGTTTCATCAGTGTGTAACTGACCGCACAACATGTTGGTTTATATGTAGAGTATAGTTGTTAAGTTATCTTTTGGAGAGAAAATCCTTTACACACACTTTATATATATATATATATATATATATATATATGAACAAGAGAATAAATTTTAAAGAAAATTTGTATATTTGACACTTTTATTTACATATGTATGCACTTCTTATGTCTTTTATCTCAAATTTAGTTACAACAGAAATAACAAAAATTAACTATCCTCTAATAGTCTAATTAACTACTAACTACATCCTACTTATATTTGGATTAAAACTCAACATAGTTGCTTTATCAATTGATGGATGATTTGTTATCAATTAGAAATTAATAGGTTTCCCTGCTTCAAAATTTCAATTCATCTAGCAATGAATCTAGTCAAATAGCTTGGCAAGCATATGAGTCTGCTATATATCCAGCCTCACAAGAAGACAAGGCCACCACATGTTATTTCATAGAACACCTAGAAACTTGAACAAATATCTTGTAGTGTTTCTCCTATCTGCTTTATAGGAAACAAAACACCATATTCCAATGTTCCCTTCACATACCTCAAATTTCTTTTGGTAGCCTTCAAATGAGACTTCTTTGGATTTCTCATGAACCTACTAATTAAACCAACAAAAAAGGAGAGGTCAGGTCTACTGTTACATAAGTACCTCAAGGAGCCAATTCTTCTTCTTCTTCTTCTTCTCTTCTCCTCCTCCTCCTCCTCTTCTTCTTCTTCTTCTTCTTCTTCTTCTTCTTCTTCTTCTTCTTCTTCTTCTCCTTCTCCTCCCCTTCCTCTTCTTCTTCTTTTCTCCTTCTCCATCATCTTCCTTTTCTTCTTCTTCTTCATCTTCTTCTTCTCCTTCTTCTTCTTCTTCTTTTTCTTCTTTTCTTCTTTTTCTTCTTCTTTTTTTTTCTTCTTCTTCTTCTAATTTTATATTAACCTCTACTGGAATATTTGTAGGATTGCAATCCGCCATATGAAATATTCTCAATATATCAGTAGCATACTTTTGTTGGTGAAGTAGAATTCCTTTTGAGGTAGTTACAATTTCTAACCCAAGGAAGTAAGCGAGCCTACCAAGGTCTGTCATGTTAAATTTCTGTATCATTTGTGTCTTAAAACACTCAATATTCTTTGAGTCACTACTTATTATCAGTAGATCATCTACATACAAGCAGATTAGAATAACATTTAATTGTCTCCTTCTTCACATATACACCATATACAATTGAACATTTTCTGAATCCACTTAGAATCAAGAATGTGTCAATCCTTCTATTCCAAGCCCTGGGAGCTTGCTTGAGGTCGTACATTGACTTTGTCTTTCATTCCTTCCTTCACAAAGCCTGTGGTTGAGTAAAAAACACAATTTCCGCCAATGGACCATTCAGAAAGGCAGATTTCACATCCTTGTGAAACAATAGCCAACTATGGTTGTTAGCCATTGCTACTACCATTCTAACAGTATCGATCCTTGCTACTGTGCATAGACCTCAGAATAGTCTATGCCAGGTCTTTGTAGGAAGCCTCTTGCTACAAGTCTTGCCTTGTGCTTTGCAACAATGTTGTTGGGGTTCAATTTCAGCTTGAACACCCACTTTACATCAATTGCTCTCTTCTTATTTGGTAAGTCAACTAGCTCCCAAGTGTTATTCCTTTCAATAGCGTTCAACTCTTCTAGCATTGCATTATTCCAAACTTGTTCTTATAACGCTTCTTCATAACTAATTGATTCTACATCTGCTAGTAATGCAAAGTGAACCAATTGTCCTTCTTTTGTTACATCAATGTCACTTCCCATCTCAAAATGAAAGTATATGATTGACATTCTTTTGTCTCTTTGTGACCTTTGATTTTGAGGTGGTTATGCCACTGCATTTGTTTCTGCGTTCACAGTGGTAACCTCATTACGATCTTGTTCAACTGTTGATATCACTAGTCTGGTTTCACATCTTTGTATGTTCCAATCCCATGCCTCTACCTCATTGAAGTGTACATCTCTACTGATCTCAACATTCTGCTTGTGTGGATTATAGAGTCTATAGGCACCAGTAACATGATAGTCTATCAATATCATTGACTAACTTTTATCTTCTAGTTTCCTCCTTTTGGCATCAGAAATATGTTTGTAGCACAAGGATCCAAAAATCCTTAGATGGTTGAGCAGTGGCTTTCTTTTAGACCAAATCTCTTCTGGGACTTTCTCTTTCAATCTCTTAGTAGGATATTTGTTCAACAGATAAGTTGCTGTGCTCAGAGCTTCTTCCTAGAAAGAGTGAGGTAGTTTCTTTTATTTTAGCATGCTCCTCACCATGTCAATGATAATTATGTTTCTTCTTTCTACCAAGTCATTATGTTGTGGTGTATACGGTGTTATTACCTCATGAATTATTCCATGTTGCTCATAGTAGGTGTTGAATGCCTTGGAAGTGTATTCTCCACTTCCATCTGTCCTCAGAAACTTCAAAGCTTGTCCACTTTGCTTCTCTGTCATCACCTTGAATTTGTGGAAAACTGAGAGCACCTCATCCTTTGCCTTGATCAAGTACAACCACATAATTATGTTGTTCTCATCTACAAATGATGTAAAGTACTTGTTTCCACCCATTGATGGTACCTCAAAAGGGCCACACACATCACAATGCACAACACCAAGTACATTGGATGCTCTCATTGGCAAATGTGAATTAAAGGAATTTCTTGGTTGCTTGCCAATGAGACACACCTCACACACCTTCCCTAGTACATTTAATTTTGCCAGACCTATAACCATATTATTAGCTACTAACTTATTCAGACTTTTGATATTTAAGTGACCAAACCTGAGATGCCAAAGCCAACTCAATTGGTTGATCATTGTAGCCATTAAACACTGTACTTTTGTTGCCTTAATGTTCGATTGAAAGGTTCTATTTCTTGAGAGTGGAGATCTCAAGACTAGCTTCATATTAGAATCAAACAGCTCCAGCATTGCATACTTCATTGACACAGAAAATCTCTTCTCCACCAATTGTCCTACACTCATCAGATTGCATCTCATCCCAGAAAGATACAACACATTTTCAATGAGTGTTGTTTTCCCATCTTTTCTCTGGATGAGAATGTTCCCCATGCCTTCTGCACTTAGAGTTCTGGTATCTACCAATATGATCTTGGATATCATATTTTCATCAAAATCACCAAGCCACTCCTTGTGACCTGTCATGTGGTTAGAGCAACCAGTATCTAGATACCAAGCCTCAGAGTGTGGGTTACTATCACTAGTTGCCACAAACATCACAGGGTGCTCGTCTAAATCCTAATCCTGAGCCACATTTGCCTTTTCTTCAGTATTCTTGTTTTGTTTCCCTTATCTATGCCAACATTCAGAGGCATAATGCCCCCATTTCTCACAATTATAACACTGAATCTTTCTTTTAACTTGACCTTTCTTTCTTTTTTGATTACTGAAGTTCCATCTTCCTCCATTATTAGAGGATTCTAGTTTATCTTTAGCTTTGTCCTTTTCTTTATTTGAGGACCAATTCCCTTTGTCTCTAGCTTTTTCTTTCTTCCATTTCTTCTTGTTTCCATCATTCTTGGTAAATTAAGCCTGCATTGCCTGATCCAAATCCCTTGAATTCGCTCTTTCATTCAGCCTTTGCTCATGGGCTTCAAGAGAGTTTTATAGTTCTTCAATCTTTAATTCCTCAAGATCTTTAGATTCTTCAATCGCAACCACAATGTGATCAAAACGAGGAGATAAAGTTCTCAAGACCTTTTCAACAATCATCTAATCCAACAATGATTCTCCACAAGTCTTCATTGAATTCACCAACAGTTGCATTCTGTTGAAGTGATCAACCACTATTTCTTGATCACTCATTAAGAGGAGTTCGTATTGCCTCCTTAAAGATTGCAACTTCACCTTCTTGGTCTTTCCTGATCAGCCACTGTTCCCAAGCCTCCTTGGCTGTAACAGCCTTTGCAATCTTCTTAGATACAACAAGATCAACACACTAATGAAGAAGACACTTTGTCTTGAAGTCCTTCTACATAGTTACAGCATCAACTTTCTCCTTCTCTAGGATTCCTTCCTTCAGTATGTCAAGAATCTCATGGAAACCAAGAATCGCTTTCATCCTCACAACCCATTGATCATAGTTCTTGCTATCAAGAACAGGTAATGTGTGTATGAATCCACTAGTGCCTATTGCGGAAGCCATTGCAGCACCTATAATCGGGTCCCTAGAACTTAAAGCTCTGATACCAATTTGTTGGAGAAAAACCCTTTGCACACACACTCATAGATATGAAGAGAACAAATTTCAAAGAAAACTTGTATATTTCACATTGCATTTATATATGCATGCACCTCTTATATGGTACTTTTATCTCAAAGTTAGTTACAATAGAAATAACAAAAATTAACTATCCTCTACTGTCTAATTAACTGTTAACTACATCTTACTTATATTTTGGATTAAAACTCAACAATCTTCACTCTATATGTCAAAAAAATTTATGCCACTGATGGGTTAATCTTCATTAATGAACCACTTTTTAGTAAGATAGAAGATCGAATAATTAGAGTTGATTTAGTAAATTGAGAAAGATTAAATAGTTTGCCCAAGATTTTATATAGATTCTAACTTTGTTGTCCTCATTCTAATTATATATATAAAAAAAAAAAAAAACTGAAGTTGAACATTATGTACGGAATTAATCAAACTAGGAACGACTTCAAATGCATCCTAATTTGTTTCCTTGACATACAACCAAAGTTTAATTAATAGATTAGTGGTCATGCCTCTTTAGAGTAAGATGTGGCTGTTACTAATTATTTAATGGTAAATGTAAAAATATCTTGAGATGAACAATTGAACTTTTAGTTCCCACGTACGTTCGCAAATAAAAAATAATGTTTATGCAAGAACAAAAATCAAAAGGTGAAATAAAACAACCAAGTCCACTACCGAAGTCTACTATAATGGGTAGACATTATAAGTTGACTTATCATAATATTGACAAGTTGACGAACGATTTTTTTTTTTTTTTAACTTGTCGTATCAAATTTTTATCTACAATTAGTAAAGTGGAAGTAATTAAATCGACATTATGGTGTGTATCATAAACATTGTTATATCTTAGCAAACTAGTTTTCAATTCATTCTTTATGCACACATATTTAACAGATTATTGGCATGAACATTGAGAGTGGCACACACTTTAAATTCAAAAAGGCACAAGAGTAGTACTAGCAGTATAATTGTGAAATTTGATCCAATCATTAACTCGGTCGAGATAGTGGGTTAGTGATCTAATCGGTGAGTCAGTAGTTGATCCGATTTGACTCGGTATATATTAAAAATTAAAAATTATATATGTATCTATTATATTAAATATATAATTAATATTATTTGAGTAAGAAAAGTCTATCCATACTCCAAAATTAAAATTAAAAAAATCCAATTTTTTTAAAAAAATTCAAATTTTTTAAAAACCGGTTGGGTCAAATCGAGATCTAGTGACCAATCCGATCAGATTTGACCAGATCAATTACGTAATCGATCCAAAAGTGAAATCGATTCGATTAAACCACTGAATTCCTATTCGACCGGTCCGACTAATCTGGATCGGGTTTGATAAAACTCACTAGATGATTAAGGGCAAACTTTCTAAGCAAGGATACCAAACTTGCCATGTTCTCTCCAAAAAAAAGTAGCTTTTCTCTTTACAAAAAGTTCCTAGGTGGGATTTATTTAAAGTGGCCAATCAAAAGATTGATTAAAATACTGTTAACTAAGCGCGATGTGACTTAATTGTATGCATTGTTGTGACATCTGGATGTTACTGAATTTAGGACAACACTTAGATGATGCAATGTTTTTAGTATTGTTTTCGTATTAAAATTATAATTTTATCTTATTAACTTGCACAATAAAAATTAATTAACACTAAATGCTAATGTTCATTATTATTAAAGTGAAATTCTAATTTAATTAATGAATAATACTGAAACCACACTTTTAAGTATTGCTTCATTTTTTTCTATAAATTTAATGACAAACTTGATATTAATAACACTATCAAATTTTAAGTCAAGAAAACAGTTTAGAAAAAGTTTTACCCCCCCCCCCCCCCTCCCTTCTGTAAGAAAAAAAAAAAAAGGTCTTTGTTGTTGCTCTAAACAGAATATTATTTATATGAAATGAAAAAATATGGTTTAACTGTAAAAGAGAAGTAACATGCATTTTATATTTCGTAATTCATTATGACAAAATAGTCATGCTTCAATAACCGCAACTAAAAGTATATTATAATTACGGTAGAAGCAGTACCGAAAACCATTTACAAAGTAAGTTTGAGAAACAATACCTAAAAATGAAAATATTCCCCTGTAGCTGATTATATATAGTATTTATGAAATATGATGCATCAATAACCTCAAAGATACATGTATAATGATTAAATTCTTCTTTCTTCCGTGTTCCTTCTTTCCTTGAATATACGTGCATGAATAGCGAAAGCACCTTGTGAATATTTTCTTTAAATAAATGAAGCTACTTGAACAAATTTTACACTTCTATTTTACCAGACAACCTACACTTTGTTATTTTTTCACTCTCTTTCTTCATTTTCTTCTCTCTCTCTCTCTCTCTCTCTCTCTCTCTCTCTCTCTACAACATACCAAATAGACCATAAATATGAACACATCTTTTTATAATAGAAATTTGAACTTATATAGTTTATCACGTTGTAAAAAATTCGCTCCTTACCGGCCCTAAACCAACCCCATTAATATTATTTAATAGTTGTAGTACTCTTGAATACTATATAGAACTCAGATATGTGACATGAGAATGTGCATTGATCATGTCTCGAGATAATCTCTTTTTTTCTTTCAAGTCATAACGAAACTGCTCTCCATCACCAGCAGCATGGTATTGGTTTTGCTTCTCTTATTGCAAGCATATGCATGCTGAAAATACATACACTTTATTCTTCTAAGCTCAAGTAGTTTTCTGTTCAAAACTTTAATAACGGTCTGCAATGTCTTCCTTCGTTCTAATTAGTTTTAACATGCATGGGGAATTCACCAAGATTGAAAACAGCTCAAGAAACTGATTGGAATTTGCTTGAACTTATATATATATCTTACCAAAGAAATAGGATGAAACCAAGGGTTATTATATTTAGTAGATCTAGGTAATATTTTACCTTGTCTTTTAATTTATATCAAAAGTTTCTTTATCATTGTCAACAAAGGTTGTTTGGTTGGAAAGGAATAAACTCGCATTTCAAAAAGAAAAATGAGTTTGATTCCCATTATAGTTATGAGGTCTTTATTGATGAATAATTTATAAATATTTTCATAAACGTTTTTGAACCTTAAAGTTTGTCTTAGTCTTGATGAGTCACGATTCAATTCATATAATTTCTTTAGCAAAAAAAAGTTTATTTATTGTTTAAAGTTAAAAACAATAAAAGTTTTTAATTTAAGGATAAAGTTGTTCGATAATTTTATAAATTTTTAAATTCCAAAATTAGTTTTAAGTTAAAATTTCTTAATTAAATAATATATTATTAGATTTTGGGATTTGAAATAAGTAAAAACTAATTTTTTTTAAAATGTTCAATTCCTTTTCCTGAAGTTTTATTCATAAAAAAACTATTTCTTAAAAATTGTTTGGTTCAACTTCTTTTTTAAGAATTTTTTTTTTTAAAATAAATTAGATCAAACCCTTCCTTTGTCCAAGATTCCAAGGAGGCGTTTGTTTCAAGTTCTCAAAAAAGATTTTCGAGTATACAGACTTAAGAATATCACATTTCTATTTTTGCTTTAAGTTTTGTGAAATATTTTTTCAAAAATAATTGATTCTGAGACATAAAATACACATATTTTTGTTTTTTCTTATTCTCGTGCCAAGAGGTGGGTGTCTTTGGTTCCCATAAAAATGATAGTTATTTTCTAACTACCTATCCCCACTTCTTTCTTCACATTTCTTATTTCGTTTTTATTTTTTAAAATTTCTAATAACAACAAACATGTTTGTGCGAATACTATTCGCATATCATTCTTAGGAATATAATTTCCAAAAATATAATTTTATTTTTTATAATAAAAAAATAATTTTATAACTTGAAACGAATGCTATATGGCACGGTTATACGAGTGTGCGCTGAGATATCTTCAACTTTTAGGTTCCTGAACCGTACATAGGTGTAAGTTTCTCTAATTTCATCTAAATATATGCAAGTACTAATCTTTAGGCACAGAAGGGATTTTATAATAGTTATTTCGAAGCTTCCAAATGCCGATTCTTCGACTATTTACTTGGTATATATTCTCAGAAAACACATCTTGACCATATTGGGCCTATTGTTTAGACATTCAAACTGTTTGCAAGAAGTTTTGGTGTTTTGACTTTTGAGATTTTGGTCGTGTTTACCAAAATTATTTGATAAATTAGTGTTTTAGGATATATTCAATAAGTCATTTCAAATATTTTTTAATTTATTTTATTAGTTGTTAGTTTATTTGACAGTTTCATAAATAAGTTTTTTTTTTTTTTTTTTTTTTACTTTTAACTTTTAGCTTCTAGAGAAATTTTAGGAAAAAATTACAAACACATAAGTATGTGAGGAGATTGGACTACACCCCTTCACTAAAGGAACAAGAGTATTCAAATGAATAAAACGAGAGTGAATTCGACAGAGAGTGGAATAATAAGAGCACAAATAGAGTTATACGTTTATATATATAAGAATATTAGTTGAATTTTGAAAAATTAATTGAAAGTTAAATGTGATAAGTTAATTAATTGATAAGTGAAAAATGATATGAAAAAAGAATTACTATATGATAATGAAAATATATATGATAAAAAAAGTAAACTAGAAATCAACTTGTTTTAAAAAATATTACAAAAGTAAGTTTCTTCACAAAACAAGACGGCGTCTACGATACGCAAGCAAAACATATTGCGTAACCTACGAAAGAAAGCGTGACCATTGGATATTGTTTCTTTTTCTTTTTCTTTTTTTCAATCATTTACCGAATTACCCTGTCCTTCACCGCACTCGCAGCGGCGTCAGCACACCGGCTCCTCCCGTATCATGCATCATCCTCCCGAGGCGGTGCTGTTGGAGCTCACCACCTACGAAGTGGCCAATGGAGAAACCACCACACCGGAAAAACTAGGTTTTGTGCCCAAAAAATGACGATGCCGGAAGAAGCGAGGAGAAGTTTTCGCTTTTGACAATGATGTTGGAATCGTTGGGAGGTGCCTTTATGGTCAACGCCAGCTATCACTCGGCACCCACGTCGTCGAGAAAAAAACCGGTCACCATACCCGTGAACTTGGAGTGGGTTTGAGATGTGACAGAGAGAGGGACAGGGAGAGGGATTCTGGCAAAGAAGAGATGATGGAGGGCTTTGAACAGGAGAGGGAAGAAGAAGATGATGCAGGGAGGGCTTTGAATGTGCTGGTGTCGTGCCTTCGTGGTCGACGGCGGCAAAGAGCGACGACGGTGACGGGAATGCGGAGAGAGAAGAAAGAGAAAAAGAAACCACTCCAAGTTCACCACGTCATCCTCCTGTGTAAAAATCGAAACCTTCTTCGTCAACCACCAACACAAAAGAATAATCCAGCAAAATTAAAATACAAATTGAGCGAAATAAAGGTACCGAGACGCTAAGCTCGCTAGTGGGCATAGAGGCATAATCTTGTTTGAAAGTACATGGTTCATGGCTTGGGTTTTCTTGTTTAAGGGAGATACAAGAATGTCTTGTTGTTGTTCGGGTTTTTCTTTGACGTGTGACAAGTTAAGGAGGTCGTTCACAAAAAAGTCATCCCAAGCGGTGCCATTTTGGACACTAACCTCTTCCATCGCCGCGAAGAAGGGATGACAGAGAGAGAAAGGTGTCGGATAGAGAAAGGGTAAGGGATGACGGAGAGAAAGGTGCCAGAGAGAGAAAGGGTAAATTGGGAAAGAGAAACAAAAAGGAGAAACAGAAAAAATAAAAGAAAAAATATTAACCATTGATTTTAAAACTAACACATCTAACGGTTCAAAATTAACTTTCGTATCATACGAAATATGTTTAACTTTTGTATGCTAGAATCTGTCACAAAACAAATTCACTCTTTGGTTTTATTCTTGGTAAAAATTCGTTTGATGGAAAGTCCACTTTGCACTTGATCTGAATCTAAATCAGTTTCTTTGCTCAGGTTGTCGTGGTGGCGACGAGGGCATGGTTCTTCATGTCCCCGACAACAGTTTTCCATGGGAGAGCAAGACCGAAAAACTTCTCTGACTAGGCTGGTTATAATCTGATTAAATGTCACAAAGTTAAACAAATTAAATCATGATGACCGTTAGATTGTAACCGTTATAATCTGACGGTGAAAAAATTCCTTATGCACGGTGTCGGATATTTTCCCGCACGTATGCTAGCCAGCGCCCTTGTTTGGTATCTAAGAGTAACTTTAATATTTTGAGCAAAGATTTTGAGTTTAAGATATGGTTTTTACTAGATCTCCCAATAAAAAAAAATGGACATATCTCTGGCATGAAGAACGTGTTCTTGTACAATGATATACACCTAGCATATAGTGTTTCCAAGCTAAAATAAGTCACCAATTGCTTACAAATGAATGATAATTGCTTGCAATTGATAGAAATGTTTATAAATCCTTCTCAATCATGCTTTCACTCAGTTTATGTGTTTAAATAGTTGAAAAGTGCCAGAAGAAGTGAAGAGGCCAAGAGAAAGCAAATCAAGTAAAGGTTCTGGCGCTATCCGCACCAACCTTGGCGCCAATCGCGCCAATCAGGAGAATCAAGGCATTCCTCTCTGCCATCCAGTGCGAACAGCGTGAGTCTGGCGCTATCCGCGCTATTAAAGGAAAGCTAATGCAAAACTCTCTATGATCTGGTGCCGTCAGCGTGAGATTCAGCGTGATCCGCGCCATACTTGAGAATGGCGGCGCCATTAGCGCGAGGATGGCACGATCAGCGCGGGACCACAGCTTTTGCAGTACTGTACACTCTGCTGAGGGTATTTTGGGAGATTTACTTCCCAAGTATAAATAGAAGAACCCACTACTGAGAAGTACTTTTGGCACAAAAATATCAAGAGTGAAGGGTTTTGGAGAGCTTGGAAGTGCTTAGCTAAGGCTTGGAGTTGGAAGATCAAGTTGGAGCTTCTCCTTCTTCTTCTTCTTCTTGTTTGTTCTTCAGCTGGGCATGCTTCTTTTTGTGCTATCAGAGCCAACCATGAATAGGTTTGGCTAGTTCATATTTATAGTTAGGGCCATACACTTGATGTAAACTCCCTTTGAATGAAATATATCTCTTTATTAGACTTGATCATTCTAAAATTGTGTTGAGAGCTAGGGTTCACAATAGGAATATTGGGGTTCTAAGCTCTGACTTTGGTAAAGTAACATTCTTTACATTATCTAGGAATAGAGATGTATGTTTGTGGATGATTTAACATGTCAAACTTAATGCTTAACTTCAAGAAGGCTACTAAAGAATTAGGGCTTTTAAGTGGGTTAAAAGGTTAATGTCACTAAGGAATTAGGACTTGACTAATATTCTGTATGAAGATGCATATGCTGAGTAACTTGAGTAAATGAAGGTAGTAAACAATCCAAATTAAGAAGGTGGGAATCATCGAGTGCGTGTGCCCTGACTACTCTCTCTCTTATATTGTCGTAAATTCAACTTCGTTGTTTATAATCATTTTGTGTTTCTTAATTCTTGTCTTTACTTTCACTCATTTCAACATACAAAACACAATTTTACCAAACATTTGTTCATCCAACTTTTAGATACTAGTTATAATACACTTGGTGCATCAATCCTCGAGGGAACGATATCTTATTTATCACTTTATTACTTGGAACGATCGGTATACTTGTCAAAATCGCAACATATAAGAACCCAAAAAAACATCTTTTTTCTTTCTCCTTAACAGCAAAATGCGGGAGAGAACAGACCAAAAAATCAGAAAAAAGGAGATGAAGAATGAGATGACGAAGAAGAAACCAAAATAAACAGACCAAAAAAAACAAAGGTAAAGATAACATTCTCTCTTTGTTTTTCAATCACTCATATAAATACCAAATACACTAATGGCAGGCACCGCTTCCTTACACCGTCTTTCTCGTCTTTGATTCATCGCCAAACCCCAACCTTTCCTATCTCCTCATTCAATCCCATCCCATTTCTCTCTCTCCCCCAAAACCAAGGTTCAAATTTTATGCTTTCTTTCATTCTCATTCTTATATTCTTATGTTGTCAATGTTCTCTTTTGTCTTCACAGAAACTGAATCAATTCTAATTATGATTCCTCTCAATGGCTGCAGAACCCAAGGAATTGCCTTCCAACAACCACAGTCTCCACACAACTCCTGACGAAGCCACCAAGGGTTAAATCATGCAACAAACTGTGAACTAGCTTTTTCTAATTTACTATTATCTATTATTTTTATTGTGTATTTCAGGAGTTTGATTTTTGACTATTTAACTGTGTTTTCTCTTATATTGTCATAAATTCAACTTCATTGTTTATAATCATTTTGTGTTTCTTAATTCTTGTCTTTACTTTCACTCATTTCAACATACAAAACACAATTTTACCAAACAATTGTTTATCCAACTTTTAGATACTAGTTATAATACAATTGGTGCATCAATCCTCGAGGGAACAATATCTTATCTATCACTTTATTACTTGGAACGATCGGTATACTTGCGAAAATTGCAACAAGTTTTTGGCCCCGTTGCCGGGGATTGAAAATGCCAATTTTATAGTAACTTTTGAACTTTAAGATTGGATCTATTTTGTTACTTATCTACTTCTTGAGGATGAGTTGATGGAGGATATCCTTGCTCCACTCTTCACCAGGCCAACTTCTAGCATTGTCAGGCCACTGATTCAAGCTAACAACTTTGACATCCATCCTTCACTAATCAGCTTAGTGGAGAGGAGCCAGTTCGGTGAAGAGGATGATGAAGTTCCTCATGACTGTGCCGACAGATTTTTGAGGATATGCGATACTATCCAGCACCAAGGGGTCTCGAATGATGCGATAAGGTTGCGTCTGTTTCCTTTTCCTGTGAAGAAAAAAGCTCTCAGGTGGTTGGACAGACAAGCTTCTAACAGTAGCACCACTTGGGAGGAATTGGTTGCCAAGTTCTTTGCGCAATACTTCTACATGGAAAAATACAATAGGTTGGTGAATGAGATCACCAATCTCACTCAACAAGGTGGGGGAACTTTATGTGCAACTTGGAATCGGTTCCAAGAACTAATCTGGTGATGCCCTCAGTATGATATGCCGGTCGGGAAGAAGGTGTGCATTTTCTTCAACGGAATGACACCCAATTTGAGACTGGTTGTAAATGGAGCAGCTGGAGGTTCTATTAGATCCAAAATGGCAGTTTAGACTTATGAACTGATTGACTCATTGGCAAGGAATGAGAATGAAAGCATTGCCGCTCAAGCTAAAAGAGAAGCCATTCATTTAGGGAGCAGCGATGCTATGTTAGCCGAGTAGAAACTATTGTTACAGCAGTTGGCCATTCTTAATGCCAAAATTGATAAACTTGAAGTCTCCAAAGCTCAAGCATCGTCCATCAGAGCAAACTCAGTTGTCTGTGAGTATTGCCAAGGAGATCATGAGTCAAATGAATGTCCTACATTGGTGGGAGCTGACCCGATTCAAGTAAATGGCGTTTTGTATGACCAAAGACCCCTCAGAATTATCAGAGAAATCAAAATAATGCTTCAGGGAGTAACTATCAAAGGAGGATTCAAGGTAGAGGTTTAGATTACAAATCCAATCATTATCTGTAACCTCCACAAATTCCACCTAAGGAGCCATTTGACTTGAAGAAGGCAATGTTACAACTGGCCAGGACTACCAATGATCACATCCAAACCACGGATGCATTTATAAATGAGACTACAAAAATCAAGATGCGTCCATCTGGAATTTGGAAAGTCAAATTGGTCAGCTATCAAGGCAACTTGCTAAAATACCTCAAGGGCAATTTCCTAATGATACCTTTGTGAACCCAACGGAGCATATCAAGGACATCACTACAAGGAGTGGAATTGTGATCACATCTTAAGAGAAGCTTAAGGTGATACAAAAAGAGGTTGAAGAAGAACCCACTACCAATGTTAAGCAAGAAGAAGTAGTGGAAGTACCTTCAAGCAAGGTGGAAATGAAGGAGAAACCTGCTTCATCTCCTAAGAAACCGATGGAGGTCTCCCGCTTTGAGAAACCACCTTACCTAATGAAGCTCAAGCAACAAGCTCAGAAAAAGCAGTATGCTAAGTTTCTTGATATGTTTAAAAAATTGCAAGTCAATATTCCTTTTGCTGAAGCTTTAGCTAACATGCCTAATTATGCTAAATTCATGAAAGATTTATTGTCTAGAAAGCATAAGTTGCAAGAATGTGACACAGTGGTATTGACTGAATAGTGGAGTGTTATAATTCAGAAGAAGTTTCCTCCAAAGATTCGAGATCCTGGGAGTTTCAACATCCCAATCGCAATAGGCAACATCAACATTGGTCGGGCATTGTGTGATCTCGGAGCAAGCATCAACCTAATGTCATTGATAGTGTGCAAATCATTGGGAATCTGTGAATTGAAGCCTACTATGGTTTCTCTCCAACATGCAGATCGATCTTTTGAGGAAGCCTAGTGGAATCATTGAGGATGTTCTTGTTAAGGTTGACAAGTTCATCTTCCCAGCTGATTTCATAGTGTTGGATATGGAGGAGGGGAGTGAGATACCCCTTCTATTGGGTAGGCCATTTTTAGCCACAGCTCGTGCCTTGATTGATGTGGAGAAAGGAAAATTGGAGCTCGGGATGGATGATGAGTCAATAATTTTTAATGTTTTTGATGTTATGAAAAACTCATCTGACAAGAATGATTGCTTCAAAATTAATATTTTGGAAGACGTGGTGCACACAGAAAAATCCCCTGAGCAGGAATTTGAAGACATTATGGAGGCCCAAGACACAAACACTCCACAAGAAGTGATGGAGGTAGCAATGGAGGTGTTGGAAAAGAAGGAAACTGACATAGTCTTTGGGGCACCGAAATTAGAGTTGAAGGAGTTGCCTGAAACTCTAAAATATGTGTTCTTGGGAGATGAAGAGACATACCCTGTCATCATCAACAAAGAGTTGTCTGGAGTTGAAGAGGCAAAGCTATTGAAAGTGCTAAAGGAGCACAAGACCACCATTGGGTGGTCTATCTCTGACTTGAAAGGTATCAATCCTTCCTTCTACACTCACATGATACTAATGGAAGATAATGTAAAACCTTTGAGGCAACCACAGAGAAGACTCAATCCATCATGAAAGAGGTGGTCAGGAAAGAAGTGGTAAAGCTCTTGGATGTAGGAATGATTTACCCAATCTCAGACACTGCATGGGTGAGTCCAGAGCAAACCGTTCCCAACAAGGGTGGAGTGACTGTAGTTCAAAATGACAACAATGATTTGATATCCACTAGAACAATTACTGGGTAGAGGATGTGTGTGGACTACAGAAGACTAAATGATGCCACCAGAAAAGACCACTTCCCACTTCCTTTCATTGACCAGATGCTAGAAAGACTAGCCGGCCATGCTTACAATTGCTTTTTGGATGGATACTCCGGCTACAACCAAATTCCAGTAGCACCTAAAGATCAGGAGAAGATAGCTTTCACATGTCCATTCGGAGTCTTCTCCTATAGAAGGATGTCATTTGGCCTCTGCAATGCACCTGCGACATTCAAAAAATGTATGCTTTCTATCTTCTCTGATATGGTAGAAAAATGTTTAGAGGTATTCATGGATGAATTTTCTAGCTTTGGTTCTTGCTTTGATTCATGCTTAGTTAATTTAGCTAAAGTTTTGAAACGATGTCAAGAAACAAATCTTGTTTTGAATTGGGAAAAGTCTCATTTTATGGTACGTGATGACATTGTTTTAGGCCACAAAATTTCTGAAAAAGGAATTGAGGATGATGAGGCTAAACTTTTATTGATTGAAAAAATTCCTTCTCCCGCTAATGTTAATGGTGTGTGTAGTTTCTTAGGTCATACGGGTTTCTATAGGAGGTTCATTAGGGATTTTTCTAAAATTGCAAAGCCTCTTAGCCAATTGTTAGTCAAGGAAAATGATTTTCTGTTTGATGATGCTTGCCTCAATGCATTCAATGTGTTGAAGGAGAAGCTAACCACTGCGCCTGTCTTAATGGTGCCTGATTGGAGTTTGCCATTTGAATTAATGTGTGATGCTAGTGCATATGCTATTGGAGCTGTTCTTGGTCAGCGTAAGGATAAGCTTTTACATGTAATACACTATGCTAGCAAAGTTTTAAATGAGGCACAAGTTAACTATGCCACAACAGAAAAAGAAATGCTAGCAGTAGTGTATGCATTAGACAAGTTTAGACCTTATTTGATATGCTCTAAAGTGATTGTTTTTACTAACCATACCGCTCTTAAGTATTTGATGACTAAGCAGGATGCAAAGCCACACTTGTTGCGTTGGATGCTCTTATTTTAGGAGTTTGACTTGGAAATCAAAGATAAGGCTGGCGTAGAAAACAAAGTGACGGATCACTTGTCGAGGATTCAGGAAAAGAACTTACAAGATGAACCTGAAATTGAAATCAATGAGTATTTTCCTAATGAGCAAGTAATGGGAATTTTAATCTGTCCTTGGGAATTTTAATCGGTCCTTGGGAATTTTAATCGGTCCTTGGTTTGCAGAGATGGCAAACTACAAGGCTGTGAGAGTGATGCCTAAAGATCTCACATGGCAACATAAGAAGAAGTTCCTCCATGATGCAAGGAGGTATCACTGGGACAACCCTTTTCTTTATTTTCAATGCACTGATGGTGTTATTCGTAGATGTGCAACTGAGTTTGAAGTGCCTAAGATTCTTTGGCACTGTCATGCCTCAGACTATGGAGGACACTTTGGGGGTAACAAAACTGCCCACAAAGTCTTACAAAGTGGGTACTACTGGCCCACAATCTTCAAGGATGCCCGAGAATTTGTGGAAAAATGTGACAGATGCCAGAGGACGGGCAACATATCCCGTAAGGACGAGATGCCCCTCAATAACATCCAAGAAGTTGAAATATTTGATGTGTGGGGCATTGACTTCATGGGACCCTTTCCCAAGTCATACTCTAACCAGTACATCTTGGTTACGGTGGATTATGTGTCCAAGTGGGTGGAAGCAGTGGCTTTGCCTACAAATGATGCAAAGGTGGTGGCATCTTTCTTGCGGAAAAACATTTTCACCCAATTTAGAGTTCCTCGAGCTATCATCAGTGATGGAGGGACTCACTTCTGTAACAAGCAAATTGAAAGCTTGCTCACCAAGTATGGGGTCACTCACAAAGTAGTCGCACCATATCATCCTCATACAAGTGGGCAAGTAGAAATCTCCAACAGAGAGTTAAAAAGAATCCTAGAGAAAACTGTGGGAAGCTCTAGGAAAGACTGGGCAAGGAAGCTTGATGATGCACTCTGGGCATATCGGATAGCTTTCAAGACTCCAATAGGTATGTCACCATTCCAACTGGTGTATGGTAAGTCCTGTCATCTTCCGGTTGAATTAGAACATAAGGCCATGTGGGCTACTAAGTTTTTGAATTTTGAACTCTCCAAAGCTAGTGAAAAATGATTATTGCAATTGAATGGGCTTGATGAGTTCAGACTTGCAGCTTATGAGAATGCAAGGGTTTACAAAGAAAAGACCAAGAGATGGCATGATAAAAAGATCCATCCAAAAGAGTTTGAACCTGGACAACAGGTATTGTTATACAACTCTCATCTCAGGTTGTTTCCAAGTAAACTTAAATCTTGCTGGTCGGGTCCTTTTGTAGTCAAGAAGGTGTTCCCTTATAGGATTGTTGAGATTTGTCCTTTAGATGCTGAGAGACCTTTTAAGGTCAATGGTTGGAGATTGAAATCCTACTATGAAGGACAAGTAAATAAGGATGCAGTGTCGGTCCCTCTGAATTCACCTGAGTCTTGAGGACTTTGTGTCAGGCTCGTGAAGTTAAACAAGCGCTTTTTGAGAGGCAACTCAATCACTTTTTGGGTATTTTAGTGTAATTAATGTTGTTGAATTTTAGTTTAGGATAGATGATGGAAAATTTTCTTTTGGAAAAAGTCATCAGCAGGAGGCAGTATCATGTTCTGCTTCCTCACGTGATTCGCACCAACACTGGCGCTGATGGCGGCAGCTGGACTTTGGGAATAAGGATCCTAGCGCGACTACTACGGTACATGGCGCAGTTGGCGTCATTCACTGACTTCCAGTGCTGGTTACGCAAAATTTGGCGCTGATGGCACAGCCTGGGTTTGGGAGAGCAATACTGGCACGAGTAGCACTGACCTTGGCGCTAATAGCGCCAGTGTTTGAGGAAAATCCCATGTCCCTCTGCCATTCCACGCTAATAGCGTGAAAACGGTGCTAATGACGCCACAATACTAATGCTCCTCTGCCATTTTACGCGAATGGTGTGAACGTAGCACGTTTCGCGCCACAGCACCAATCTCTATTGACATTCCACGCTACTCGCGTGAAGTTGGCGCGAGACCCTAAAATCAGATTTAAATTATAAAGCTTGGAGCCCATATGGACTCAAACTTTCTAACCTTTGTCTTAAAAGCGAAAACCCTCAACCTTAAGCCCCTCAACTTCTATTAACCTCCATTAACTCCCTCTCCGTTAGTTACTCTTCTCCCTTAACTCCTATTAACCTCCATTAACCCCTCATTCTTTAAATTCATTGCATTCCTTATTTTTGAACTCTACTCATCTCTATTCCCACAAGGCTGTGACGGTTTTTTTTTTCTCTTAGGCTCTCATGCATATTATCTTCATATCATTTCCATGGCTGGTGACAAGGTAAGAGTTCATCTGTGCTATGTTTTCTATGAATGCCATTAACTGGTGCATTGTGGTAATTTAAATGTTGAGGATTGTGATAGTTTAAGTGTTAACATTCATCTAGGGCACAAACCTAGCCCGCGCGAATCACGCGACCTCTGGCGCTGGCTGGGTTTCTTTGTTTTCTCATTGAAGATACTACCTGCTTGCATTGAATGACTACATGGCTTTCATCCCTGTTCCCTTAGATTCTTGTGGTTCTGTTCACTGATTAATATTGGTTTTAAATGCTAAAATTGACACACATGTGCTTGAGAGTAAATTTGGGAATAGAATGTTTGTTTATGATATTTTGGGCCTTACATTGTGGATTGTTTTTGGAGAGATACTGAGTACAATTGTTTTGGATTTTGTTTGATGGTGCCATCATACATACATACATTGTAATAGGTTTCCATGAATTTACTTGACAAATTTGAACCACTATTTTTGTACTTAAATCTGGGAATCATGTTGAACCATTGTCCTGTGTATTCTGGTGTAATATTAATTTTAGGACTGTCATGGTGGATTACTGACTTACGTCCCTTAAGAGTGGTTATCTGAAAATCACATGTTTAGGCTAAATTACTGAATAGGTTCCCTATACACATTAACTTTGGAACTGTTTAGTAATTGTACACACAAACTGTGGCTGAATTGAAATTGGGGGATGTGGGGCATAATTGTTTAGACTATGCTTGCATCATGCTGTTTAAAGTTCTCTACCAGTTATTGAACATGACATTACCTGTAAAACCCTGATTTCGTGTGCATATAAAGTGATAATTGAAATCCATTTGTAGGTCTTGTGGAACTAATTGGTAGCAATATAGTTTCATTTAAATCTGGGAATTATGAACATCTAATGCTTACAATCATTCTTGTATTGCAAAGCTCTTATTGAGTATATATGGTGCATTAGATGTTTTTCTGAGTTTTAGGAAAAATAGGTTGCAAAGGGAAAGATGAAGAGCACTGCTGCATCTGGCAGCAAGAGGCCTCGGATCTCTGGGTTCAATGAAGACCGTTTTAGTTCTCTTGAACACCAAGAACGCTTTGACAAATAGTATCTGCCTAAGAAGATCATCCCCAAGAAGCGAATTATTTGGGATTCTTTGCATGAAGATTCTCCCATTCTGGAGGTGATAGCTGGACAACAATTGCAGAAGTTGGTTAGTTGTTCTGAACCCAGTTCTAGTGCCATCTTGAAAGAATTCTTGGCTAATGTGGACCGAGAGACTGTTGGTGACCATAAGCTAGGTGAGAGGGGTCAAGATCCTTTTCGACCACAAATTCATTGAAAGCTTCCTAGAGACATCCTATAGGAGCACCCATTCATGTGGCTTTGCAATAAATATAACAAGATGCCACCCATTACCAGTAGGAATATATATCGAGATGACATGCCTCAGTTGGCTGATGAGATTAGACAGGGCATTACTGGTTTATACACATCATGGAGGACTAAATCCGGCATGGATTATGTTCGTGAGAAACTAAGGAGGCAAGATCTGACTGGTGAAGCTGAATTTTGGCACCAGTTCAATAATCACATTGTCATCCCTTTGACTAATCTGACGGACATGAATGTTGAGAGAGCTATTCTACTGTATGTCTTGATGAAGGATGTCAACCTCAACATTGCTCGGGTCTTGTCTGATAGGATCCTCCATATGATACAAGATTGTAACAGTAGATCCCTGTTAACTCATTCATCTCTCATTTCTCACCTATGTATGCATGCTGGATTCGAAATACCGAATGATGAGTCCAAGGATGTAAAGATAGCCACCCTGATGACCCAAAAGACATACCTGGATGCCGTGGAGAATGCCTGGCAAGAACAACTCATCATAGCCTCCAAGCTATCACCGGAAGAAATAGCACCTAGGAGTCCTCATCGAGCACCACGTGCAGATGAGGAGGAACCTCAGCCGGCGTTCCAAGCTCCTCCTCCACCCTCTCAGGCATCATCTTCTTCCACCATGCGGGTACCACGCCATGAGCCACTTTATGAGGATTCCCCAAATTACCTCCACATGCAGACCAGCTCGACCGACTGGTTATACAAGGAGATTACCAGACCAGGATGATGGAAGACCTCTGCCGCTACTTTGCCATAGATTGTACAGCCTACCAGCCACACTATCCACCATTTCCAGCTAGATCTCATCCATCACCGCAGACCGCAGTGGCCACTCCTCTAGAGCCATTTGTTCCTACTCAACCAACAGCAAAGCATCCTTATATGCCTCATGCTGCTGATGATGATACCACAGAGGCGGAGTGATGCTTGGTCGATTGAATTCCTCATCTATCTTTTGTTTTTAATTTCATTTTTATTTTTATTGTTATTTTGTTGCTTTTGAACTTTTGAACATTTTCTTAAGTTATTAGACATGTTGGGCATTTCAGCCATGGTACATTGATTTTGGTTATGATCAGACTGATGTTTTGCCTGTGTCTATGTTTCCTCAAGTAACGCACACAGTTGTCTTTATGTTATCGATGCAGAAGTTAATTTAGTCCATTGCTGGGGACAGCAAATGTTTAAATCTGGGAATTGGGTACGCGTTATTTGAGGAAACACGCTGAATCACTTTCAGAGGAACAAAGGACGTTTAACAGAATTTTTGTCAGAAATTTTTTGTGGATCAATTAGTATCTTAACTGCTATAATTGATCTTGAGTCTAATTTTTAACTTAACTTTTAGGAGTACACATTAAACAATTTTGCTAAAAGCATGTCTCAGATTTAGATTTGCCAAATCAGTCAAATTTGATTGAAAATTAAGAAGTATTATGACATGAAAATTATGGAATGGCATTGTATGGAACATGAATTGAGTTTATGGCTGTTTGTACGTCTGAATTGAATGTTGAAATAGAAATGATGTTTGATTTGAAATCAACAGACTCTAGCTTGATACTGTAGCATGTGAGGATTGTGCTTATACAGGAAATATTTTTTTAGAGAGGTCTCACTATGGTAGCACTCTAGAACTTGCTCTGTTTCTCTCTGATGCATGCATACCTTGATATGATAAAGGCATTTTATTCTTTCAGCCTTGGCAAAATTAACTTCTCTGAAAATTTTTCCATTGCTAACCCCTTTGAGCCTGAAACTTGTCCATTCAATCACCTGATGAATTGCTTAAAACCATATCCATTGACATACCTTGATTGAGATTGGAATGCTTGATTAGTTTAAAAAGAAGAAATAGATCAAGATGAACTCCACTAGAAGTCAATTGAAGGAAAAGAAAGGATTATATACAAGTAAGCTCAAAAGAGAAAAAGGAAGAAAATGAAATAAGGAAAAGGAAAAACAAAAGAACGAGAAATGATAAAAAGAAGTAGTGGAGTAAAAATTCAAATTGAGATCTGAATAAATATGAAAAATAGCAGTGTTCCAATCTCAATGATTGTGCAGCTACTTCCCAAATACTCCTACCTCGAAGCCAAGCCAAGCTACAACCCTAACAAGACCTTTTGATCAGTTATGCATGTGTTTATGTTTCTTATTTTTAGGAACTTGAGAATAGGATCAAGCTTATGGTAGTGCTATGGCTGTAGAGATTGAAAGTTATATTGATCATACCCCAAACACTTAAGTGATGAGTGAATGATATATCTTGGTGAGGGGTATTCAAGTTAGACTTGCATGTTTAATGGATTTTAAAAGCATTGTTTGAGGTTCGATGTAAAAATCAGTCATGTCTAGCATAATAAACTCTGAGATTGTTTTTGCAATGTTGTGCTTGAAGATTCTATCCTTGCTTCCCACTGAGGACTTTTGTTTATTGCTGAGGACAAAAATATCTAAATCTGTAAATTATTTGATATGCACCTAGCATATAGTGTTTCCAAGCTAAAATAAGTCACCAATTTCTTACAAATGAATGATAATTGCTTGCAATTGATAGAAATGTTGATAATCCTTCTCAATCATGCTTTCACTCAGTTTATGTGTTTAAATAGTTGACAAGTGCCAAAAGAAGTGAAAAGGCCAAGAGAAAGCAAATCAAGCAAAGGTTCTGATGCTATCCGCACCAACCTTGGGTCCAATCAGGAGAATCAAGGCATTCCTCTCTGCCATCTAGCGCGAACAGTGTAAGTCTGGCGCTATTCGCGCCATTAAAGGAAACCCAATGTAAAACTCTCTGTGATCTAGTGTGGTCAGTGCGAGATTCAGCGTGATCCGCGCCATACTTGAGAATGGCAGCGCCATCAGCGCGAGGATGGCACAATCAGCGCGGGACCCCGGGTTCGGCGGTACTGTGCACTCTGTTGAGGGTATTTGGGGAGATTTACTTCCCAAGTATAAATAGAAGAACCCACTACTGAGAGAAGTACTTTTGGCACGAAAATATCAAGAGTGAAGGGTTTTGAAGAGCTTGGAAGTGCTTAGCTAAGGCTTGGAGTTTGAAGATCAAGTTGGAGCTTATCCTTCTTCTTCTTCTTCTTCTTCTTCTTCTTCTTCTTGTTTGTCCTTCAGTTAGGCATGCTTCTTTTTGTGCTATCAGAGCCAACCATGAATAGGTTTGTCTAGTTCATATTTGTAGTTAGGGCCATACACTTGATGTAAACTCCCTTTGGATTGGATTGGGTTATATCACTTTATTAGAGTTGATCATTCTAATATTGTGTTGAGAGCTAGGGTTCACAATAGGAATATTGGGGTTCTAAGCTCTGACTTTGGTAATGTAACATTCTTTAGATTATTTAGGAATAGAGATGTATGTTTGTGGATGATTTAACATGTCAAACTTAATGCTTAACTTCAAAAAGGCTACTAAGGAATTAGGGCTTTTAAGTGGGTTAAAAGGTTAATGTCACTAAGGAATTAGGACTTGACTAATATTCTGTATGAAGATGCATAGGCAGAGTAACTTGAGTAAATGAAGGTAGTAAGCAATCCAAATTAAGAAGGTAGGAATCATCGAGTGCGTGTTCCCTGACTACTCTCTCTCTTATATTGTCATAAATTTAAGTTCGTTGTTTATAATCATTTTGTCATTGCATGCAAACCTCTTTCCTTACATGCTCGACCACTGCCTCATCCTGGCTATGCTCATTGTTGTCACCATGATGTCGCTTGTCCTCATCGGCGTTAGAAAGTGGTGGTGCATGTGGGGTTCAGATCTGAAAGAGAAAAGGGGAAATCAAATGGATCACTATAGGAAAAAGCAAAAACAAAAACAGATCTAAAGGAGAAAAGGGGCAACCAAAAAATTTACAGATCTCTTCTCACCAGCTTCGTCGTCCACTGCTTCTTCTCCCAAATAGTGACGGTAATGTTTTGGGAATAACATAAGGGGGAGAAACAAAAAAAAAATAGTTTTGAAATCCATTTGCTTTCTTTACGTTAGATACAATGGGAAGCTATTTTTTTATTCACCCAATTTTTTTAATTGTGTTATTTCTTCTATTTCTATTATCTTAGGTTTGTGTTAGAATGAACTATCTAGCAGAAAAGAATTGGAATTTTTCTGAGATTTTGATTTAAAAAAAGCTCCATGCTTTTAATGAGTGGACAGAGGAAGATGATGAGGTTATGTAATGTTGTAGGTTTTGATGATACCAAAAGGCAAACGACAGAAAGATGAAAGCAAAATAACATGAAGAATCTTGAACACCAATAAGTCAAGCAATTAGAAGATTCAAAATTTAAGTTAAATTGTTAAAAGGTTTTTCTAATAAAAATATTTTCCCATTTGATTAATTTAAATCAAGTCTTCAAGTTTCTTTTAAAAACGTTATAGTTGTTTTCAAGTTCTGGAATCAATGTAATTGATTACCACATCATGTAATCAATTACTAGAAATTTGAAATTACACAAAAAAGCGTGTTTTCAAGAGTTACATCTTTGGGAATGACTCCTAATGATTCAAAGGAATTTTTTCTATAAAATATTCATCATTTTAACACTTTTAAAAAAGATGAAAAATTTCTAAAAAGATCTTCTTAACAATCATTATCATTCATCAAATTCTCGATAAAAAACTTGGCCAAATACACTTATTATTAAGAAACCTTCTAGTGCTTCAATTTGTAACATTTCCTCTAAATCAAAGAGTGAATTTTATTATATTTTTTGTCTAAAATTTTGAAAAATGTGAGACATCGCTTGTAAGAACAAGAGTGTGATATTTTTTTATTCTTGAGAGACTCAAACACAATGGGTGAGGCATCCCTTGTAAGAACAAGAGTGTGGTATCTCTTGATTCTTGAGAGACTCAAGCACAAAGGGTGATGGATCCCTAGGTGTAAGAGTGCTCTATTGTTGTAAAGTATTTGAAAGATAATGAAACTCTCAAGCGGGTTGCTTGGGGACTAGACGTAGGCACAAAGAGTGATCGAACCAGTATATCCAAGTTTGTAATTCTCTCTTCACTTATCTCTTTACTTTTATTGTAAATTTACTATATTAATTTATATTAGTAGAGATCTTCATTCCTTGTTTTTTATATTTTTAATCAAGATTTTGATACATTATCATATAAAAAGGAGTTAGAGTGTATTAACAAAGAAAAAGTTTATAAACTCAATTCACTCCCCCTTCTTGAGTTCATTGAGGCCACTGGGATAACAAGTGGTATCAGAGCAGGATTCTTGGATAAGGCTTAAATGCTTCAAGAATAAATTATGGCCTCATCAAACTCTCTCTTTCCTGAAGGAAATTGTATAAATAGGCCTCCTATTTTTAATGGTGATGATTATCATTATTGGAAAACTTGCATTCAAATATTTATACAAGCCAAAGATTTAAATATATGGGATGCTATAGAAAATGGCCATTTCATTTCTAAAAATAGGATATGAGATCAAATAATTGATAAACCTAGAGATAATTGGAGTGATGATGATAAAAAGAAGGTACAACATAACTTAGAATCCAAAAACATAATCACATTCGCTTTAAGAATTGATGAATATTTTAGAGTATCAAGTTGTCAAAGTGCAAAAGAAATATGGGACACCTTAGAAGTTACACATAAAGGAACAAGTGATATCAAGAGATGTAGAATGAACACTCTTACTAATGAATATGATTTCTTTAGAATGAATCAAAATGAAAGCATTCAAGACATGCAAAAGAGGTTTACTCATATTGTTAATCATCTTGCCTCAGTGGGAAAGACAGTTCCAAATGAGATTGCAGAATCAATGGATTTTACCACTATGACTCTTGTCACTCTTTTTGGAAAACATCAAGAACATGAATTGGAACTTACAAGACTTAGTCAACATGAAGAAAATGACAAAAAGAAGAAATGAATTGCACTCCAAGTTTCATCTTTCGCACATGAAGAAAGTGATAGAGAAGACATTGATAAACAAGATTATATGAATGAAAATGATGATTTCAATCTTTTTGTAAAAAGGTTTGACAATTTTTTAAGGAAAAATGGAAATCAAAGAAGACCAAATTTCAACCCTAAGAAGAATTTCAAGAAGGGTGAAGAATCCTCTCCAATTCCAAGATGCTATGAATGTAATCAACTGGGACACATGAAATTGGAATGTCCTACTTACAAAAAGAAAATGGAAAAAATTGCGAAGAAATCTCTAAAAAAAAAGCATACATAACATGGGAGGGGAATGACACGGACTCATCAAGTGACTCTGAAAATGAAGTTGCAAATCTAAGTCTCATGGCTAGAGATTGTGAAAGTGATGAATAGTTAACATCCTCCAATCTTGATTCAACTATTTCATTTCATGAACTTCAACATGCATTTCATGATTTGCGTAAAGAATGCATTATACTTGTAAAACTTGTTTCATCCAATAAGAAAGTCATTTCAAACTTAGAAAAATAAATTTCAAAATTGAACAAAGAATTAGAGGAACTTAAACCTGAAAATGAAACCTTAGGATTAATTGATGCAAACTCATCATATACTAAATGCTTAATGTATGAGAATGTTATTAAATCCTACTCATGCTCATCTTGCAACAAGTTTGAGAAATAAATAAATGATTTAAAAAACACTCTTGCAAAGTTTTCCTTCGGCAAAAATTAATTTAGACATCATATTAGGAACACAAAGATGTGTTTTTTATAAGGCTGGATAAGGATACAATCCTAAAAGTAAACAAAAGTTTTATAAAAATTTCTTTGTATCGTCTAAAATGACTAGCTCTCTATTCCTAACATGTTTTTACTTTCGAAAGAAAGGTCATAGTATATCAACCTATTACATTAGAAAGAATGGAAATACAATAGGAAAAATGATATGGGTTCCAAGAGGCACATTGCCCAAAAGTAACATTCAAGGACCCAAGGAAATTTGGGTGCCTAAGTCAAAATTGTGATATTGAATTGAATGATCTTTTGAAGCAAAGTTGATATATTGATAGTGGTTGTTTTAAGCACATGATGGGAGATGCATCAAATTTACACACATTACTCCCAAGAATAGTGGACATGTAACATAAAGAAACAACAATAAAGGAAAAATTCTTAGAGTCAGTAATGTCGACACCTTGGAAAACACTTATATTCATGAAAAGGAGTTAAAGACCAAGGAAGAGGAAAACAAAAAGGAAACTTCATTTCAAGAGGAATCAAGAACCATTGATCTTCCAAAAGAATGGAAAGCTTCAAAGAATCATCCACTTGACAACATCATAGGTGATATATCAAAAGGGGTAACAACTTGAAACTCTTTTAAAGTTGCATGTAATAATATGACTTTTGTTTCTATAATTGAACCTAAGAACATTAATGAACATTGGATTATTGCTATGCAAAATGAATTAAATCAATTTGAAAGAAATCAAGTTTGGGAAGTGGTTCCTAGACCCAGTGAAATCATAGGCACTAAATGCGTTTTTAGGAATAAATTAGATGAGAATGGTATTATAGTTAGAAACAAAACAAGATTAGTGGCTAAAGCATATAACCTAGAAGAAGGAATTGATTATGAAGAAATATATGTTTTTGCAGTAAGACTAGAAGCAATTAGAATGCTACTTGTTTTTGCATCTATCATGGATTTTAAACTTTACCAAATGGATGTCAAAAGTGCTCTTTTAAATGGTCTCATTAAAGAAGTTTATGGTTGACCACCTCTAGGCTTGGAAAGATTTAATTTGTCCAATCATGTTTTCAAATTGAAGAAACTCTTATATGGTTTAAAGCAAGCTCCTAGGGCTTGGTATAAGAGGTTGAGCAAATTTCTTTTAGAAATGATTTTTCAAATAAAATAGTTGACACTACTCTATTCATTAAACGAAAGAAGCATGATATACTCTTGGTACAAATATATGTAGATGATATTGTTTTTGGTGCTACTAATGAATCTTTGTGCAAAGATTTTTCAAAAATTATGTAAAATGAGTTCGAGATGCCTGTGATGGGTGAATTAAATTTCTTTCTTGGACTCCTGATGTGTTGCTAACACATCTTAGTTTTTAGGGATAATTTAGTTATAATTCAATCAATAATTAGGAATATAGGCTAGAATTAGTTAAGTTATTTATTTATTTGCCATTATCTCATTTTATTACCATTTTGTTAATTCAGAGCCAAAAAGAGGAGAAAAGAAGCAAAGAAGAAAAGTTTAAAGTTCTCGAACAGCCCACGCAATTAGCGTAGAGATCCGCGCGAGTCGCGCCAAGATGCAAAGATTAGGCCCTCAGCTCGAATAGTTCATGCCACCAGCGCCATTGTTCGCGCGGGTCGCGCAAAAGGTCCAGGAAGCCAAGTTCATCTTGAATAATCCATGCGAGTAGCGCTGCATGCCGCGCCATCCACGCCAGATGCCCAGAAACAAGCCATTCCATTCGAACTTATCACACGGTTAGCGTGGGAGCTCGCGCTATTAGCGCCAGAAGGCCAGAAATATTTTGTTTCCATATTTAAGGATATTTGGCACGAAAATAGAAAAGAAAAAAAGAGCTTTATTACCATAATTAATAGAGGAATGTGGGGGAATAAAAGAGGAGGCTTATAGACACTTGAGGGACACTTCTTATATACTTTTACACAGAGAAACAAGAAAGAAAGGATTGAAGCCAGAGATCAACGGAAGAATTGAGAGATTTTGAATGCTTCTACTGTCTTTGTATTTCTTTAGGTTAGACATAAACATGTCTGGCTAATTTCTTTTATTGTGGTAGGGCCAAAACCCAATGTGAACTCCTCTGTAATTTGATTGATATTAATTTGAGATTATTATGATTGCTTTGTTTTACTCTGTTCTTCATTGTTAATTTCTTTCTTAGAATTGGTCATTCTATTTAAGTTCTTGGGGTTAGAATTCGCAATAGGAATGTTGGGATTCTAATTTCTGACAGGAGTAAAATAACAGTTTTTACATTGCCTAGGGATAGGGATGTATGATTGCAGAAACCTTATGTTGTATTCTTTTAAATGCTTAACTTAATAGGAATTGCTAAGGAATTAGGATTTTCAATTGGGTTAAAAGGTTAAATTGCTAAGGAATTAGGATTTAACTAAATTTGGAATCGCTAAGGAATTAGGATTTTCAATTGAATTTAATAACCAATCAAGTGAAAGAGGTAGGGATCAAAGGGGATTGTGCCTAACCACAATTATTTCTCTTAACTGAATCACAATCAATTTTAATTTGCTTTTACATTCTTGTTAATTTCTGTCATTTAATTAATTTACTCAATTTCACAACACCACATTACTCTTCCAACTTATTGTTTTCTTCCAATCTCTTAGAACATAAGTTACGATAAAATTAGACATTCAATTCCTGTGGATACGATACTCTACTTACTTACTCTATTACTTTAAACGAACGGTACACTTGCCATTTCGTAAAAACTCCAAATCATGCAAACCAATGATGACATATTTATCAATCAATCAAAATACTACAAGGAGTTGCTCAAAAGATTTGGGATAGACAATGCAAAGGAAATTGCTACTCTCATGAGCACTACTTGTTACTTGGATAAGGATGAAGGAGGCAAGTTAGTTGACATCAAGAAATATAAAAGTATGATCAGAACCTTCCTCTATTATATGCTAGTAGACCTAATATAATATTCAGTGTCTGTTTATGTGCTAGGTATCAGGCCAATCCTAAAGATTCACATCTTAGTGCAGTCAAAATAATTATGAGATATTTAATAGGCACTATGAATATGAGTTTATGGTATCTTAAAGGCACCTCATATAGTTTAATAGGATATTCCGATTTTGATCTTCTGGCTGCAAGACTGATAGAAAAATTACTAGTGGAACATGTTACTTGATTGGATTTGCATGAGTTTCTTGAAATAGTAAGAAACAAAATAGTGTAGAATTATCCATTGTCGAAGCAAAATATATTGTTTCTAGAAGTTGTTGTGTTCAAATCCTTTGGATGAAACAACAATTTTCAGACTATGGTATAGTACTTGACCATATCCCTATAGGATGTGATAACACTAGTGCAATTAATTTTTCTAAAAGTCTCATTTTGCACTCTAGGACTATACATATTGAAAGCAGACATCATTTCTTAAGAGATCATGTGCAAAAAGGTGACTATGTTTTAGAAGTTGTAGAAACTAAAAAGTAATTAACAAATATTTTTACTAAACCCTTACTCAATGAAAATTTCTTCAATATAAGAAGAGAACTAGGAATCATTGATCTCTCAAGTATATAAATTACAAAACACTCCTTATTAACTTAGTTTATTATATCTCTTTCTATTATTTATTTAATTATTTGTTATGATGGTTGTGAATCTTTTACTTTGGTGTATGTTTATGCCTTTTTGATAATGCCAAAGGGGGAGAGATATGTATAAGGTATTATGATAAGGTATGGATATGTATAGATATGCATAAGGTATGAATATGTTTGCTAAGGTATGGATATGTATGCTTCATGGATATTTTTGCTCAAATTTTAAATAGAACTCATGCATATTCTTATGGGGAGTGATTGCAATATCTTGTTATATTATTTGCTCCTTACTTAAGATTGTTGTCATAATCAAAAAGACAAAGAATGTTGTTATGTAACATTGTAGGTTTTGATGATGCCAAAAAGCAAACGACAGAAAAGCGAAAACAAAATAACATGAAGAATCTTGAACCCAAACAAGTCAAGCAATTAGAAGATTCAAGACTTAGGTTAAGTTGTTAAATTTTTTTTCCAATAAACATATTTGGCCATTTGTTTAATTTAAATCAAGTCTTCAAGTTTAATTTAAAAGCGTTAAAAGTTATTTTCAAGTTCTGGAATCAATATAATCGATTACCGCATCATGTAATCAATTAACAGAAATTTGAAATTGCACCAATAAGTGTGTTTTGAAGAGTTACATCTTTTAGGAATATTCATTAGGAGAGTTCTTGATGGAAAAACTGGTTTACACGAATTATGCCTATAAATATTCATTATTTTAACACGGCTAAAAAAAGATGATTTTTTTAAAAAAGATCTTGTTAATAATCATTCTCATTCATCAAGTTCTTGATAAAAAAAAAAACTTGGCTAAATACACTTATTATTGAGAAACCTTCTAGTGCTTCAATTTGTAACATTTCCTCTAAATCAGAGAGTGAATTAGAGTGTATTAACAAAGAAAAAGTTTATAAACTCAATTCACCCCCTTTCCTCGAGTTCATTTAGGCCACTTGGATAAAAAATGAGGGTAATTTTTTCTGAAATTTTTATTAAACAAGCATGTGCATGGTATGTGGTAACTTTTAAGGGAGCATCTCTAATGAAATTATCAAAATTAGGGGAGGTTTGTGTAGAGGTCCACGAATAAGGAGGTGTTGGTGTAATATATCATAAACTTAAGGGAGATGAGTGTAATTTGCTACAAATTTTATAAATTTTGTACATTTTCTCATGATTGACATTGCTTTATTGTACAAGCCATAACATTTTACACAATTTTGATTCGGCTGATTTCGTCTTTTTTGAAAGCAAATGAAAAATTCTTAAATTTTGTGTCTCACATACATGGCCTAATTTTGACATTTTGTGTTAAAATTGAACTCCAACATGACTTCCTATAGCATTTTTTGACCTAATATGTAACGAGTGACCCAATTACACTTTTAAAAATACATATATGAGATTATTATATCATGAAATCGTTGTTGAATTGCTTGAACTAACCTTTTCTTTCACTTATTGGATGTTTGTTTTTTGTGTCAAACTAAAAGCTCTCTTAAAACAAACATATTCTCTTTATCTTCATTGGTTGTACAGGGCACAAACTGATCATAACATTCTTTTTTTCAAAGTGTTTTCCTTGCTTTCATCTCATTATTGTGTCAACAGATATGCAGCTTTGTGTGAACATACTACCAGAACACTTGGTCTCTACACTCTATAGTGCACTTTCATTTTTTTGTCCAAATCACTAAAACAAAATATTTACAATCGTATATTTCTAATTCCCCTGGATTTGGGCCATATATTGCAATATATAACCCAAAAATGATAATCATCAAATTTTTCCATTGGCCATTTCATATTTCAATAAAACCTGTTCAATTAAATAAAGTCAATAAATCATAAGAAAATGTACCAATTTGTGAGTTAATTTTTCGGAATTCAACACTTGTTTAAGAAATACATGTAGATGAATTCAGAGGGCACAATGAAAGTGAGTTAATTTTTAGATACAATGAATTCTACATGTCTCACAAACATAGTTCGACATGATACCAGAATATATATTGAAATTCCATTTAGATATGATTCCATTGATGAATAAATAGGAAAAAAATGTTTTACAAGAGTAGCAACAAAGTTAGAAATCTTAAAAGCATAGTCTAACGTTTCTCAAAGTTTTAACTCGCAACAACAATTTTAATATTGAAATCAACAATTGACGCTAGTCTTAAAAAACATGCCAAAAAATGACAATATGATGTATGGCTGAACCCATTAGCCATTAGTTTTCCCAAATCTACCTTGCAATGAAACCCACTCTTCAAGCAAACTTCAAGAGCACATAAGCTATCAACACTTCTTGTGAAATAGGGCTGTTTAGAAGCTTTTAATTGCAGAAATGGAAGATGGAAGAGAGGTTAGGGATGAAAATGGATGACACCATGGAAAATTTTTCCAATAAGCTTAGGAAGAATCATCACAATAGCATTGAGAAGTCATTTATAAGACTCAAGAAGTTCTTACACAAGAACAAGAGAGAAACTCTCAACAATTTTCAGAATTGTATTAATGAACTAAAGTTAGTTACAATCAGTTTTGGACCAGCTTATATAGGCCACAAAATTACACATCAAATGCCACTAAATATAAGGAAAATGCAAGTTGAAATGAAGCCCAAATGAAGCTTGAAGTGAAAGCTTCTCCTAAAGTGACTTTTGGTTGTCCAACACACGTAGGTGCAGTTCTATGCTGAAGTAATCTATTAATTCATCCTTGTAATCAATTAAAACAAAGTTTTTATAAATTCTGATGCTTATGTAATCGATTACAAATGTTTGGTAATCAATTAAAACAGACAGCAACTATTTTACAAAGTACCTTGGTAATCGATTACAAATAGCTGGTAATCGATTACCACAGACTGTTTTGTGTATTTTCCAAGCTAGTGTGCTTCTTCATGCTTGTTCAAGTTGGCTTGGATGTGGTCTTGAAGTGCTTGAGTCCTAGTTCTTGTCATTGATCCTTTAAAGCTCACCAAATGAAGTTCTTCAAGCTTTTCTTGTAGGTCTTTAGCTTGCAATGGACCTCTATCACAATCTGTCAGACCATACAGTCTGTGTAAATTAAGAAACATATGAATATCAAAATATCAAAAATAAATGTAATGTTTACAAGTAATAATTCATCCATAGATTTTGGATCATTTCCCATGGATAAGGTTTACTAGTAATAGGGTAAAATGGCTCATTAACTTTGTCATATTGTTCTCCACCTAAATAGTTGACTTGCTAACCTACCCTCAATATTTCACTTGCATGTTCTTGCCATGCAAGATGTAATTGTAGTTCTCTTAACCAGATTCCTGAGTGAGAAATAAAGGTGTTGTTAAAATCAAGCAATGCAATAATTCTAATATTTTTTTTACAAATGAAAAAAGTTACCAATAATATCTCAAAGTATTTCTAAAACCTATCAGTTTTCGTTTTGGGATAACTGATATAACCACCTAAGTAAAGTTCTTGTGTTACTTACAAAAGATATGCATATAAAAACATCAAGACATCACTCTTAGCACTAACTAGTATTCACAAAAATTAACTCATTTTCACTGTGTGCTCTAAAATCCAATTATGGCACTACAATAAAATAATGTCAATCATAAGAAAATGTACAAAAATTAATAAAAATCAACACTTAATATAATGAATCCAATGTCACAAAACCCTGCTAAAGGGTTTAAAACAATCATTAAAATAACACAAGAAGGCTAATACAAAAACTATAAGTGATGTCTGTTTATGGAGGATCTTCGATAAAGAGAAAACACTTAAAGCATATAAAGATTTGACTTTAACTACAACGTACCTGAAGTTCATCAAGGGTGATAGACCATTGAAAGTAAGTTAAGCAAACAAGCATTAGTGACTTGACGCGTATGGAGATAGTTTAATTTAGTCCTTTTCAAGAAGAAGACTTATTGAAATGAAATGTTCAATGGAAAATCTTGATGACTATTCATTTACTTGTTATTTTTACACTTTTAGCTAAGTTTTGTAACATTGAGCTTCATTAGCCCAAGTGTTTATTTTTATAAATTTTTGTACATTTTCTCATGATTGTCATTGTTTTACTGTACATGCCACAATGTTTTGCATAGAGTTTCAATTAAGATGATTTTAGTCTTTTTTGGAAACTAATGAGGAGTTCTACAATTTTGTTTCTCATAGGCTAAGTCTAATTTAGGACGTTTTAGGAGTTAAAATCGAGCTCCAATGTGACTTCCTGCCACTTAAATTTTTAACTTTAATATTCTGGGCCTTGTAATCAATGACCCAATTACACTTTTTAGTGAATTTTTATGAAGTGGACTTTATCAAAAGAGTTTTGAAGATATCATTAAATATTTAGCATTGATTATTGAGATTTATAGTTAATATGATCAGAATATGTTTTTATCTTATCTTTGGATTTGTTTTCTTTATTAAGATAATGATCATATGTTAAGATTTGTTTTCTCTATTAGGATTAAGATTTTTATTGTATCTAATCTTATCTTTAGAACCAATATTTATTTAGGATTTATTTTCTATTAATTTTTTTAAACTCCCTGTAGATAGAGATCCATGTAATAGAGAATTTTGGGGTAGAGAATTGAGTATTTTACTTAAGGGTTTCTATCATATTTTGTCTTCTTTTTCCTTGCAATTTTCTACTTTGAAGCTCTCAATGAAGATCTTCATGAAAAACTAAATTGGTTTTTCAATCCAATGGTCCCAAAACCTATGGTAAATTTGAGTTTCTCTATGCCTAAATTTCAAATCTGTAGCCTTCTTCTTCCCCTTTTATATTTTCCAGTTTTCTGGGGTCAATAGATTATTATGATTAGATTTAAAGAATTAAATTCAGAATAGGAATATGATTGGTTAATCCTAGTGTGATCAATTGATAACGTTGATTGCTTGAATTCAGGTAAATTAGGTAATTTGATTGTTTTTTTTTTTTTTAATAATATGAGATGATTATCTTATAACTCGTAATTGGATTGCATAATTATAATTTTGTTTTATAATTCTGGAACCATGATGATTTAACCGAAAGCTTTGATACTTGAGTTGATTTTATTTTTAGTTTTTAATTGATCTTTGTGATTTGGTTTTAATTAAATTTTCTCCCATCTATTCGAATTAATTTCAAGTATTCGTTGAATTGTGTCTCTGGAAGAATACTTAAAGTTGGGTCTTGTTTGGCAAAATTATAGGAGATTTTGATGATAACCTTCAGAGTGCTGTCAATCACCAACCACACATTATCAACAACACAACAAGTAATGCAATGTAATATTACAATTTATTCAAGAAAATTGACTTCTTGGTCTGACTGGAACATTTTCTTAACATATTAATCACAATTCAGAACTCAAACTAATTTATGACAATAGTCAAGATAAAAAGGAAGGACAACCTTAGCATTAGCATCACTATTTTACAAGCCAAAAGCTCCTTCGCAAAATTAGAAACTTCTTCAAAGGTGGATTACTTTTTCAATTATACATATTACTAACCACACATCAACAACACAACAAGTAGTTATGCATTATGTAGATATTAACTGAAATCATGGTGTATAAGACCATCTAATAATTTCTTATATGGGAGACAAAATTCTCTCACAAAACGTGGTTGCATACCCATTAATTGAACTCCAAATTGCTAATTAAGCCGGCACAATTTCACATTAGTTTATCTGTGTTTGATGGTAAAGTCTTTCTTGCATTAGTATTTAAAAAGATTGGTAAAAACAATAGAAAATTTAGGAGGATAAAATTATCTCAAAGAGAAAACAATTTAAAATGGAAAAAAAGAACCGAACCGAAGCAGAAAGGAAGAAGGATAAGGTCAGAAATGAAAGGTTGGATTGGGAGGTTATTTGACTAATAAGAAGTAAGAAGAAGGAAGGAGAAGTTGAATAGTAGTATTGAGGAGGGGATTGAGAAAAAGGCAAAAGATGAAAGTAGCTGATGTGGAATGAAAAAGGGGTGTGGGACATAGAGCCACTATCTTTATAAGTAACGTGGGGGAATCCAACTGCACACAAAGATCTCATAGGCCACAAGAACTTGTGGCTCACAATATTTCCCCTTTGCTGAAGTGGCATTCCATTCCAACCTTTGTTAACAAACCAGTTCACACCACAACACAATCTTCCCCCCTCTCTTTCCTTTTCTCCACTATTCACTATCCATTTTTCGTTGCACACGATGATCAAGTAATCAGAGAGAGCAAAGAAACAAAACAAAAACCAACACTGCTACCTACACCTACAACATCTGTATACGTGTGTTTGTATTTTTCCTCAATTTTTTTTTTCAAGAAAGATAAGGAGCCTGACCCAAAATAGAGAAGAGAGAGAAACGAAAACAGATAGAACAATTTCTGAGTGGTTAGTTTAGTTACAAATTTACAATATAACAACACAGGAGAATGTCTGAGGTTGTTATTAAAGACTCTGCCATAAAGCTGTTTGGTAGAACAATTTCTCTGTCCCGCAACAACAACAACAACGAGGTTTCGTCTGATGAACCTGCTCCTCCTGAAGATTCATCTTCATCTTTTCCACGTGAAGTGAGCTCCACAACGGAACATGAAGCCGGGGATAAGGTATGAGCCATGATAGTGTATATTAGAAGCTTGAGTTTGAAATATGAAAAGGAATATACATACATACATACATACATATATATATATATATATATGCATATATGTTATGGACCTATCTAACTAGAACTAGTGTGTTTTGAAAATTTAAGAGTGACGCTTTTTTTAAAAGCTCCTAATTGTTAACGGGTTCACTCAAATTTTTCATCTTTTTGGTTCCTTGTTATGGGGTCAATTGAGGCTCACTGCAATTTCCCATGGCTATTTTTTGAGAACCTTTTTCTTTGAAAAAGTACACTAAGTGTTTTGCATGATTACAGATGGTCATGAAATTATTTACTTTCTTTTTTCCTTTTTCAGTAAATTTTATTTAATCTTTTCTTAAGTGGTGGCCACAAGTCATTGTTGGGCACTGTCAGTGAAACTGGATCCAGTTCACTCCCAGAATATAATCTTAAGAATAACGAATAATATCGCGTGGTTGGACTTGCTTTGGTTTTTGTCAATGTTATTGGTGAATCATTTTTTTTTTTTTTTTTGCTTTAGACTTTAGTAATCCAAATTCCTAAGAGCTCAATTTGTTCATATTTGAAAAGTTTGATCCTAATAAACTGGTTTGATTTGCAACTTCGAGTTCATTTCTTATTGGATCTCTTGCAGCACATATGAAGTTCTGTAACCATTTTGAATATGTTATTTGAAGATTTCTTATTGAATTTCTGGCTCTACCAAACCATAATTGCTTTTCATGCGTTGGACTTCTATTGGATCTAATTTTATTATAGTTTGACACTGTCCGCATTCAATTGCTTATTCTGTTTCCAAACACTTGTCGCACGGAGGAATTTTTTATAGAAGAATATTTTTGTTATATTAACTGTTGAACTATTTTACACTCTTCAATTTCTTACCTAGACCTTTTAATAGGGGGTTGGGGAATTTTTTTTAAAAGAAAAACAAAATTCTTCCATTCGATGTTTTTTTTAGGTGTAACAGTTCTTTTGAGGAATTAGTTTGCTTTTCACTTTGAATTCTTCTGAAAAATTCGTCTGATATATACTTCAAGAAATACCACTCTGTATCCTTTATTCAGAAATGAAGGGGATTTTCACGTGAAGTGTATAATATTCTATTGATTATCTACTCTGTACTTTCGCATAACACCCTCATTTATCAAGCAAAGGTCGTATTTAAGTAATTAAAACCTGATTAACAAGGAAGTATTATAATCATATATCTGACCTCTGTTTTCTCCCCTGTTTTTCTACTTTGCGCTTCATATTGCCAATAGAAAGCGTATGTGTGAATCCTAATCACTACAAATAGCAAAAATGCTTCTTTTTTTTTTTGCAAAACCAACATATAACATAATTTAATATCGAAAATAATTATCGTTTAAAGTTTCTCCTGTTTATTTATTTATATGTCATAACAAACAAACGGATTACTACAGTCAATTTATGAACATTCAAAGCTATCTTTTTTGTCCGTGATTGATATGAAATAAACCAATATAAATTTAGTTTTTGACATTTTGATTTTTGGAATTTCGCATTTTTTGTTAATTATATAGCAAATGACCGGCTTACTTCCACACATGAGTACAAATATTATTTACACCACCAACTAATCAAAAATCATTCTACATACAACCTTTAAACATTCTTAATAGCATCATAATTTATAAAGCAGTACTACTTGGACACAAGATATGAAAACGGGTTAGACAGTTTATTAGAGATCTTCGGCCTGATCTATTTAAGGTCTGTCTAGTTTATTTATTATAAAGATTAGACTAATTTTTTTTTAAAAAAACTTGTTTAAATAAAAAAAGGTCATACTTAAACTTAACAAAAAATCTGTTAAGCCCTCAAGCTTACCTATTTAATATATATATATATATATATATATTAAAACTTTAAAATAATATACTTATTTTTCTAAAAATATTTTTTTTATTATGAAAGTGGATGATCAATCACTTCAAAAAATCATCTTGAAAATCTCATAAAATAATTATTATTTATTTAGAAATATAAGTAAGATATTGAGACATTTTCTGTTTAAAAATTATTTCTTTAACTTTCTTAAATTAATTTAAAGTATTTTGTAAAATTAAATTTTCTATTAAAATAGATTTTTTAATAGGCTTGTAAGTCAAACTAAACTTTTAAATAGGTTATACCAAGACTAAAAAAAGTTTATGACAGATAAATAAACCCCATACCAAACTTTATGTTTTTAAATCAGACTTAACCAAAACTAACCTCACATATTTTCACACCTATTAATATCCAAGTATTTTACACACCCATTAATATTTTGACACCCTTTATTTATATATATATATATATATATATATATATATAAATAAATGGTGTTAAAATGTTATTGGGGTGTCTAAAATACTTGGATATATAACTATCTCTCTTTTCTATCATTTCTTTCTTTTTCGAGATGTATATTAATATATGGGGTGTTCATTTAATATTTTCCTAATTTATAATTACATCAATGTATGAAAAATCTTTATAAGTAAATTATAAGCTCGTCTTATCAAATTACTGATTATGAATCTCAGGTACCATCAAGGAAAGAAATCACCTCAACACAACAAGAAGACGTGGAGGCCTCACACCAAACCCTAGAGGAAACAAAATCTCCAACATCATCATCATGCAATCTCGAGAACCCCAAGACCCCCTCAACAGAAAGAGAAACTTCCCTTCTGAAAACCTCCAAAAACGGAGACCAAAGCGACACAACAACAACAACAACAAGCCCATCACAGGACAAAACTCCAAAGAAACCAGACAAGGTGCTTCCATGCCCTCGATGCAACAGCATGGACACCAAGTTCTGCTACTACAACAACTACAACGTCAACCAACCGCGCCACTTCTGCAAGCATTGCCAGAGATATTGGACCGCCGGAGGAACCATGAGGAACGTGCCGGTCGGCGCCGGCCGCCGCAAGAACAAGAACACTGCCTCTGTGTCGCATTTTCGCCAAATCATGGTTCCTGAGGGCCTTCAGAACGGATCATTGCACGGCGCTGTGTTGACCTTTGGATCAGATTCTCCTCTATGTGATTCCATGGCTTCTGTGTTGAGCCTTGCTGAGAAAACAACACAAAATGGTGTCCTAAATGATTTCCATTCATCTAATACTAATACTATTAATAGTAATAATGGGGATGAATATTATGATACTGTTATGGTTTCAAATTTGAGTGAAAAGAGAGACAATGCTACTACTACTACTACTAACTCACATGAACAATCATTGGATAATCATAAGAGTTATCATCATCAAGGTTTCACTCCTCAATCGTGCTTTCCAGGTTCTTCTTCTTTTTCTTCTCCTTGGCCTTATCCATGGAACCCTACCATGACTCCTTCAGCTTTTTGCCAGCCTGTGCCATTCTACCCTACACAAGCATTCTGGGGTTGCATGCCACCACCCTCTTGGAGTATAAATTACCAATCTGCCCCTAGTTCTGGTCCAAATTCACCTACCTTAGGGAAACACTCAAGAGATGGGGATATCTTGTTTCAACAACCTAGCACAGACATGGCAGAAAATAACAACAACAACAACACTGTGTTGATACCAAAGACACTGAGAATTGATGATCCTACTGAAGCTGCAAAGAGCTCCATAAGGTCAACACTAGGGATCAAGAATGAGAAGGGAAACTCCCTCAATGGAGGAGGGCTTTTCAAGGCATTTGCATCAAAGGGTAGTAGTGATGAGAAGAAGAAGATCCGTGTGATGGTTGAAGCATCCCCATCCCCAGTGTTGCAAGCCAACCCTGCAGCTTTGTCAAGGTCCTTTGTCTTCCATGAGAGGACATAATAATTGGGAATTGTTGCAATGATCTGACCTAGCTTCATCCAACATTTTTCTGAAGTAGACCATTCAAGAACTTCCAACTATTATAATTAACCTTGTTCCGGGATGGTGAGTGGTGACATGTTTTTTTTTTTCTCCATGAGAACTTGTATTATTGACCAACCTTTCTGCAAGATTTGTAGGACAGGAGAGTTATATATACACATATATAGTATAGTTTCCATCTTCAGCCTGTCAGAGTGAACAGGTTTTTTTTTTTTCTTGTTGAGTAAATATCTTTGATGTGTATATATATATATATATAAGGAACAGCATGAATAACAAGGAGAAATGACATAGGAAAGCAGATTCTTGGACAAAAATCCAATGGTTTTAAGGGTCTTCCTGTTCTGTTGTTGCTTCTTCTTTCTTCTTTTGTTTTGTTTTTTTATTTTGAATTTTGAGATTCTCTGCATTAATATAGTAATTAATTTTAGTTCCAAAAGATTGTGACACACTCACATTTATTTTAGTGTGTTTTTTACTGTGTTGGGTCAGTTTCCGCAAGTTATTATTGGACTTGGAATACTAAATAACTAATGTTTGTTTATTTACTTGCTGTTACTGTGTTACATACTCGGAATAACTTTGACTTTTTAATTTGTCATTATCATATTTACGCACTTTAAATATTTTGTTTTCCCAACTCAGACAAATTTAAAATATCTTGTATCTGCACCAAGCAATAATGGGTATACAATGTAGAAATCCATGATGTCCCAAAGCGATAAAGTACTGATGTGACCTTCGCACGAGAGGAATCAAAGAGCATTTTCTTTGTGGTGGCCGAGGACTAAAGACTATCGATCACTTAAAAAAAAGTTGATAATTACACATGAAAACTTAAAATAAAAAATTATCTATCTCATTTTTTCATAGATTTTTCGCTATAGAAAGATAAAGAAAAAAGTATCATTACTTTTACATATAAAAAAAACATTTTTAATTTCAAACTCATAAACAATAAATGATTAAGATATAATTTTTTATTGATAAAATTTAATGATTTAAATTTATAAAAATCTTTAAAATAATTATATACGGTTTAAAAAGTATTAACACTATCATCTAACATAAACATATTCTTGCATCTAACAATCTAAAATACAAGGTCATATGTATTTTTTGGTAAATAAAGGTCATGTATTTTTTTTATGCTTGCTGGTAAAAGAACGAACAAAACAGGAAAAAGAAAAAACTAACTAGCCCTAAGATACAAGATTCCATTGGAGTCGGCTAATAAAGTACAAACTAAGATGGGGATGACACGAGTGCCATATCCTAAAAGCATTTGATGAGGAGGCACCAAACTTTGCAATTCTATTTCCTTCCCTTAAGGCGTTAGTGAAGGAAACATCCCATTGGGAAGAAAGCATGTTCTAGATGTTGGTGATCAAAGGAGCAAGAGGATAATGAGAGTTAGAAACACCCTCTTAAGTCATGTGAAGAGCAAGAGTAGAGTCCGACGCACACTATATTATGATGGCCACTTGTAAACCTTTCTGGATAGCAACCAGCTTTGCATTGATGTTATTCATAAAACCATAGAAACCTGAGAAACCCCGAATCCAATGGCCATGCTCATTGCGGAGGATTCCACCATAACCTGATAAACCCGAATTTCCGAAGGAGCTACCGTCAGTGTTGATCTTGATATAGTTATTGGGTGGTGGGAACCACCTAATAAGTCTCCCCTTGTGGTTCGAAGAAGAGAATGTTGGAAGTATCGAGAGATAATGAAAAATATTTGAGGAAAAACTCTTTTATTTAAATTGACAAGAAATTCAATAACACACTACAATAATTTTATTCTCTCAAATACTCCCACTAACTTATAATCACTCTTTCTATTTTTCTTCACAAGACAAAGCTCTACTCTCCTCTCTTTTAACTAAGTGCTACTGCACTTTCCTCAACTTTCTTCTTCTGCCTCTTTTTCTCTCTTTTTCTTCTTGCTCTTCTCTTGCTTAGAACCCACCGTAACATACTCCTATATATAGAAGCTGAATTACAATGTGAAATTGACCAAGAAAATAGCCAAGATTTTCGGCTGATTTTGGTGGCTACAAAATTCAATATAGGCTGCCAACAAAATTCAATATAGGCTGCCACCAACTTTAGCTTGTTTTTCTTTTCTTTTGACTTGCTTTGCCAACCAATTTCACGTGGCTTCTAGATGGATGGTGCAAACCAAGTTTGAATTCTAACACTCCCCCTCAAAC
>PYAF01002135.1:204191-247010 GCA_007407185.1 Glycine tomentella
CAATGTGAAATGGACCAAGAAAATAGCCAAGATTTTCGGCTGATTTTGGTGGCTACAAAATTCAATATAGGCTGCCAACAAAATTCAATATAGGCTGCCACCAACTTTAGCTTGTTTTTCTTTTCTTTTGACTTGCTTTGCCAACCAATTTCACGTGGCTTCTAGATGGATGGTGCAAACCAAGTTTGAATTCTAACAGAGAAACCCCTACTTGAATGTTGTCTAGAACTAGCTTCCGGATTTGGCTATTGATGAACCAAAGATGCCTGACCTTGCCTTGGAAAACTTCAACATGATTCCTTGACACCTGCGACGTAAAAACATGTTAATAGGGAGGCTATTGTGGCTAGCTAGCCACCCATAGAAAATATTTGATATTCTCTTGAAGGTTTAGATGCCAAACCCATGAACCAGCATCCAGCAAGGTGTTACGGGCAAAACGGGCTCGATTGATCCACTTGTATGCGGTTTTGGAAGAATAACAACCATCCATTGACGCGTCCCAAATAATGATATCATTCAGATAAGAGTTCATGAAGACACTGGTGATGATGAGGCTCTTAATACTCCAAGTCAGAGGTGTGGAAAAAAGGTTCCAATGTCAAGTGTCATTGATGAAAACATCCTTGAGCTACAATTGAGTATCTGAGAGATGGACATAGTCCACTAAGTTGCAAAGGGGGCCATTGGAACACCACCTATCGTATAAAAAAGAATGCACCTTCCCCTCCTCGAAATCTGAAACGTGGTTGAAGAACAGTTGCTGCTTTGGCAATGGAGGCCTAGGTACTACATATTTGACTTTTAGCAATATTTTTTTTTTCTAACACTTGATAAAAATTTTGCTAAAAGCCTTTGGTTACATTCAAAAAATATTGTCAAGTTATGAATAAAAGGTGATAAAAATTTTGCTAAAAGCCTTTGGTTACATTCAAAAAATATTGTCAAGTTATGAATAAAAGGCTTTAGCACTATTAACTATATACAACATTTGATAAATGTTGCAAAAACATATTAGTAACATTTATTTATAATTTTGCGACATTTTTTAAATGTCATAAAAAATTTTAGTAACATTTTTATTAAGTGTTAGATAAAAAAAATGTTGCTAAAAATCACATTTGTAGTAATGGGAGTACGAGACCCATTATGAAAATCACAATGAAAAATAGAGCTCCCCTTTATATATTTATTCGACAAAAACCCAGAGTTTGTGTTGCTGAGGGAGAACTGACTAAACATGTTTGCCAAGAAAAGCCATATTCATCTCCCTTGTCGTTCTAATGCCAAGACCTCCTCTATTCCTAGGCTGAGTAATGGTACTTGATAATGACCATTGAATCGTTATAAAACAAATAAAATTAAGATTAATTCTGCAGTACAAGAATAACTTAGGTCGACTTAGAGATACAATTCAATTTGGTTTCGAACTCAATCCACTAATAACCAGCATGGGGAATTTCAACAAACGGTTTGCATACAGTGAACGTAAATTGCAGGAACACACAGAAATATAGAAAGTGTAGAAACTAGCAGAATTAATGAAATAGGTTGTGAAACAAATTTTAGAGCATCAATTCAATTCATCAAATCAAGCAATTCGAATTGTCATAGTTCTACATATAATAATAATATTGTGAAAGTTTAGCCAATGTCATTAGAAGCAATTCAATCGAATTAACTTCTAAATCAATTGAAATCACAAATCAGATTGAAAATATCATCCAAACAATCAGTGATTAAATTAAGTCCAATTATTTGCCTAAAATCAAAAATGAGTTAAGGTGAGAAAATAAAAGTCCAAGAGAGATAAAATAAGCTAATGAAGAATAGAAAAATACTAAACTAAAAATGTTCAATCATGATCAATACTCCACTTGACCAAGTGATTGTGATGAGAACCCCAAATACATGACCTAGTTATTTTGTCAATCTCCTCACACACCCCACTTGGAAGCCATAAATTGTGCATAGGATACACTGGAATAGAGTTTAAAATTGAAGTGGCTAAAATAGTTCTCCCCGCTCTACTCAATAAATTCATCTTCCAACCCGTAAGCTTATTTTTCATACTTTCAATGATGTAAGAAAAATCACTTTTTTAACCCTACCACAAGAAAAGGGTAAACCTAGGTATTTACCCAAATGCATAGTATCGTTAAAACCAATAATACTAGTAAACTCATCCTTCTTGACCATAGAGACATTCTTAGAGGCCAAAAATCTGGATTTTTGTGTGTTTAAGACCTGAAGCTATACAAAAATCATTGAGAAGACTTTGCACCAATCTAACTTGGGAGAATTTTGCTGCCGTAAAGAGGAGGCAATCGTCTGCAAAAACCAAATGAGAAATTTCTAACCCATCCTTAGTAAGTTTGATAGGTTGCCAAGCCTTTTGGGTCACATTCTCATGGATCATAAGGGCCAGCTTTTCCATGCAAAGGAGGAACAAATAAAGGGAAATGAGGTCCTCTTGACAAAGACCTCTATTAGGCTTAAAACTCTCTAGGACCTCATTATTCCACTTTAAGGAGATGGAAGTAGAAGTTGTTAGAGACATGACCACTTTAATGATCAAAGGAGGGAAACCAAAGTCATTCCAAGTAAGCTCCAGAAATCTCCAATCCACTCCATCGTATGCCTTTTAAAGTCAATTTTGAAAACAAGGTGACTAGATTTACCTTTTTTTTTCAGATGATGAATAACCTCTTGGGCTATGATAGCATTGTCCCCAGTCCCCCTCCCTAGAATGAAGCTGCTTTGGAGAGACCCAATAATGTTGTCTAAGCAAGGTCTGACTCTATTCACAATGACCTTGGAGACAACTTTAAAGAGAACATTGCATAAGATGATAGGAAAAACTCCTTCAAAGATGTGGGGTTGTCATTCTTTAGGATTAAAACTATCAAAGTTCTAGCCAAGCCTTCATGAATATGCCCTATACCATTATCCTCTTTGTGGTAACAAATATGTATTCATAAGAAAAGCAATTTGTTCCTAAGAATATGCCCTTTAGTAATAGAATTAACTACCAACTCCCACACATCATGACTCATAGTGCTCCAAAAAGTGCGATAGAAGATACTTTGAAAACCATCCGGACCAAGAGCTTTATAAGGACACATAGAAAAAAAATCTTGTTTAACCTCTACAACTGACGCAAGAGCTATAAGGGACATAGAAGCATCATGGGCAAGCCGTGGGATATTGTTGAGGATCAAGCTGTTAGGCTGGCAAGAAGTATAGGCTTGAAAAAGAACTTTCAAAAAGGTTTGAGCTTCTCTTTTCAAGATTTCCTCATTAGAACACCAAATATCATCAATCATAAAGATGGAAATCTTATTCTTCCTTTTCTTGATCACAAAATGAGTGCAGAAAAATTTGGTATTTTTATTGCTAAATTTAATTAACTTATCTCTAGACTTCTGGTCCCACAACATTTCTTCTTGATAAAGAACTTGATTATGCTATTCTTGTAGCTCCTTCTCAAGGGCAATAAGATACGAAGAGGGAAATAGATCATCAAGCTCTCTATGAACCCCTCTAATGCGGGCTTCCAACTGACGTTTATTCCTGAAAATATTACCAAAGACCTACGAATTAAACACAATAGACTCCTTCTTCACCTTACCAAGCTTATAAAGAATATTACCATTGTAACCATTCCAAGCCTTGTCCACCAAGTAAAAATACTCCAGATGAGAGATCCACACCGCTTGAAATACTACTAGAAAATTACGTTTTAGCGACAAAAAATAGCAACTGAAACATATCGGTGACAAAAAACGATCAAATTAGCCACTGATTACAAAAATTATCATTTTAACAATTCAGCTACCACCTTTGCAACCGATGTACTCAGTGGCAACACAAGAAGTCACTAATTTGATGGTCGAAAGGTTTAATTTTTTTTAAACTCCAGAGACTGATTTTGCTACTGAAGTTTTATTCGACTCTGCAACTAGTTCAGGTTTGGTCACTAAAACTTAGAGATACCAACTCCATGTGTTTCGGTCACTGCTTGCCATCATTTTTTATTCGTTAGCAATTGAATTTGTTTCGGTCGTCGTTTTGAATCTTGAGATAGCCACCTATAAGGGAATATGTCACTGGGATAATACGGAGTTCATACCAATTTAGCAACCGATTAAATTTTCGATTTCTATTTTAATATTATGATTTCAGTTTTGTACCATCAATACTATGTAATTATTAATATTAATAATATTGTATATACTTCATATATAACTGAATATAAATATTTATGATAATAATAACACAACATAGTAACCATAAATTATTTAGGATGTAATTTGAAAAAAAATCATTTAAAAAAAATACCTAACTTAAAAATAAAAATTTCGTGTGGGTGAGGGTTACAAAATAAACCTAGAAATAAATAAAAATCCATATATTAAAAGTAATAAAAAAAGAATAAGAATATAGCATTAGAAATACAATATTGAGTGTTAAGTTAAAAAAATAAGAATATAATTAAGATAGAAATACAATATCATCCAATGAGATCCAAGTGTAACACTTATGATTTATCAATGCCCCAAAAGGTCCAAGAGCAACATTTATAATTGGTTATGGTGCAATAAGGTCCAAGAGTAACATTTATGATTGACCAATGTCCAGTAAGGCTTAATAAGGGCCAAGGATAAAAGTAATTGATTGACCAAGGCTCAATAAGGCCCAAATAAAAATACTAATAATTTACCAAGGCCTATGTATAAACTAATGATTGACCAATGTCCAATAAGACCTAAGTATAAACACTTATGGTTGATCAGAGTCCTAAAAGATTGAAGTATTAAACTAATGATTGACCAAGGCCCAAAAGCAACATTGATGATTGATTATGGTCCAATAAGGCCTAACTATAACAATTGTGATTGACTAAGGCCTAATAAGGCTTAAGTGTAACACTTATATTTGATTATTGCTCAATAAGATCCAAATGTTACACTTGTAATTTACCAAGGCCCAAGTGTAACACTTATGATTTACCAAGGCCCAAAGTGGTCCAAGAGCAACACTAATGATAGATTATGGCTCAATAAGGCCCAAGCATAACACTTATGATTGACCAAGATCTAATAAGGCTAAAGTGTAACACTTAAGATTTACAAAGGCCCAATAAGGCCTAAGTGTAACACTTATGATTGACCAAGGCCTAATAAGGCTCAAGTGTAATACTTATGATTTACTAAAGTCCAAGTGTAACATTTATGATTGATCAAGGCCTAATAAGGTTCAAGAGCAATACTGATGATTGATCAGGGCCTAATAAGGCCCAAGTGTAATACTTGTGATTTATCAAGACCCGAGAGCAACACTAATGATTGATAATTCCCAATAAGACCTAAGTGTAACACTTATGATTGACCAAGGTCCAATAAGACCTAAGAGCAACACGAATGATTGATCAAGGTACAATAAGGTCCAAGTGTAATACTCAAGATTTACCAAGATCCGAGAGCAACATTGATGATTGATAATGCCCAATAAGGACATGATTTGAAATTTATTTAACATGGAGACTGTCTAGTAGTGAAAAAGCAACTTTAATCCCAAAACTACTTGTTGGAAAATTTTGACAACAAATGTCTTGCATTGTAGAAATTTGTGTGTAAAGGTCTGGAAGAACCAGGGGTTACCCTTTTACAATAATTTAGTCCTAAATGTCCTTGGTTTCTTTGCACTTGAGTTATAACATCAGCAACTCAAAAATGCACTTGAGTTATGAAATAAATATTTTTTACACTTAATTTTATGTGTTATATGCTAGGATTTATAACTCTTATAACATTTTCTATAATTATTTCATGTCAAGTTGAATTGTTTCCTGGATGAGTTTACATTTTAATTCATAGCAAATTTGCTTGGTATCAATTTGAATATCCTTAAATTCACCAAATAAAAAACTAAATATCCTTAACTTTAATGTAGAGGGATTCTTCTGGAGTTTTTTGCTTAGATACTTTCATTACAACACTCTTATTGGAGGCTAAAAAGGTAAGTTTTTGTGTAATTTTAACATTTGAGATATTTTCTTGCTTTCATATTAGATATAATTTTTAGTTTCTGGAGTTTAGTTGCTTAGACTACTTATATTAGTTTTCAATCTCCTTACATAGTTTTTTCTTCAAACAAGAAGTTTTGTGTAATATAATTATTGTTATGAATACGTAAATACTTGTTTGTTTATATCAGTTGTTGTAGCCAGTTTGTATAATGGAAATTCCTGAGAATCGAATGTGGATGTATCAGAGTTTCGATGCTAATAAACGTTGGACAAAGAGTTTAGAGAATGAGTGTTTCAATTCCTACAGTTTTCTATTAGATAGGAGGAGTTTACATTGGACACTGGAAAGCTAAGATGTCCTTGTGTGAAATGCAAATGTAAAGTTTTCAAGTTTGGGAATGATGTGATGACACATCTTCATGAGAATGGGTTCGTGTTTAATTATTATTGGTGGACAAGCCATGGTGAGGAGTATCCACAATTTCCTCCAGTAGTGTTGCAAGGTTCATACTACGGAAATGGTGAGCAAAAAGAAGAATTCAACCCTTATATGCAAATTATCATGGATCATGTCAGACCATTAGTTGGTTAACACATAGAAAAGAAGGGTGTAATTGAGTTAGAAGACATGGAAGAAAATTCGAATCTCGAAGCTCAAGAATTCTATGATATGCTTGATGTTTCTCAAACATCTATATGGGAAGGATGTGAGAATCATAGAATTTTCAGCTGCTTTGGAAGCTCTAAGATTCAAATCTGATTATAATATATAGAAGGGTATTTTAATCAAGTGGCTCAATATGTAGGTGACATGCTACTGGAAAAAAAACCATATGTTTCGTAATTTTAAGAAGCTAGGAGGTTAGAGTAGAAATTGGGTCTAGGTTGTTTGAAAATTGATTGTTGCCCAAAAGGATGCATGTTGTATTACAAAGAAAATTCATATAAAAGCATAACAAATTGTTTTGTTTGTCAAGAGGTTCGTACATGACTATCACAAGGAAAGGGATTGAAAAGAAAATTCCAATTAAAAAAATGTGGTATTTTCCTCTCATTCCAAGACTACAAAGATTGAACTTTTCAATGGCCACTGCATCTCACATGAGATGACATAGTGATAATCAAAGGAACCTGGTGAAGCTAGGAAGCATTTTGATAGAATGCATTCAGAGTTTAGTCAGGAGCCCAGGAATATCAAATTAGGGTTATGTGTGGATGGGTCTAATCCATTTACCCAATTCAAAAAACCTTACTCTTGTTGGCTAGTTATCGTAACTCCATATAATCTCCCCCCGGGTATGTGCATGAAGAGGGAATTTATGTTTTTGAATGTCTTAATTCTAGGTCCATCAAATCCAAAGCACAAGATTGATGTGTACTTGCAACCGCTGATAGATGAGTTGTGTACCTTATGGAATGATGGCATACTAACTTATGATGTGTCATTGGAGAAAAATTTGTGATGAAGGCTGCTTTGATGTAGACTATAAATGACTTCCCAGTCAGGTTGGACGATGACAGAGACACTTGGTTGTCCCATATGGATGAAACCAACAAAGACATTCACAATTAATAACTATGGCAAAGTATCCTATTTTGATTGTCATCGCCAATTTCTTCCACTTGTTGAGACCTCACCCACTCTTCCACGTTTGTTTAGTATTGAAATTTGGAATAAAGTTGCACATTTTCCACTATGCCATGAGTTGCCACAAGAAGAAGAACAAGAAAAGGATATTTCTGGTTATGGTCGTACACATAATTGGAAAAAACAAAGTATCTTTTGAAGGTTTCCATATTGGAAAACATAACTTCTACATCATAACATTAACGTCAAGAACACAAAGAGAATTTTTTTTAAGAACATGTTTGACAGTGTGATGGACAATGGAAATACAAAGGATGCACATAATGCTCAATTGGATTTAGCTGTAATATGTGATTGGAAAGAGCTTGAGTTAGTTGACATTGGTCGTGTTAAACATTCTAAACCAATGGCAGCTTATGCATTGACCAAATCCTAGGGAGTCGCAATTTATAAGTGGGTCAAACAACTAAAGTTGCCATATGGGTATGCTTCTAATTTGGGTCGATGTTGACCAAGGAAAGATGCTTGGAATGAAAGGCCATGATTGTCATGTTTTCATGCAACAATTGTTACCAATTGCATTCTATGCATTACCAAAACATGTTTGGAAGTCGCTCGTTGAAATTAGCCACTTTTTCATAGAACTAACTTCAACAACACTGAATGTTGAACAAATCAAAGTCATGGAAAATAATATACATGTGTTGTTGTGTAAGTTACAAAAAATATTCCCACCGAGTTTCTTTGATTTAATGGAGCATTTTCCAATTAATTACCCTACAAGGCTAGAGTTGGTGGTCAAGTCCAATATCATTGGATGTATCCATTTGAGAGGTATAGAACCAGTAAATCATTTTTCAAACTAGTTATAAACCATTGCACATATATTCATATTTCTTAAATGGACATTCATATTCCCTTTTAGGTTTTTACACTCCCTAAAAAGCAAAGTCAAGAATAAGGCTAGGGTAGAGAGTTCAATTTGTGAAGCTTACTTGGTGGAGGAGACATCTACATTTGCCTCATTTTACTATCCTGATGGAATTCAAACGAGAATAACTATGATGCCTTGTAATATTGATGCAGGTAAAGGTTCTTCTTCTACTCCTCCTATATCAATTTTCAATTACCCAGGAAGAGCGAGTGAGAAATCCATAACATATTATTTGGACTCACGTGACTTTGATGATGCTCACTTGTACATTCTTTAAAATTGTGAAGAGGTTGAGTTGTCTTTAGCTTAAGATGTTGTTCTATACTTATATAACTCTAATTATTAAATTTAATAATCTATTGTTATGTACATTAACTAATTTGTATTTACTTTTCAGTATTTATAAGGAGTTTTTAAGGGAGCTCAATCTAGTTGCTTCAGATGATGAAATTAATTGAGAGATTTTGTCAAACTTTCCTAAATGGTTCAAACAATATGTAACTTAAGACCTTATAGGTTATTCAAATGTTATTTGGTCCATAATATGTTGTATTACGTTAACTGTTAAAATTTATAGGTTTTGAATTCAGAAAATAATATTGAAGGTCCATTATTGGTTAATTTGGCATGGGGACTTAAGAGAAAATATGAATCATGGCCTATTTACATTATAAATGAATACAAATTCCAAGTAGTAAGTTGCAGTAAAGGCATGAGTTCCTCTAACTATGATGTTTCTGTATAAGGAACCAATGATCAATTAGAATTTGATTTTTATGGAATGTTGACTAATATTATTCAATTGGAGTATATGCTCTCCCATCACTAAAGTTAGTTCTCTTCAAGTGTGATTGGTTTGGTAACACTCCTAATATTGGGACAAAAGTAGATAATAAGTATAAGATTGTTGAAGTAAAGCAATCACAGAGATATGATAAAGCATATGATCCATTGATATTTGCACAACAAGTAGAGAAAATTTATTACATGACATATCACAAGGGGCATCGAGGTTGGTTTTCCATAATCAAGACAAAAGCTCACAGTAGAATCACTAGTAATATATTAATTCAAACTGAGCAAGAGGCTTCGTACAAGGATGATGAGCTTATAGGGCTTCAAGTTTTGCTGCAAGTTAACCCAGATGTCATTATTAATCCTCTTGTGGATGTTGATGGAGGTGGAGAAGTAGTAGATGAACAATTATTGGATCAACTAAACTTAGATGAACTATACCAGGGAGAATACATCACAAGTGAGGATGAGATAGAGTGTGATTTTGATGATACAAATTTGTCTTAGGTAATTCCTAAATTAAAATCAACCAGCACACCTCATGTTAATTGTTTTTATATTTTCATGATCCACTCATATGTGTAGTAATTAGTTGTACTGAACATTAAAGGGCAGATAAGTCACACGTTTTGGTGTAGAGATCAAATTATATGATTAAATTTTCATTCACAATTTGGGTGATTTGTTTACTAAAAATTAATTTCTTAACTTTCTTTTTATTTGTTATTCAATGTCAAACATGTAGATGCCAGACAGAGGCAACGGTCGTAAAGCACCTAACTACAACAGAGGTCGTGGTATTACTTTGATAGCTCGAGTCACCACCAACTCTCCCATTCACATATTGACCTTAGAGGCAACAATTCCTACTGTTGGACACCGTCAAGCCCTAGTTTCTATAATTCACCAAGAGGAAGTGAATCCCACCAATGTAAGGGAATCAGTTCCCCCTTCCAGTGAGACCACACCTTTGACACCAGAAGTTTCACTTACACCTGAGTACCCACCTCGTGCATAGTGTGGACAACCAATTGATGAAAGGCCTTTGCTTCAAATGACAAATGAAGAGTACGTAAAATTATAATTTAATGTTCACTTTTTTTACATACCATTATTTAAATATGGTTTTGACAACTTTTTTATGTAGATTTTTGCTAGACTTGGGGTTTTCCATATCATGTCAGACATCTTTAAGGAAACATTTAATGAAGCATGTCCAAGTTGGAAGAAGGCATCAATTGAACTTTGTAATAGGTGGTTTAGAGAGTTTAAGGTAATTAACATTTTGGTTCAGTTTAAAAAAAAAATTTTGTATTATGTTTAATTTGATTCCTATTTTTTAAATGTAGAAAAGTACAGGCGGAACCCGCAACAAGAGAATGCGACCAGATCTATTTTTGAGAAGGGAGGTTCAAGACTTTTGAAAAATTCATTCAACAAGATTAGGAATGGTCAAGAAAGGGATTGGATTCCACCCAATATTCGAAATGGGCTTCTCCAGTTTTCAAGAGCAAGACCTTCATTGCCAAGGAGAATCGGGTTGTTGATAAAAGAGCCTCGATATACTGTTGTGGCTCTATATCCACCATAGCTACTTTGAGAAGCTGGTAATTTTATTTTATCTTCATGACTCCTTGCAATTGGTCTAAATTCAATATAATTTATTAGATACAAAAGGGAGTGATAAAATTAGGTTACTTGTGAAGGATTTGAATAATATTCATTTAGTCTTTTAAACAAAAATGTTACTATTAACACATGTCTAAATTAATGTAGTCTAAGTTGCATGGATTACCACCAACCTCTTGGGAGGTGATGGAGAAAATGAAGAAATTGAAGATGAGACAATGAGTCAATGACAAGTGCAGCAACCTTGTTGTAAGTTTAACTTTTCTACATTAAATTTGTTCAAGAGCCAAATAATGTATGCTTTAAGGTTGATTTTACTTTTTTATTTTCAAATTAGAACCAACAGATAATGTATGTTAGCACAACGCTTTTTTCCTTCATGAGCAATTTGTTTTATATAAATGTTACTATTATGTGTGTATAACCTGTGAAAGTTGTGATTCTATTGCATTAAATTGGCTTGTTTTTTCTAATTTCTCGTATATAAAGTTTATGAATAGGGTCACTTCAATCGACAAATGTTATGCATTACTTATTAGACATTCAAGCAAATTTTCTATGGTAGTAGATTGGGCAAAAAAAGGCCATAGTTTCAATGCAGATGATTTGATAAATGAAATTTTGGATTTGGCTCATAACTCTTGAACTTATCTATCTCTTTTATTACAATTTTATTCATATGAATGAATACTTTATCTTATCTTGATCCTTTTTTCTCTTTATCATATATTCGTTGTGCCTTTTAATTGTTTCTACTTAAACAAGTTGTGTACTATGTTTTTTTTATTAGTTGTCTTTGAAGCTTACTAGTGTGGATTAAATTTATTTTTTTCTTCTTTTTGTTGTGATTTCCTTGAATCCTAAATCTTACTGCCTTGTATTTTCTACTTAAGTAAGATTTATAATGGACATATTTAACTTTATTTTGTAGATAGAATTTTAGCATTTGCAGCAAGAGGCCATGGAATTTGTCATAGAGGAAGACTCATCTACCGCTTCTTCTTCTGCCAACGACAATGACATATATTTTACTACTGTTGGAGGTAAAAATACCAAAGGAAATGTGTATGGGCTAGGTGCATTTAGCAAAATGTTCACCTCAAAATTTTCCCAACCTTCTATCATTCAGCCTGAGATGGTAGACCCAATACAAGAGGCGTGTGAGTTGATTCAAAAGCTGAATGTTGAGTTTACGACAAAGGGGGACACTGGAGGAACAAATGACACAATCAATGCAAAATCATGACCAACAAAAAAAGCAAATTCATCAACAAAATGAACAAATTTGTCAGCAAAAGGACCATATGCAACTTATATTAGAGCACTTCAATATTAAGTCTCTCACATCAAGTCCTACTACAGCTACTACCAAGTGCATATGACATTCAGAACCAATAAAGATGCTAGAGTTGATTAAGCTAGAGGACTGTTTATTGCACTAGTTGACAATATTTAGCACCATGTTTATTTGGATTTTTTCAGTTTCATAGCTGCACTGGATGTCTTTTTTGTTGGTACTTTTTGAGTTATGAATCTATACTTTTATCATACATTATGGTTTTCGGATATATTATATATCTTGTTGGTACCTTTTGAGTTATGAATATGCATTTTTACAAGTATTGTAGTTGCATTCATTAATTATGAATATATTATATATCTTATTAGGTTTGAATCTATTTAAGAATTTTTTTATATTTTTAAATTCATTTTAATTAAACCTTAGCAACATTATTAGAGACAAAAAGTTTCAGTGGTTGAGTTGGTCCCTTGACAATAAAATGACCAAAACCCCAATTGAGCAATTTTTAGTGGGCGCTGATAATTGTTATGCATATGTAAAGTTACATGTAAATTACATAGCAATTATCTAATCTTTTCCTCTTTTAATGCTTCTTTTTTTATTAAAACATAGGAATTAGCTTCTTCTAAGGTTTTTATCTAGTAGATGCTAAAATTAGTTGTTTAATAAGGTGTTGGTCGTAATTTTTATAGCAACTCACTCCAAGAGCGTGGAAGGAGGATTAAGGATCTGAAGTTGGCCACTCAGCACGACAGGTCCGCTCAGGACACTAGGCCCGCTCAGCGCGGCCCAACTCACTTAGCACGTGGTCACTTATCCAGCTGGACACTGAAGGCATAGTTAGCGCGACATCTCTCGCTTAGCACACGACCACGACACTGGGCTGCGTTTTAAGGAGAAAAAGAAGGGAGTTGTGGGATATCAACTTTTGATAGACACAAGCACAGCTAGGTCACGAAGGAGGGATTCTTCCACATCTCTAAAGCTTGCATTCCACCATTTGGTTCCCCATTTTCTTCCATTAATTTCATTTCCTTTGCCCTAACTATCCATTTATATAAGTCTCTCATGAGAATGAGAGGCTAAACCACCCATTGTTGGAAGTTCAACAACCAAACGCTTTGATGTAGTGTTCTAACTGTCTATTCAATGTTATTTTCGCATTATTGTTGTTTTTCTGAGTTATAATCATGTTAGTGGTTTGATCATCCATTTTACATGCTTTATTATAGGTTTTATGCATTGGAAAATGTTTATTTCCTTAGAACTGAAAAACACTTCTAAGTGTACCATTTCTAGGGATAGAATGGTTTCATTTAGCCTAAGTAGTTCATTTTTAATCTTAATGCAAATCGATTAATGTATCTCTTAAGGGATTAGGAGCAAAATCAGGTCATTTAGGTTCTTGCACTTGAGGAATCATGGCTAGAATACATTAGTAGATGAAGGTGATTGGAAAATAATGTTGAATAACAGAAAAATCTTTAATATTGCATCAAAGTTAGTTCAATTAGTCGAGCCCCCAACATACGTCGCATCTTGTTTTGATCGTTACCACAATACTCCGAGTGTTTGTGTATATTTTTCTTGTATTTATTTCATTTTATAGTTTACATTAAGTCATGTTTAGTTACATGCGATTTACTCTACAAAATCAATTGGTTCATTAATTGCTTAGAGCAAACATATATTAACTTTGAGTACAAACAAAGTCCTTGTGGAATCGACATTCAGACTTACCGTTTAATTATTACTTGGACAAAGTGGTACGCTTGCCAAAGTGTTAACAATCGTCTGGCAGCAACCTACACATATTTCGGTCACCAAATGTTTAGTGACTTAAGTTTTTGGTGTAACGCCTCAAATTTTAAACTGAAAATATTGCTTGAAAACACTTTAATTTAATTAATTTAGCAATACGCATCACCTTTTTTTACTGTTACTTATAAATAATAAAACATCTTTTTATACATTTTTTTAAAAAACAAACCGCTATAGATGGAAAATGCTAAATAATTGCATCGAATTAAAATAAATGCAGATGTAGAGTGCTTCAGTTTCCATACATAACTAAAATAAAACTTGTAGTGTCACAGAGAAATATACAGATACAACTCATAATAGTGTGATAATAAACAAAATACACTTTTCATCCCTGCTACAACAAAATACATGTATATGGAAAAAATATTTCTCAAAATACATTAAAACAGTAAAGAAACTAGGACTAGAGCAAACCATTTATCACCCTAGAAGTACAGAACTAAGTGGTATCCTTGAAATAATCCTCACTCTCCTCCTCAGACATTGTTTCCAACTACCTCAGTAGTTCTCGGTACTCCTCCATCTCCTCGAATGACATGTCTCAATTGTCACCTCGGTCATTTGTAACCTCCACTAGGTGTACTCGATGCATGCTATATGCAGTCTATCAACTGGCACTACGTGGACTCGAGTATGGCAGGTCTAACGTGCAATCCGCGTTACGGTGCAAGGCCATATCCGCTCGCTTTATGAGCTACACTGAGCCCGCAGACACCTCGATGTACTCGGCATCATCAGTACCTGAAAGTTGTTGGTTGTATGGGTGAGTCCTCCACTCCTCGAACGCCATAAACAATAGGCAATAGTAAAACAAAATTAAAACATACAATCTATGTAACTACTGCGTGTGGTTGTCTAAACAAACAACACTCTAGCATCCTAAGCGCGTAAGTATCACACTTAATTCACCATTGGGCTCAATCACTCCACCAATCCTCCCAGGTCTTGATGGTCTTACAAAATCATGTGGATGACAGTCGAGAGCAATCGCTACATATAGATAAATCATACAACGACTCCTCATCTCCCAACTCAAAAAGCATAGTCTTGGATCCGGTCAACAGTAGCAACGTGAGGCCATTAGTTACCTGTGCTAAATGAGTTCACCAAATGTTGGGTAGTCACCACTCGCTAATTCCCCTAAGTTCTTCGAACCTCTCCACCCACTACACCCCAATGTATCTCTGTCTATCATCTACTTCCTCAGCATAATCTCACTTCCTCACAGAAGGAAATAGAACTACAAGTTCTTTTACTCTTTGTCCATTCCTCTTGAATCTTATCACTGTATCGCATGCACAGTTCTCGTACCACGTAGATCAACAAAAGCATACAAATAAGCAAACAAGAAAGAGAAACGAGGCTCAAGCCTATGTACTACTCTCAAGTTACCAATCATGATCTCTTAAGCAGTAGAAACCACTTGCCATACAAACAAACGGGCTACCTTACCAATCATAACAAACAATTTGTCTAGGGTCGAACACCCCCAGACCCAAACCACAACTCGTATAGATAAAAATGATAATATGTAGACATATATATATATATATATAGTATAAATAAATTCGAATGTCACATATATAATTGTTGGAGTTCACATTTTTTTGGTCTTATCATTCATAATCATAATAGAATACATGCACATATTTTAGTAATTTTATTGGCATAGAATTATCACAATTTTAGAATATGCATCAGGCATCACATCTTGCATTTATAAGAACAATATAATAGTAAATAAAATAGCAATTCCAAAAACTAAATTCTAAGATAATTTATACGGAGGCACAAATTCCAAAGATAAGTTATCTACTATCTAAAATCACTTGGTCGCTCGATTTTTTCACAGTTTTTCTCTTAACTTATTTTTAGTACTCTTAGTGCTCCGAGAGTTAGATTCCACAAATCTTATATGCTACCCTACATTTCAAACCTAAAAAATGCATTTTTGAGGTCAAAACTTTAATAAAAATAGTTCATGCTTCTATAACTCTGTCCAAATTTGTGACATTTTCATTTTACTTTAGGTCCTTAAACTTGTTTTATTTGTAACTTTTGCTAAGAAACTCCTATTTAAGTGAAATTTAAGGCTAAATCTATGTTTTAACATGCACAGAACTCATTTTTGGTATAAAAAACACAAGGAAAATAGCTCAAAACATAGATTCCAGACATGACAACAAACTCAAAAATTTCAAAGCAACATGTTCAATGAAGATCAACAACAAGCACATGGTTCAAGAGTTGGAGAAACTCCCCTTACCTCTTGATGAACTCACGAAATCTTGAAGGAAAATGAAGAATATTCAGGTTTTTCAAAGTTTCCCTTCATGAGTAAAACAAAATGACAAGAGAATGAAGAGGAATCAAGTCTAGGATGAAGAATGACGCTCATTTACCTAAACTTGGTGACTCAAGGGCTTAAGAACACAAAGAACTAGCAGGGAAGAAGAAGAAGAATAATAACTGATATGCTTTCCCTCAAGCTTTAATTTCATGCAAAAAAATGAAGGGATAAGACTACAAAAGATTTTTTTTTCACAAAGGCTAATAAGCTATGGTGTAGGCTCTCTCATTTACAAGGCTTTGTGACACTTTGAATGACCCCTTGGCAGCCAATTTGAACATGTCAAGGCATACCACAATTGGGTAGTTTTGCTTTTTGCAAAACTACCAAAAATGGAAGATATACGATTTATCAAGAATGGGTATTTTTGACTTTTACCAAAACTAGTAAATCTTATCTTAATTGTCTAGGTTATTGTGTTAATCTCCCTAAGAATATGTGTAACCAGAGTGATCCTCGCATAGAGAACACTCTCACACAGTTAAATTACACTGTTGCTCAATGCGCGGTGTAATTCGCTACAGATTAAATTTTTATTCAAGCCGCTTCCAATTTCTGCCAACTAACTAAATAAAGTATTTACACTAAAAATAAATAAAACTAACTGTAAACTTATACAATTAATATCATACAGAACATAAATTAAATCACAGTCATCTAATTAAATTAAATAGTACAAAATTTTCAATGTCTGATCTTTAATAATGAATCTTTTTACACGTGTAGAAGGAAATTTCAAGGTGTTACATTTGGGACCAAATACGTTCAATCGCTATTTTCATAGCTATTCAAAATAATAATTGATATCACCAATATAAAAACCACTTTTGTTGGTCGCTAAAACGTGTTTTTCTAATAATGAAAATGGAATTATATAATCCTATTGGTCTTGGACTTACAGCAACTCAACAGAATCGGATTATGATCAAAATTACGAGTTGGAAGTAGCTCGGGTAGAGCATGGGGATAACAAAGCCTTCAATTTGGGGTCGCCAAGCATAGATCACTTGAGAGAGAATTACCCCATCCATGCTAGTCTTCATATAAGTGTAGAACACCTCACCAGCTCAAGGTAGCTCAAGGTAGAAAGTACCCTTAAGCTCAACAAACTCCTCAAGCCCTGAATTTCAAGAAGGGCTGCAGAATTGAAATCCTTCTATCCTACATCTTTCTCACATGAATACCGTTCATCACTTTCTTTCTCAACCAGGTCATATGTTTAGTATCAAAAGGAATGGAAACATTTAATTATAACCATTAAATTTAAATAATAGTTCAGATTGTGTATTTAATTAAAACTCAGTTTATCTTTAATTAAAAGGGAAGAAAATCTCATGATATTTATAATCAAATACACAATATAATCTGAACTGTTAATTTAATCTAATAGTTGAAACAAAATGTGTTCATTGATTATAATATTATGTGATCGCTGCGAGTGTTTACAGATTAGCAGAATTGACCAATCTATCTAACTCAAGTCAAAATAAATAGATTGGTTTGGCTTCCACATGAAATAATCGGTTTGAAAAATGCCAAACCTAATTTGTTTAGGTCAAATATGGTTTGTCCTCAATGAAGAAACTTGACCCAGTACACTTTTATTTTAATACACATAAGCATACATACAGAGTGTTTTTTTTTTTTTTGTTACTTCATGGTCATCGTATATCTCAATATTAATAACGAAATCAAACTCACATTCAAGTATTAATACAACCGAAGACCTGAACCTCAAATTCTGGATTTCAAATTGAAAAAAAAAAAAAAAAAGACTAAATAATCAACTTAACTCCTGAAATTGTGATTCGTTGTCACTTTAATTCCTAAAAAAGCAAGACCTAGAAACTATAATCCGTTAGTCACTTTAGTCAAAAAGTTACATGTAAATTGTAACGCGTAACTTAATTGATGATTATAATATGTTCATAAACTAATTAAAATGGAATGTGGTTGAATTTAGAGACTTAAATTAAACGAATTATGTGTTTAGATAACTAGAAAAAGAAAACTGTAATACCATCTTCCCCCTCTTAATTAGCGGCACCCCACAATCTCTTTTTCTCTCTCTTTTTTCGTTTTCTACATTCTTCTGTTTTTTTTTTTATTTGTTTAAATACATTACACATTTTTTGTTGTGTAACTCATGGTTATTAGATCTTGAGTTTCATTACTTGTTTACACAGGTTTCTCTAGCTCTTACTAGCTGGTAGATTTTGTGTTTTTCTAGATCCTTCAAGGTAAGTTTTATTTTTATTTTATTTTTCTTTTAAGGATGTGTTATGATCAATTTCTTTGTGGAGATGAATGATACGAGATTAACTTAATTCTCTTTAAAAGGAAATGGTTGATGGATTGTCCAAGTTACAACATTTGTTGATTTAAGTGTTAGTGTTAACACATAAAAAATTTGGTTAAGATTTTATACTAACTACTTGATTATAATAATTTTTGTAGTTTATAGTTGTGTCTTGTTAATACTGAAAATTATAAATAGTTTTCAAAGAGTTTATATCTATAAAACAATAATTTTCACTATAAATTTTATTAACAAATAAATGTTTAAGTATGAGACATAAAATTCATATTTGATTATAAGTTCTTTTTTTATCATACAAACAAATATGACTTTCAACTTAAGAGAATTGACTAAGTGTTAACAAAAATATTAATTATGATTTTGATAATAATATCCTTTTCGATAGTTTTATAATATTTTGTTTTAGATAGTAATAAGAAATTGAGATTGGATAAAGCAAAGTTTAGAGAATAAATGAAAATTGAAAAAAGATAAAGGTACAGAGAAATGCATAAAAATAAATGAAAGTAAATTTTATTAAGAATGGCATGAATCATATATTGTGATCTTCAAATTAATTGATAATCATTTTGTGTGTTTGGCATGAGTGATGTTTGAAAATTTGAGTGATAATGATTTAATCTAACAAAAAATAGTTGTTGAAGGTTTTATTTATAAATTTGTGATAGTAACAGTCGGATTATACAATTTCACGTGTATAATAGTTTCCTGCCTACTTATGTTTGATTACACGGGTTATCTTCACTTGATTTTCTTAGTCAAACCGCTACCACTTTTGAATTTAAATATAATTTAATTTGTATTTTTTACCTTCTAAAATACACAATTGTACAAACTATATATAGCAAAGCAAAACTTAAAAAGATAAAAGAAACTTTGTAGTTTGTACGTAGGTTTTCATCTGTGTGGATAAACTCCAATATGTGACAAAAATTCAAACATATATTCGATAGCATCCAAAACAGGAAAATCAACATAAAGCCATACCGTTTACTTTTTTTCTTCTATTTTCCATCTTTTACGTGTAAGCCAAGCCAGCTAACGAGAAATTGTTAAAAAAAAATAACATTTATTATCGGTCTGTTTAAATTTATTTATTAAAATAAATGTTTATTTTAATAAAATAAGTAACTTTTTGTTTATTTAGTGTATTTGTCTAAACTGTTTTTATTTAAAAAATAATTCCATGCTTATTTAAGAAGTAAATCATATTTATATAAAATATTTATTTTAAAATTATTTTCTTAAATTTAAACAAACTTATCTTATGTCTTCTATTTATTATATGATAGGCAGAAGTCACGTTCAGATGACCTACACATGTCACTGAAATATATTAGTCGGGGTATTTAGAAACGCATGGATATTTAGTTGTTGCCGTCAAGTTTAGGTGGCCACAAGTTTTAGGCATATATGGTTGTTAAATGTTAAGGGACACTCAGTGTATTGCCATTACTCAGTCTAGCTAGAGGTCCTTAATCTCTTCCTTTTTATAATCTGCTTTTCTGGTTGTTCATTCCTTCTCGATCTTTTATAAGCAAGGGCCTGTTTGGTCCCTATTTCTATCGCCATGTCTTGGTTTGGCTTCATCAAGTCGGAATAGTAGGGAACAAGACTCAAAAGCATGCCAATTCAGATGAAAAACCAAATAATATACCTAACCCATGGGATGAAAGTAAGTTGGACTATCTGTCAAAGACCTATTATCCAACTTATTTAAGGACTGATGTGATTTGGCTTATTTAACAAAAACAGTTATGTTTAAACATTTTTATAAGATCTTTTTAGTTAAATAAGTCAGGTTGTAGGTCTTAAAAAAGTTTATTAAATCTAATGGATGGACCTATTTAGCTAAAATATCTTTTTAATTAAAATATTATTACTAATATGATATATAATATTATAATTATTTTAATGAAATTACAAAAATATTTCAGTGATTTAAATTATATTGATGTTTGAAATAGGTTAATTCTTAAGCATATAAAGATAGTAGAAATATGAGTTGTTTTTTCTTTTGGTGAGACTTAAAAGATTATGATAGTATGTCAGATATAATGTTTGTAGACAAATTTTGGTCACATCTTGTGATTTAAAAATTGTTTTATTATTTTTAATAAAAATATTTGCTTTGTTAAATAAAAAAGATAAAATATGAATACAACACATCCATCGAGAGTATCAAAGAATTAACATATGTAAATTATTGGTTCATACTCTAATATATATGTCAATGCATAATAATTTAATTATTATGTAATATTTTTTGTACTTCTTAATATGAAATAGACTTTTAAATAAACTAACAGGTCAAGTTGAACTTATAATAAAGATCGTGTCTAAATAAAAAAAAATAGACTCACAACAAATAACAAATCTAGGATTGAACTATAAAAATATAAAATAAAACAAAATAAATTTAGGTATGACATGATATGATCCAGTTCATTTCTACCATTACTAACTCACTAAACTCGATTTAATAGTGAAAGATTGGAATATATAAAATGTATGAGGTAATAGGTTCAAACCTCAATATTATTATTGTACACAATAAAATAAAATAAACAATATAGCTAATATCTGCCTGCCTAAATTTCTCTACGTAATTAAATTGGTCTAGTATGAGATTGAGTGCGTGTATATTTTCTACGTTACATTGGCAAGAGTTTATAATTTCACTTGATAATATTTTGTCAAGAATGTGAGTGGGGTGTCTTATATAATTAAGACTATTAACTTTTATTGAACTATAGGAACATATATATACTAATTTTTTAATAAATTTCTGTATTTAATTTAATCTATTTGACTTAACTTGTATATAAATTCTAAAATCATTAATATTCAAAACTTATATTGGATTTAACTAAATCAAATTGAGTTTGGGTTCCATTTGATTAAGGGAATAAAACTCTCTTTATACTCTGTTTTTTATTTAAAATATTCATAGTTAAAAAATTATTTGAAAAATCAAATTACCTATCACTTGACCAACTAATGTTATAAGTTTCTTTAATGCACCAAAAATTAAAGACTATTAATATATAAGGACTTATTTGAAAAGAATTTAAAGTACGATAATTTTTCTATAATAGCATTTAAAGTTTTAAATTATGAATTTCTATACACACAAGTAGTTGATATGAACGAAAATGGATTTGAACCCTTAAACAGGATTTAGGTTTGAGTCTTATAAATAAATAAAGCTTGATTGAAAGTAGAGATCTCATGGTCTGTTAGATTTTTTGGCACAAAATAGTTATTAACAAAATTAATGGTACTTTTTGTCTATAATATGATAACCCAAAAATAAGAACCGAACTGTATTTTCAGATTAGTCCTCTATAGCCAGATCTTGTTCCGTTTCAGTAAAGTTCAGATAATTTTTCTGATCCTGTGTTTTAAAAAATAAATAATTAATCAGTAAAACAAATACCCTATATTATACGAAGCTGAAATAGCGTAAAAATAAAAGCGGCATTTTTACATAAGAATATGTTTTTGTAACTCATTTAGTTATTTCCTGTCTCTGCCTTTGCCTAAATGTCTTATTATATATATATATATATATATATATATATATATATATATATATATATATATATGCAAACTATAGGGCTTAGGTATAGACTGGAGTTGAAGTTTTGCATTTAATATGAAGTAACTTCCGGTTGCTTCACTTACGGGTAAGAACGAAGACTTTGGAAATTAGGGTCTCCTTTTGTTTTTCGGTGCAATAAAGTCTTCTATATTAAAGGCCCCAAAATTTTCTCAGAAAAATTGTGGAACTGCACCATTATGATTTTGCCACCCAACAGAGAAAAAGACAAGAAAAATGTCCATGCAAACTTTGCTAGCTATATTGGACCCTACCACTACCATTAATATAAAGTGGGGACGCAATAATTATTCCTTACACTAATAAAGGGGGAAAAAAGCATAGCATTCCCTCGTTTATTTAGAGGTATGGAAGTTAAACATCAACTTGCACAGTGAAAAACAAACACACACACAATATGGATGATGGTGCTCTAATTAAGAAACAACCCTTATATTTGGATTATAAAAATCAATGGAATAGAATGAAGGAAAATACTAGATGGTACTAGAATTATATTTGGTAACCATGGTGTTATGTGTCCTAGTTTGGTTTATCTGTTAACATTGTATCTGATAGTGGTATTCCTTGTACCATTGTTTCAATTAATGATATGACATTTCTTTGGCCGATAATAAAAAACGAAACAAAAAACAAAACAAAATTAGATGGTACTAGAATGAAATAAAATCAAATCATTAAAGATTACTTGATTTGTTCTTAAGCAAAGTAAAAACTGAAATTTTGTGTGAAAAAAAAATTACTTGATTTGGATAAAATACATAACTTTACATCAAAAGAAAATATTTTTTAAAATCATATATATACACATAGCAATCACGAGAGTGAAAGAAGAACGAACCTTAAAAAGTTGCAATTCCGTTACATTAACAACACAAGACATAAAATTAAAAAATAAAAACAATTTAAGGTAGTACTTTACATCATCCTTTTATTTTTACCAATTTTTATCATTAAGTATCATTTTATTTTTAAAAATAGGAATGGTGCAAAAGAACTAATTAATACACATGATGTCTGTTATGTTAGGCAGTAGTTGCTTTGTTTTTGTTATTCTTATCCCACGATAAAAAAAAAATATAAAAAAATACACATAATGAACAGCGGGAACAAATTGGGATGCTACCACATGAACTGGGCTGAGGCCTACTTTGTATCTCTATCAAGCCTATGGGCCTGAACGAATGTTGTACAGCCCTCTTTAGCCAGACAACAAGGGAACTATTATTCTCAGTACCACAATTGCTATGTAAATACCCACGTGAGTAGTTTTTTATTTCCAAAATTGCTCTTTCCACAAAAATTTATTTTCGTTGTATATTATATGCAGCGAAATCATGATTCCGATTCATAGATTTTTTTCACCCCCACACTACACAGCAAAATCATGATTCCGTTATGTATATTTTTTTGCCCCCAAATAATACAACAACATTATACTAGATAAGTATTCGAACAAGATGAGAAGATGCTTATACGGATACCTAGCATGCAACATGCCCTATGAAGCCGAATACCCTTTCAATCATGTGTCCGTACAACATGTCTTGACCTTCAGCGCTTAGGTACCATTAGGCAATGGTTATCACTAGAGCCCAATTAAAGATAATCATCTAGTCAGAAGCTCTTAAACAAGATTAAGAGACGTATTACTTAAGTGGTAATCAGAACATGCAGACTCATAGATCCAAGGCCTAGTAAGGTCAATATATAAAGGGAAGAGCCCCCCAAGTAAAGACCACTGTTCATTTGAGTATTCACTTGACATCATTGATAGCTCTGAACCGAACCCTTACTTGAGAGTCATAGTGCCTTTTGCAAGTACCCCCCTTTGGAGCCATATACACTGAAGATACGCACAAGTTGTCAACAAAAGAACCATTCGGAATAGCTAGTGACCCTTCCAGAGTAAGTGTTCAATTTATTTAAGACAGGAACAAAAATCATGATTTTGTTATGTGTTTTTTTGTCCCCAAACAACACAGCAAAATCATGTTTTTGTTGTGTAAAAAGGGGCGTAAAAAGATACACAATAAAAACATAATTCAGTTGTGTATTTCGTAAAAAATACATAACAAAGTCATATTTCCATTATGTACTTTTTTACACCCCTTTTTAATTAATTTTAGTTGCAAGTTACTTTTTTAAAACAATAAAATCAATTGTGATATAATTTACCATTTTTAATAGTACTTGATATCATTTCAAACTAAAAAAAATAAAATGAAATAAATTGGATAGAAGTTATCATTTATAAATGTAACCAAATTAATTATTACATGAATTACCTTTATTAACAATAACCAAATCAATTTATGATAATTTGATTAGAATTAAAAATGGAGGGGAAGAAAATAGTGTGAAAGAGGAAGAGAAATGGTGGAGTGTCACGATGGAGAAGGGAAAGAGAAAGGAAGAAAAGTTAGGGTGTAGGAAAACTAAGAATAGGGGTGTTCATCAACCGATCCAAACTGATACAAAACCGCAGTTACCGAACCGAAAAATCGATAACCGAAAACACCAAAAATCGAAAACCCAAAAAAAATCGAAAATTTTCATTGGATTGGATCGGTTCTCGGTTTGGCTGGTGAAAATCGATTCAATCCAAACCGATCCAATTATAAACCTTACCTTACCCTTTACCTACTTGGGCCTATTCCCCATCATAGTCCAAAAATCAAAAACTCAATACATTGCTCCTTATTTTGTCCAATGAACGTGTTTTTCCAATGAAAATTAGAAAATGATGTTTGTTTTTGTCCAATGAATGTGTTTGTTTATGCTAGATACTCCTTATTTTGATAAAAATAAGTCTCATAAGTTTTATTTTTAGACTTTTTAAAAAATCAAAAATCAATCCAATCAAAACAAAAAAAAATTGGATTGGATTATATCGGATTTGAAAAAAAATTCAAACCAAAGAGATTGGACCGGATGATTTTTTACTTCAAAATCGATCCAATTCAAACCGCGAACACCCCTAATTACGAAAGATAAAATAATTATTGGTCGAGATTGGATAGTACCAATAACAATTGTAGTAATCACAATGCCCAGACCATAATCACAGATAAAAAGATTAAAGATCCAATCACATTATTAATCTATAAAATCACATTATTAATTCATTGTCCAAAAATCAAAATTCACATTATTAATTAATACTTTGTTCTCTCATTCTTATCTTTCGAGTTTTCTTTTCTCTTTTTGGTTTACAGAAGTGTTATTCAGTACGAATAGCATTACACAAAAGCCACAAAATGATAGTTTATGGAAACACATGGCAAAACATGTTGATGTATGGAAATTATTGTGCTATTGTTATTCTACAGATTCCTTTCAAGAAAAAAAAAATCGTTCTATCTACGAGTTCCTTTTATAAAAAGAAATAATTAGGCGGGTTAAGTTGACAAGCCTGACTAGTTTAACTCAAGCAATAATTATCACTCAAATTTGAAAAGGAAAAAAAAAAAACGAGTTAATGCAATTGCACATGTAAAGTTTTTTTTTTATTATTATTTACGAATTTTCCAATTCTAATTGTACGTGAATTGAACACGCCCGATTTGAGTTACACGAGATGGACAATATGTAAAACCAACTTTAACCTAAATCAAATCATGTAAACTAAACCAAAGGCAAGAACAAGAATATTCGTGAAGTGACTAGGACATCTTTGTTGGCATACGAGGCAAAAGCTATTCCGATTTCATTGGAACTTCTGTGAGACTTTCACTTGTTTGCGCGTTTTTCTTTGACAACTCACAAGTTATGTATGTTTCCACTTTCCACATACTTTAACGTAACACGTTATGGATAATTGAGCCATTAAGAAATTTCAATAATTGTCTTTTCACATCCGACAAGTCAATCTTTTATCTTTGAAAATTTCATAGAAATTCAAGTTAATCGAAAAAATTACTTCTCAGTACACTAGTACTAACCATAAACTGTTTTTTAAGAAACAGTATTCTTTCCTCTGAAAAAAACAGTTTGTTTCTTCCGGGAAATCTTGAAGCAAAGAGTTTCACCCTTGTATCACGTTTAAGGGTTGACGCTTCTACTTGAAGCTCAGAATGAGTCATTGCAATTTTTCTATAAATTGACATTGGTTCCTAAAACATCCACATCCACATACAATAGTTCAGTTCTATAATCTTTCCCTAGTCTATAGATATCAATATGGAGAAGAAACATGGTAATACAATCCTATTTTTGCTCTCTTTATGTCTTGGAATTCTAACATGGAACGTTAGAATAAAGGGTTTTATGTCTTTTTTGTTTTACTTCAAGTTTGTGTTTAGTTATGTCTCTCAAAAATGGAAGGCATGGACCAAAACTAGAGTTAATAACTCAAATTGTGAACATGTGAAGCAGGGTTTAGACTACATTGAGAGAGGTGCAAAAGTGTGCAAAGAAGACGTAGTTTTGGTGATGGAAAAGCTGGGAATGAATGTTGAATGTGATGGTGATGATGGGGTAGAGGGGTTTGGTGTAAAAAGTATTGGGGAATTGTTTGATGATGAGGATGTTACCTTGTCAGAGGTAGAGCAAGCCTTTGATGTGTTTGACCAAAACAAAGATGGGTTTATAGAGGCAAGAGAATTGCAAAGGGTCTTATCCTGCTTGGGGTTAGGGCAAAATTTGATGGAATGCCAAGAAATGATTAATGCAGTTGATCAAAATGGTGATGAACTAATTGATCGCAATGAGTTTGTTAAGATTGTGGAACAGAGTTTTGGGTGAATTTTTTTTCCCATATGCTAGCTATCTTGATTTCATTTACTTGGCTAGCTTTCTTAATTTCTGTTGCATTTACAAGCTATCTCACTTTTTGTAATTTACTATAAATAATAATTTCATGTAATTCCTATGATTATAATTAGAAATCAACTTTCATTACTACTTAGTTATCAAGCTCATTGGATTCTGTTTCTAAACCTAATTATTTTTATATGTAATGTTTCTCTACTACTTCCTCTACTCGTGCCTATTTTGGAAACTCCATATCATATAACACAATCTCATGTTATTGCATGGTTGGTGTTCTTCAGCAATTAGTATTAACGCACACATCAGGGCCACGATGGGCTAGAGGGGAAGGGATTCAAACTCCTATGATTTTTTTAACTAATTCATATTTCTTAAAAAAGTAATTAATTTAGTTAATCACATTAAATATAACAATTATTTGTAATATTATTGCAAAATTATTTTTTCTTGTCTCTCTAACAATTTAATTTTTTCTCATTAATATTTGGAGAGAGAATAATTAAGTAAAGATATGCATGAAAAACTAGAAAAGATTTTATGAAAAATGACAAACAAATTTCTGAAAAGAATTTTATAATTAGAGATGAAGAGAATATTATTTTATGTTATTTTTATAAATATATTGAAACATGTAAGGAGAATATTAAGGACACTGTCTCTAACACTATTTTTATAACACTCTTTCTATTATAGGCTCTTTTTATATTTATCTGAATTATCTTAATTTATATTTTATTTTGTAACCACCTTAATTTAGATCTTTGGCTTGGTGAGGCTATCAAGTATTCCCACAAACTTCAATCATTTAAGTCAACTATGAGATTAATCCTTGATTCAGGCTTTATCTTACTTAAAATTCATCGTTTCATCCAAATTATATTATATATGCATAGATAAAACCCATGTTCTCTCCCACAATTTAATTAAGAATGAAAGACATATACTATAATTTTTTCCAGTTATAAACATATTACACATTATTATTACATATAGTGATATAGGTGTATAAAATTTTGTTTTTTTCTTTTTATCTAGGGACAGGAGATAGAAAAAGGAATGAAAGGTATACCTAGATAAAAATAAAATAAAATGAAATACGCATTTTATTAAGGTTCAAACTCTACCATTCTACGTATGGGATATGCGGGATGCAGAAGCTTTAGGAGTGGTTTTCAATTTCATTCTAATCAGGGTGATTTGGAGATTTGGTACAAGAGTGATCAGTGGGATTTTAAGGAGAGGATATTAGAGTCCATACAATGTTCATAAAGTTAATGTAAGTTGGCATAAGTGATTCTATCAGGAAATTTATACCAACTCATAGTTTGTTTCAATTAACTGAACCAAGCAATCTTGATAGTTGATAAAAGTGGTTAAGAATTCAAAATAAATTTTCATCTTTTAAATAAATATGAGTTCAAATACTACCCAAAAAAAATGTGGATTTGAATTTCTGTGTCACTAATTTTTTCTTGATGGCTATTTTATCCAGAAAAGATCTTTTAACACCCAAGAACAGTCATAAAGTCTGATCCTAATGCCGATGAATCTTCAAAATTCAATTTATCTAAACTTTTTTTATAAGAAAAAAGAAAATGAGCTAATTTTTGTGTATCAATAATATTTCAGCAATACAGTGTTGAGAATGGATAAAACACTATCTATAAGGAGCAGGACACAAGTACTTGGAATGTAGGTTGGAAGCCTCCAGAAACAGGAAAAATTAATTAAAGCAAACATTGATGCATGTGTGTGTGCATGGTAGTGATGGAAATTAATGGGCTTAGGAGTCATTTTCAAAGACGATGAAGGTCAACCTCTTGCAACTGCTAAGCTGTTGGAAGTGCAGGAAGAAAAGGCCTTTCAACTACTTTGAGGTCATTGCAAAACACTCTCCAATTCTTTATCCTGACTTCGTGATTTGTTTCATGTTAGTAGAAAAGTACAGTATTAAGGTTGCTCATTGTGTAGCAAAACTAGCACTTTCTACTTTCTAGTATAACCTTTTTCCTGCTCAGATTAGCAATAAATGTCACACCCTTTGAAAACAAAAAACAAAAAACAAAATCTACTATTCTTCATGTCCCAACTCTTAACCACTTAGGCTTTGTTTGAAAGAAGAATTTTAGAAGGGAAGGGAGGGAAGGGAAAGATTTAGGTAGTGATATCTCCTTGTTTTGGAGTTTTAATTTTTGAGAAGGATTTGAGGATTTTTAAAACTTCTTTGAAATCCTTCAAAGTCTAAAATTGTTGTTCCTCCAATTTGAGAGTTTTTAGAAGGAAAAGTAATTAAAATTACTATCCTAACCCAACTACAAATTCAAAAATATATTAAAATATATTTTTAATATATTTTTACATTTAAATTATATAATTTTCATATTTAACATTTTATTAACTCTCAATTTTCCTCTTAATATATTTTTAACTTCCAAACAAGGAGAAAGGAACTTCTCTCATTTTCCTCCCTTTTCTTCCCTTTTCTTCTCCTCCTAACTCCCAAACAAAACCTTAAGCAATTATGCAGGGACAGAGTAATAAATATTTAAAAAAAATGTTACTAATATTATTTTTTAAACCACACTTATAAATATGTTTTATTATCAAGTGAAGTTTGTTAAAAGTGACCAAACTTTATAATAAAAACACAGTTACATTAATGTAACTCAACAAATCTAATCAGAGAATTAAAAAAAACACCAATCTAATCAAATGCAACCTAAAAATTCGTTTGCCCCACAACTTGTGAAGCTAAATGGGCCAATCGGACCCAATTCACACATTTAAACTAAGAATATTTAAAAAAATATATTATACCGCTTATTTGGACTCCATCATTTCAAATTACCATCATATTTATCTTTACCTATGTATTTTTCTTCTTAACTATCTATCTATTCTAATTTTTGAATAATTTTATATCACAATTTAAATTGTAATATAATTTATTTATTACAAATCTAAAATATAATCTATATATTTAAAACATTTATTTATTATACATTTTAATCATAATATATTTTTATATTAAAAATATTCATTTTTTATAAATATTAATTAGTTAAAATAAATTTTACAGCTAAACCACTAGTTTTCGTTTAAATGTAAAAACACCCCTTCACCAACATGATGAACCATATCAAAGTACTTCTGTTGGGGCTATATAACCGTGGCTTGCTTAATAAAAAATCCACACCACACATTAGTTACATGAATTCTCACAGATTCTGCTGATGAGAAGGATATTGATTTGAACAGTTCCACACAATGAATGCACATATGTTTTAAGTCAGTTGCAGGAAATTGTGCCTCAATTTATTGCATTCAAGCCCATGAGAAAGCGATGTTCATAAGTCATAACAGTTCCACTCCCTCTCTTTTATTTCATCTTCTTGGACTTGGACTATTTCTCGTCATTATTTTTCATCACCAACTTCCAAATAGTTCAGAAAACCACCTATGAGTAGCAACAACCAAAACAACCCTATGCGTGAAAAAAGCACATCCACATCTACTAGCCCAAAAACAACCTTATTATAAAATAAAACAAGACCATGCCCAAATTCCTGTCTTATCCTAACATTTTTCTCCCTAAATTGTTTTGATTAGCACTATCATACACACACATTCCTAATCAATTAGCTTATACATTACAAGAAACGAAGAATGTCTAGGACATTATTTAATATCCCACATGACCCTATTTGGCTTTAACTAATATATATATATATATATAATGGGGGGGAAAAGAAGACATGAGACTGAGCATAGGAAGATAATACCAATGGAATTAAATTATCATGATTATTTTTCAAATAGTTTGCAGAAGGGTCCCCCATTATGTGTGAGAAAAGAAAGGAAGAAAATCACAATAAAGACACGGGTGGTGATATCACTATCAACACAGAGGCAGTGACGCAAGGTTTACACAGTGCACCAAACTCAAGCAACTATTCCTTTCTATTTGCCTCGAATGGCTTCTCCAGTTTATGTTGGACCACACCTATATTGAGGAACTTCCGGGGAAGTTTTGCAGCTTTTGGATATATAATCTGATTCTGATCTCATGTGGCTCCTACTCCAAGGAAGTCAAAAAATGGGGGTGGAACACCATCAGGGGGGTCACTATTCACCACTTTATCTCTGATTTCTGCAACACATGGTGATGATGATGGTTCCCTAGCTGTTGATACTGTTGATGAGGAATTCAAGAAACTGTAAAAATTGGTCTTGTTGTCTAGCTGTTGTTGCATTGCAATCAAATATTGTTGGGGATAATGAGGGTAGCAACCAGATAATTGGCAATGATGATTGTGAGATCCATTGGTCCTTTCCCTGCTTCTCATATGGCTCATAGACTCTAAGAATATGTCATTGCTTCCACCACCTTTCAAACCCATAACAATGGAAAATGTTAGTTAATAACACTGAAGCTAGTTACAACAACATTGAAATTATGAAAACAAGATATTAATTAAACTTTATTGGAATTAAAAGATAAAAAGAGCTAACAAGTTAAAGCTTAGGAATTAAGAAAACTTGGATGATGCAGCAAGAAGTAAGAGAACTATGTGGAAGCTGTTTGAATGAACTTTGAAGAAACAAAAGGATTTTTAATTAGAGGGAATAGTTAAGGTGAGAGAAAGCACACACCAGAGAAGAAATCAAATGGTGCTTGTTGTTGAGCTTGAGCAGACAAGCCAACATGTGTGGTGTTTGGCATTGCTTCTCTCCCACTAGTCATGTTTTGTGGAGAACCATTTGAGCCAAACTCAACAACCACGTCATTACCCGCAGCTACTCCATGGAAGGGTGGGAAACTAGCCGTGTTATTGGTGAGTCCTACTCCATGGTGAATGAGATTGGGATAATAGGAAGATGATGGTTCTGGTTCTGGTTCTGTGGTTGAGGCGTTATCTCTGCTGCTGCTGCAAACAAAGGTTGGATTTTGCTCCACTCTTTTGTGCACAGATTGGCTCATTCTCCTCCTCCTGTAAGCACTGGATTGTTCCCTGTACTTCCTGGCCATTATAACATGCCAGTGATTCTTCACTGCATTATCTGTTCTCCCAGGGAAAAGCCTTGCAATCATAGCCCATTTGTTGCCGTAAATTCTATGTGCCTGCATTAGCCTCTCTTCTTCTTCTTCACTGAATGCTCTTCTGTTGATCCTTGGATCCAACTGGTTGAACCACCTCAGCCTACAACTCTTCCCTAATTCATATACAAAAATAAATCACATCAAAGAAAGTTAAGGAAAAAAAAATACCAAAAAACTACAAAAGAACAAGACCCATATGTATTCCTCTTTCATAAATTTCATTTCATACATCCACAACATGAGAGAAAATGATATAAGTTGTGTTAACTAGTGATCATATTTGCACTTTGGAATTTTTCTTTCTTTTAACACCTGATCTTCCTTCTAGTTTTTCAGCTATGAGGTTCCAATTCTGAGGGCCATAAAGAGCCACAAGCTCCTTAAGCTTGGAATCTTCAGCAGGCCTCCAATGCCCTCTTGCACAAAGTTTGGAGTGTCCACTATCCACTTCTTTGGCACTGACAGGGTTCTCATTAGGGTTACTTTCTTCTCCACTGAACTTGCCATTATTATGGTTTGTTTTCTCATTACTGTTGTTACTCTCCCCAGCCCCAATTAAATCACTGCAGTCTTCAAAGTTGGAAGAAAGAAACTCCCTCATGAAAGGAAAACTCCACCTTGTGCTCCCATTTCCCACCCCAGAGGCATAACCATAACCATAACCATAAACATTACTTTCTTGAGATGAAGAAGCATTATTTGAAACTGTGGCAAGAGAGAGTGACCCCATCATATCTGCAAAGACCACTCCCATTGGAGAAGGGTAACATGTGGGGACATTCTGGTTTTGTTGTGGAGAGATCATGCAACACTTGCTGCTGGCCATGACTTCATTTCATGAATTTGTGTCACAAACAAATTTTGTTGTTGTTGTTGTTGATGATGATGTTGGCCTGTTGGGTATCTGCAACTGTTACCATGCCATACATGCGAGTAAACGATGTATTTTTTTTGTGCTGTGGTGGAAACAGTGTAACATGAGAGAAGTAATGTTTGTTTGACACACGGTGAAGTTGAAGAGGAAAAGATTTTGCAGCTAGCGGGGCAAAGAGACTTGGAACACCACAAAGTGTGTGTGGAGTGTGTTTTTACAGGAAACGTGAGTTTTTCACGCACTTCTAAGATGTATAAAACTTAAAAAAGAGAAATTGTTTTTTTTTTTTTTCTTACCAGCAGTACAATTTTGGGAGGTGGGCCGCGAGACAGTGAACTTTGAGTTTGAAGAGAAATTATTTTTATAACAAATTTACATAAATATAAAAAAAAGGCAAGTTATTTTTATCACTAAATTAATAATATTAATTTAAAATATCTATCAATTTTACATATTTATAATTAATCTGATTAGAAATTTGAGTGATTCTTTTCAGTGAATTTTTTTAATTATATTTTTTATTTATAGGACTCAAATATAAGAGTTTTTACTGTAACTAATGATATTGAAATACAAAAGAGATAAGGTGGAAAAAAAAGAAGTAAATGATAAAATAAATCAAATGAATCTTTCCTTCAAATGATAAAATAAATCATATAAAAAGTTAAAAACAATAAAAGATGCAATAGAAAAAAATTTATCTATGATTTTCTCCCTCAAATATCTTTTTTTTTCAAAAATATTTATGTTTAAGACATGATACAAGTTAAATATGCATATTTCTTTTAACAATAATTTGATTTTTAGTTCACCAAATTTTAAAGAACTAACTACCGGATTTAATTCACTTGACATATGAATAATATAAATAATCATCTTCATATGAATAATATAATTCACTTGACATGTTCTAACATCTAAACTGACTAACTACATGCGCGAAACAATCATATTTAAGAATTACTATAATTTATAAACTTTTTCTTTTAAGTATTTAATATAATTATATATTTAAAACATAAATTTAAAATTATTAATTAAATTTAAAAAATGAATATAAATTAATTTACGCACAAAGTGATCATTAAAATGATTTAATTCACTAATATGATTCAAATTCATATCTTAATAATACTAATATTTAAAAATATTAAAATTAATTTCATGCAACTTAAAAACAACTGTTCCTTTTCCTTTTTATTAATGAGACTCAACTTCCAATGGTGCTTTTATCCCCTCTGACATAGTTGAAATAGCACTATTATATTTATTTTGTTGTTAACTATTACTCCTCCTAACTCATATGAGATGCTGTCATTATACTATTACCATAATCATTCCCTGGATATGCTGCACCTCATTCACACGTGTGATGGAGAAGAGACTCTCTCTCTCTCTCTCTCTCTCTCTCTCTCTCTCTCTCTCTCTCTCTCCATTCATGGGGTTGCAGAGTCTGTCTCTCTCTAAATTGACAAAAAATAGACCCTTCAACTTGGTGCTTACTTGTGGGTTATGGCTGTGCAGAGACACCTTTCTTTTCAAAGCAGAAGATGAAAATGAGGACTCTAATTTTATTTACGGGTCTATCTAATTAGTATCTTTAAGATATTAATTAAAAGACTGATAAAAAATTATATTTACTATAAAATATAAAAAATGTAAAAAAATAATATAATTTTACATATTCTAATAAAAATGTTTTTCTTTTTAACTTTTTAACAAATGTATTCTAAGGATTAAAGGTACTGTTTAATATTTGTTTTATTTAATTTAATTTTCTTTTCTTTGCCTTGCCTTAGCCATTGATACACATGTAACACAAGGACAGGTCCTGCCATGTTCATGTACACCCTATGCCATAGCTACCCTATTCATGCATTCAGCTATATAATATATATATATATATATATATATATATATATATATATATATATTAGTCTTTCCTACTACTATGATTCTCTGTCCATCCCCATCACATCACCAGGCCAGTGCATATAAGTGTGCATATATTATAGGAGTTCGGTCAGTCACAGAACAAATGCATAGATATCATTAGGGATGTTTGTGGATGGCTTCTCCTCAAATTTAGAATCTAATTTAATTAAATTTAAATAATTTGATTTTTAAATTTTTTTAAAGTTAACTAAATCTAATTTATTTATAAATAATTCAGTTTAGTTTGATTCGGGTCAATAGATTATTTGTTTAAATTTTTTTCTTAAAATTATTTTTTATTATGAATCTTTCAAATATTCAATACAATTAATACAAAATTATTAAATGTATGAAAATAGTAAAAATGATTCATTTAAAATCATCAACATAATATTCTAAAATAGACTTATAACATAAATTAAAACAAAATATTTTTGAACAAGATTTATTATAATAGTCTAAATCACAACTATTTCTTATAAATTAATTTCTTGTAATAAACTTTGTTATAATCAAAAATTCAAATCAACACTCAACAATGAAGGTTATTTCTTTTCTTCTCACCCTTGTTTCCATCAAAATTCCAATGAATATAAACCAGAAAAATCACGAAAAGTTAAAGAGTTTCAGAAAAGAAATAGAAAGTGCATATGAAAACTTGATGTTTGATCGATCTGATGAGATGAGAGAGAAAAGAGAAGAAAATGGTGCAGAACCGCAAAAAAGGAGATGAGATGAGAGAGAACAAAAGCAGCTGAAGCGCAGATAAGGAAATGAGATGAGACAGAACACATAAGCGCAAAAGAAAAAAAAACTTAAATCTGTGACATTTATAGTATCACACATTCACAACAAAGATGAGATGAGATGAGATGATTATGGGCTGACCCCTCATTTGGTCCAGACATTTACAGTACCACACTTTTTTTTATTGTCAAAATAATTTTTTAGTTTTTAAATTTTAATATATATATATATATATTAAATAATAAAATTTATATTTTTATTACGGTTCACAGATTGGGTCAACGGATCTATAAATCTAAACCCGTGACCCAACCCGTACATGAACGGTTTTGATTGGTTCAGTTAGGTTTTGGCCCAAATACATAAATGACTCAACCCAAACTATTTGGATCGATTCGGTTTCATGGATGACTCATATCCGTGAACACCCCTACATATCATGTACTCGTATAATAACCTTATCGTTAATAATTTTTTTCAACCCCATTTTAAACTATATACTTATTTCAATGCAATAAAATGATTTTTTAAAAAATTATGTTTGATAGAGGGAGGAGGAAGATAAATTGAGTAGAAATTGTGAGTATTACGTGAATCTAATATCTTTTATGCTTTATTTTAATTTTTATCTTCTCAAAATTTTCAACCAAACACAACATAAGATTAATTGACCGGTGAGTATTTATATAAGAGCAAACTACTAGTATATTAACACCTCTTAGAGTGTGTTTAAATAGAGAATTTTAATTGAGAAAAATAATTTATCAAAGAATTTAATATTCTTTAATTTAAAATTCATTGTTCGGATGTTTTTATATGAAGAATTTAAATTTTTGATATTTTAAAACAGAATTTTAAACAACTAAGAATGTGAAATTTTAATTTTCTTCTAAAATGTAAGAAATTGAAATTCTCTTACTCTACAAAAGTTCTCATCGCATCAATCAAAATTTTAAATGAAGAAATTCAATTTCTTTATCCAAATATAAAATTTTGAAAATAAAAGAATTTTAATTCTTTTATCCAAACATAAAATTTTGAAAATGAAATAATTTTAATTAATGCATTTTAATTTTCCTAAATTTTAAATTCTCTTGAATTTTAAAATATTTCATCCAAACATACTCTTAAAGTTTTTCAAAATCACACATAATAATTTTATTGTTTAATAATTGTAATAATTTTTTATCATGATATTTATGAAATATTCATCACTACAAATAGTGATTAATTTTTGTGAAAGACTGTGAATATATAAATTCACAATTTTTTTAAATAGAAATTCAAATGTATACTGTAGCTTTCAGTTTGGTACACATTCTCAAATAAAGTTTTTTTCGTCATCAATGAATTTTTTGGCTTATTTAAATAAAGTTGAAAACAAAATATATCAATTTTTCATTAAATAAATAAAATAGAAGCTAATTTAAGTAGTCATTACCCAAAATGAGGCTAGTCTATCCGAAAGAGACTTTAACCTGGGATTCAGTTTAACACTTCAACCACCTGAAGTCGACCCAACAACCAAACACTTTTGCCTTTGCGAAAAGCATTAATTCGTGAATAGTTATAAACCATATATATATATATATATATATATATATATATGTTGTTAGTACTGTTCCTGCACACCTGCTGCCTCAACCAATTCGCATAACACAGTTCACAGCGTCATTCTCAATACCAACCGTATACTATCTGCACCTTTAACGCGGTAATTTTTAGTATGTTTTATAAATCTAGGCCTACAAAAATTTAAATGTAACAATTTTTATGAATACATATTTGATATTATTAGTACATTTTTATATAATAATTTTAATTTTTAACATATTAATTTTTTAATTAATATCATGCTAACAATCAATGTTAGAATTTTTTCATAAATTATTGTGGGTTACAACTACAACTCAAGAGATTCTTTTTTTTCCAGTAATGTTATTTTTATTTTCACTAACATTTTGATTTACATTAGAAGATAAAAAAAAAGTAATTTGATTGGTATAACGGCCCACACGCCTTATTTGAGACTACTAAGGCATCCTATTTGAGTTGATTAAGGGGACTCTTTCATTAGGGGAAGGGAAGAAGGGACTCGTTATAGGACTTGACCAAACATCTCACGACACGAGCTGACGATAGCCATGCAGCACCTGTATGAAAGTTAGTACCATCCCGTTAAGGACTGGGGAAGGAGTAGGAGGTGGAATCATTAGTGAAGATATCCGCGCACAGCAAATTCGATCAATAGGTTGCAATCAGATAAAGGAAAAGTGACATATTTGAGGAAGAATACGAACGGGATTCGGGAGCGAATGATTCCCTCGTCTCTCCCTTTTTTGGGGAATGACTGCAATCACAAGCAAGTGATTGAATGAGTGGGGACTTCGAAAGCACATGCGGGATAAGCAGGTCTTTCAGGACTAAAACAGAACCTTCAAAAAGTCTTTACATTGGAGGATCCCTCACTCCTAAAGAAAATTGCATGTTGTCATTTATAAATTTTTGAACAATCGGGGTCATTCCCTGCAGTTAAAACCTATTTTGACATTTTGTTTTTAAAAAAAGATTAATATTAGGTTAATATTTTATGATATTTAAGTCTACTAATAATGTGATTAATTGTTCACAAACTTTTTTGGATACCTAATTCTGATTGGTGTGAAAAATAGTGTGGATTTAATCACAAGATGTATAATGGAAGGTGTCGAAGATTAAATGACTAGGTCTTTTCTATTGTCACGACATATAATTGTTCATTAGGATTTATCCCATTAAAAATCCTAGGATATGAAATGTGTGATCAAGCGAAAAAAAAAAAGACTTGATTTTTCAACAATTAATGTAATGCAAATAATTTTGATACATCGTATCATGTTTTCAATAAGTAAATAATTCAATTGGTGTTATAAATAAAATATGCCTTTAAAAAAAATTCATATAAAATATGTGTTTGACATAATTTTTTCTTACAAACAAAACCCTTAAGTCAATCATGGAAAATGAATCAATAATATGTTGTTTGATTTGGTTTTGGATTGCTTTCTTAAAAAGTATTTGATTGAATCCAATTTGATACAGTTAGATAAAATTTGAATTGGATTTGATGATCTAGTTTTTATTAGGGGTGTTCGCGGGTCGGGCTGATTTTGGTCAAATTTAAGATCCAACCAAATCAAATATGATCGATCCTGTTTGGTTTGGTTTCCATAATTTTTTTTTGAAACCCAACCCAACTCATTCATGAACGGTTTTATTTGGTTTGGCTCAACGGGTTACCCATTTAAATTTTTCTTCTTCTTAGAAATATTATTTTATATCATGATTCTCTAAGGTGTCACCGTATCTTTACTTCTTCAAAAAATGAATTTGTTACTTTCACTTTTGGGTATGTTTTTTAAAATATTTTCAGAGAAAATGTTTTCTAAATTTTAAACAAACTTATTTTTACTCTTATTTTATGTTTTGTTGAAAATAAAAAGAGAAAAATAGTTAAACCAAACACCACCTTAGAGTTTTTGTTTTTATATTTTTATGTTGATTTGCATCAGATCTGGATTCTCTTATATTCTTTGGTCTTGGATTTGTAATTTGTAACTCTAGATCTAAGTAAGCGATGTGTTTTTATGTTTTGTGTTTTTGGGTTTTTATGTTTGTGTTTATGTTTTTGTTCGTGGTGAAGAAAGAGGAAAAAGGGGTGGTGGTGTGCCTGGTGGGAGAGCGATAGAGGGAGAAAACAATGGTGTTGGAGGGGGATGAGCACAAGAGAGAATGGAGGTGGCAAGGAAAGAAAAAATAATAAAAAATATCATCACTAAAAATTGTCTTCGACGGTGACGAATGATGGTGTCCACAATGATGTTTTATTTGAAGAAAATGGGTGAGTTGAAGAAGATAATGGAATCAACCTAAAAGCAACTTTAGTGGTAGATCTCAAATTGGGATCTTAGATCATTTTTTGGTGGATCCCACAGTGCCACGTAGGATTGAAGATCTTTTAAGATCTTTGGCATTTTTTCCTTTAGTAGTAGATATTAGATAACTTTTAATGGGTCCCACATGGATCTCACTTTTAAATATTTAAATTTTGATTAAATTAAATTTAATTAATTAAGTAATTAATTTTAATTAATAAAACATAAAAAAATATGAATATTAAGAAATGATAAAATTTAAATAATTTTTATTTATAGCTAAATGTTAAATAAATGAAAAATACATAAAATTGATAATAAAAAAAGTGCAAGACATTAATTTTAAAGAAAAATCAATTTTCATTATTTTCGTGACTGTAATGTTCTCAAATGTGTTCCACCAAGTTTGCTTAAAGTTGTTGATGAATTTCTCTTTTATTCATAACGCGTCTTGTTTGCAAGTATGTAGCATAGTCAGGAGGAGCACCATGAGATACTTCAACATTTGAAATGTCATTATCTACGTTATCATAATCAACATCGACATTATCACCAAATGTATCTCGTTCATCTTCGACAATCATGTTATGCAATATAATGCATGCCAACATTATATCCTTCATTGTATCCATATTTCAGGCATGCGATGGACCATATATAATTGTGAATCAAGATTTGAGCACATCAAATGCTCGTTCAACATCCTTTCTCACTGCCTCTTGACATTTTGAAAATAATTTTATTTCCGGACCTTGTGGCATTGGTATGGTCTTCACAAATGTGGTCCAATTAGGATAAATATCATCTGTAAGATAGTACCACATATTATATGGAGTTTCATTAATTGTAAATTGTACTGAAGGAGCTCGACCTTGCAAAATTTCATCAAACACAGGCAATTGATTTAACACATTAATGTCATTGTTTGAACCCGCAACTCCAAAAAATGCATGTCAAATCTACAAGTCTTGTGAAACAACAGCTTCAAGTATTATTGTGGGTTTGCGGTGATCACTTCTACAAAATTGGACAATTTTTCCACTCCCAATACATGCAATCAATAAAACCTAACATATCTGGAAACCCTAGTGCATCTCCAATTTGTAGTAGGCGATTTATGTCATTGTTGTTGGGTCTTCTCAAGTACTCTTCTCCAAATATCTCATTGACACCCCTTACAAGTTTTTGTAAGCATTGAGTTGCGGTGCATTTGCCAATTCTAATGTACTCATCCACACAATCAGCAAGTGATCCGTATGTCAATGTACGGATAGCTGCAATACAATTCGATTGACAGTTCGGTTACTAAGAGCTTTGACAATTCGGTTGAAAATTGTCGTCGCATTTGGAACCTACATCAAAATTGAGTCTCTGTGTAAATCGAATTTTCTAAGAAGTAGTCATTCATCAATCGTAGATGTTCATCTTCACGATTGCGATTAATGACTCTTCTAGGCCTTCAGTGTTGATTATTGTTGCCTCCTTGATGTTGCATCTCACGTAAATAGCTCAGTATTTGTTCATCATTATCGTCGTCAAGTGTTTCATAAATAATTTGTTTCCAAACTCTATCGAATTCATTATTTCGATTCATTATATGAATAATTGTAGGAGATGTGCAACAATGAATGAGAATTGAACAATTAAATAGCAAATCATAACAGCTACTTTATAACGACTAGTTTTATAACGACTACTTTATAACGGCTAGTTTTATAATGACTAGTTTTATACGCCTAATTATTTTACAAAAGCCTTGATTGTCTTAGAGTTGAGTTTCAGACATTGTAAATCTGTCCTTCATGAGAATGTCGTGATACTCTTTTTCCAGTTCTTTCTCTCGTAAGATTGTTAGTTTAGAGTTCATAATATTTCTTTCCCTCATTTTTTCCTCTACACCAGTCAAGTCCACAGCATTGGTAGATGTTCCTACTCCTTTCCCCTTGCTCTTCCTTTTGGTTGCCTTTTGCCCCATTGGACGGGCAATTGGAGACGGTGTGTCAGCTTCGGCATCTTCGACTTGTGTTTCTGGATTAGATGATGATGAATATGTCCCAATTGTGGAAATCATCGTCCTCTTAGAGCAATTTTCAGGAAACTAATCTAACCATTTCGGTTGATTTTTCAGAAGTCCCCAAACATGTTCCAAACCAAAATCGCTTCCTTCATCTTCCTTCCATATGGCATATGCATGAAGCATGATATCGTTCTCTGTGCAACCACTTTTCTTCAATGATACCGCTTGCTTGTAATGACCTTTGAATTTTTGCACGCCCAGATTAATTTTTTGTCATTGTGATTTCAGTTGATTCAATGCCTTTTCGCGGAGTTCACTTCCAAATTTGTTGTAATTTTCTGTGACTCTTAACCGAAACGCTTATTTTCCTTGACCAACACCAACAATTGGATCGTTTGAGATGTTGAGCCATGAACTAATGAGGTGCGTATCTTCTTCAATTGCAAAGGTGACTCGAGGCTTCCTTTTCGTAGAAGATCCTTATACTTCATCAACGACGGTATCTTCTAGCCCAATTTGGGTAGAAAACTGTGGAAATTGTGAACCAACTTCATCATTTTCAACCATGGCAGGATTGTTTGGTGGCATTGAAGGAAATGTTTAAGAACTTTGAGAATTTTCGGTGGAAGGGATTTGAGAGCTTGACATAAAATAATTTGGTGGTGGTGGTAAAAAAGGAGTGGGAAAAAGAGGAGGGCGATTTCTGAATTTTGGATTGAATGAAGCATTTGGTAATTTTGTAAGAAATTTATATAACTTTGTCAATCAAATTGATTTGGATCCATTTCACACAAGTAAAATTTAACTAAGAGATTGGAGAAAAAAGATTGACAAATTAATAATGAAGATGAAAGTTGTATGTACCAATGGTTAGTAATGAACCAATTTATAGAAAAAAATTAAAAAAAAAGGCTAGTAATGACTGGTATTTTGAATTTTAAATTTTTTTTTCTTTTTTTTTTTTCTCTTCCTTCCCTCCCCTCCCCCTTTTATTTTCCCCCTTTTCCCCTTACCCTTCGTACACGCTCCCCCCCCCCCCCACACCAAACTCTTTTTTTCTCT
>PYAF01002135.1:285619-311744 GCA_007407185.1 Glycine tomentella
CTAAAGTATAAAGCATCATCTAGAGCACTTAAAGAATCAAAAGTGATACATTTCAATTTTAAAGGGAAAAAAATTAAAATTAGAGGGATAAAATACAAATTTTTTTAGAGGGTCAAATTTGAATATTTATCATTTTAGAGGGACCTAAAAAAGATTTTATCCTTAAAAGTTTAATACATTACTATTAATATAATTATTATTTATATTGAAGGTTAGCTTACTATAGAATTATTTTAAAAAATTAAATATTCAAGAATTTGACTTTTTAACTAAATAAATTTTTTAAGAAAAATCTTAAACTAGCTAACAAAATAAATGAGTTTTACATAAGTTAAACCTTATGAGCTAAGCTAAAACTCAAGATAATCATTTTTTTCTCTCTATTTTTATCTGTAGGAATAGAAGACAATTATTAAGAGTTTACAATAATGCATGCACACTATTCAATCAACTGAGCTAAATTTTGTTGATTAAAGATTTTCCTCTTGTTACCTATGGTACAGATCAATGAAATATATCAATCATAATTAGATAGTCATTTAATATATAACTTCATAAATTAAGGTTTTGGTCTTTAATACAACTAAAATTCATAATATAGTGTTATTTATCTATTGATGTTTTTAATCCATTTGAGTTATCTTATTGATGATTACATTTTATAATCATAAAAAATATTGTTTACTATCTTTAGTCCTTATATATTTTATGATTTTTATTTTTATCTTAAAAAAATCTATTTTTGTCCCTAAATTATTTTTTTTACTACTCTTAGTTTCTTAACTCCCCCCCCCCCCCCCCCCCCTTTACTTTTAGTCCTTTGTAAGAAACTAAAAATAGAATGAAAAAAGTTAAAGGACTAAAAGAATGACAAAAATTGTAACACTGTGATTTTATTAATGCATGACTAAGTGATTTAATTAAATTACAAGAATAATTAAATCTATTTTATGTTGTTGAAAGATATAAATGAAGTAAGTGATGCTTATTATGTTGTTATGAGAAGTGGGTCAAGTTGTGGTGGGGTTTTTGTTGGGATATGGGTTTAGTGATGAAAGCCTATTTTCGCACTCCTTTTATTCCTTTATCAGCCAGCCCTTTGTGCTACCAAAAGAGACACCCTTATTCATTTCCCCTCATTTTCACAAAAGAGCTCTCATTTCCTGTTTTCTCAAGAGCTCTCTCATTCTCTCATTTTCTCCACCACCCACAAGGAGATTCTTCACTCAATCTCAAACATGAAGATTGTTTTCCTCTGTTTCCTTGAGCTTGTAGTCATTGTTGGAGGGTAAGATTTATTTCTTTCCTCTTCCTCTTTTCTATGAGTAGACCCATAATAGGTATTGTGAAAAAACCTCATTAGTTTTGGTGGGTGGTGTTTTCCATGGGTTTGAGTGATGTTGATGTTGATGTTGTTGTGGGAGAATAAGTCCTCTCTTATTGTGCTTAAGCTCTCTCCATTCTGTCTTATTTTTCAAGACCTAAGCTTTGAGACAATAGGTAAGGGAAGCTCTAAATTTGAATGGATTAATCCTTTGATTATGTGTATTATGCATGACATGATGATGTTTTTGGTATTGGTTGATGTTTATGACCATGGGTGAGTTCTTGGACAAGGTTGAGATGGGTGGGTATACCATTGTTGGCCATGGAGTTTTCAATTTGCAACTTCACTTTTCGTTTCGGCCCAGCCAGAGTTCTGTTTCGGCTGGGCCAAAGATGACAAAGTGGAGCATCAAGCTCTTAGGTGGTTTTAGCCCAACGAGAATTGTGTTTGGGTTGGGCTAGAGTGTGACACAAAAGAACATTCTCTCTAGGGAGTTTCGGCCTAGCCAAAGTTGTGTTTCGGCTAGGCCAGAGTATGACAAAATGGAGAATTCAACTCCATGGGTATTTCGGCCCAACGAGATATTGTTCGACTGGGTTAGAAAAGTGATAGAATTTTGCTTTCACTCTAAGGGGGTTTGGCCCAGAGAGAATTTGTTTGGCTAGGCCAGAAAGTGACAAAAATGGAGTATACAACTCCAAATGAGTTGTGGCTTAACATAAGAACAGAAGAAGGTCATTTCTTGATGTTAGGTCACAAAGCTAAGTGTTTTTATTGTTATCAAGATAACTATATTATTGAAATGATTACGATATCAATGGAAAACAAAGTTTTATCTTTTTATGGTTTAATTTACTAAAGTTTGATGAAAAGTATCATGTGAGTGTGAATTGGTGTTAGAATATTTTGATTAGTCTATGAATTTTCTTTTTATTGTTAAGAATATTTTGTTATATTGATGTTGAGATAGTTATGTTCTCTAGTGTGTTGAATATACTATTGATAACATGATGATTTTGATGATGTGTGAGATATGATTTTGGTATTGGAAAGGATTTTGTTGAATGTGATATTAATATCTTAATGAAATGAAATGTTGATAATAATGGATGTCTTGGATGAGAATCACCCATATGTTTTGACTTCGAATGATGTATCGAAGTGATATAACTACTTCCCAAGAGGTTTAGTTCAACCTTTTGGTGTATATGGAAGGAGTTATCATTGTTGGTGTTGTTGCCATTGGTACACAGTTTGTGCACATAAATATATTGTTGTTGTCGTTGGTACATAGTGGGTGCACGGTTGGTGTACAAAAATGTACTATTATTGTCGCTAGTACACAGTGAATGCACATAAATGTATTATTGTCATTGGTATACAACATGGGCACAATTGGTGCAGAAGCATATGGGTAGCCACATAAGTTGAGGGTGCTATGTGGGCTCTCAATCTAGTGTTGGAGGTTTTCATGGTGGCTAACAGTAATGAACCTATAGAATAGACGAGTGGGCAAATCTCTTTAGATGCATGGTCTTGCAAACCTATAGAGGTAAGCCAATGCTCACACTTGTCTATATTTGATAAAACCACATTTCCTCTGTAGGGTCAACCTAAGAAACTCCCTGAATGGTTAGAGTGTAAGTACTATGATAGGGGATGAGGCTCATGGGGGACTGCTCATATTGTATTGAACTCCACGGAGTGCAGTCGGTGTTGATGTCTGACTTTGGGGTGGCCTTCTACTTGTGTATGCTAGTAGTGATGACCTGGGTCTGGTTGGTTGTCAGTTGTTATGATTGAGTATGATGAGAATTTGTGACAGTTGATGTCAACTGTGGTTTTATGTGATTTATGATGTTTGTGACTCATGATGATGAATGGTGATGAAACTATGTTGTTGTTGACAGTTTGATGAATATGTTTTAAGGTTATGTGTTTTATATATATATATATATATATATATATATATATATTAATTGAGATGGACGATCTGATGTGAATGTATATTGACGTTTATTGATGAACAATAGAATGTGTTATATGAACTGGGTTTTAAGATAAGTGTATGAATTGAGTTTTCTTATAAATCTCTGACTGGTTTGAAAAGCATTTGCAAAGTATATAAAATTTAGTATTCTTTTTTTCTTCAATAAATTTTTTTGGATTATTTATATTTGAATGTTTGTTCTAGTGAACTTATCCTTGCATGTTGCACGTGTGGTTTGTACCTATGATGATCATGTACTTGATGTATGTGGGAAGAAGATGAATTATAGGGAGTTCTTGAAGGAATAGTAGATAGAGCGAGCATGAAACTTGGAGTTGCGTTCTTCTTTTTCTTTTTCAGGGTTTTAGTGTCACGTTAGAGATGACCAACTTAGGTTTATATTTTTTCCCCAAAGAGTTGTATTTGATTAAAGTTTTACCTTCTTCTAACATGTGAAGTGTCCTAAGGTATTAAGTTGTAAATGCACGAGTTGTATGTTAAGGGTTGAGTTTAATTTGTTGATTTTGGGGAAAAAAAGAAGAAAAAAAAACGAACATTATTTTCATAAGTAAATTAATGAAATAATTTTTAAATTAAATAAAATTCAAACCTTAATTGTGTTAGTTATGTAATGAAGGCAGGTACAAAAAAAGGTTAAGTGACATTGACCAGTCTTTTTTTGTTCAGGGACTATAAATAAAATCCTAAAAATTTTAGGGATTAAAAATTATTAAACCAAAAAAATGTTATCAATAAAGGTTGGGTCTAGCAAAAAAGATTAGTCTCCAAAAACATAGTGAACCAATGTTTGAATTTTTGCTAGAAAAAGTGCTCGCATTTAGTGTGACCATACTTCAAACATGATTGTTTCCAAAAAAGAATACATGTGGAAAACCAAAAAATATTGAAGACCAAAAGGAAAATGTTATTATATTAATATTATTTGATATGACATTTTTTAACTTCCTTTCTAAAAAAATGGAACTTCTTCATTAATTTTTGTAATATTTATATTTGTATTTTAGTTTTTTTATTGAAAAAACATTTGTTATCTTAAAATCTTCTTTAAATTGTATTTGACCTAAGTCACTTGTCATTTAGAAGGAAAGTAAAGAAGAAAAAAAAAACCTAAATCAATTGCTACAATATATTTTGAAGCAAAAACTTTACACTATAAGTACTAAATATGAATTTTTAAGGCAATAATAAATATTATTCATCATATGGTGTCTCAATTTTCTCGTATCATTCTTGTGAGAGAATGTATAGGTTGGTATTTTTATTAGAAGAATTACAATTAAATGACAAAATATGCATATCTATGACACTTTTATGCATGTAAGTGTATATGAAAAGTGATATTCTTTGATGAGAATATATTTTGTAAACAAAAACTAATAAGAAAGAAGAAACAAATGATTATGATATAGCCATAAATGGTTTTGCATGGTTTTAAAGATAGAAAAGCATACACAAGAATTGAAAATAATTGTTTTTAATGATGATTTGTTGGTATGGTGGGATATCAAATGAAATCTCTAACACTCTTCATTATTCGATTCTCGCACACACTTCAACGTTCATTTTTTTTTGTCACACCAATGTTACATCATTATCATGTATCATCACACCACGTTCTCCCCCATTTCTCCCTTTTCTCTCTCTCTGAATTTGGAATTGGCTTAACAATTTTAGACATTTGGATTGTGATAATTCAAGTTGTGTTACATATACGAACTTCATCCTATGTGTTTATTCTAATTATGTCCCTTCCTTTTTAAAATTTTTAGTTACTTGCTTTTTTTGTTGTTGTTACATTCTTTGTCTATCTCCATCTCTACACTAAACCGTTGATAAAGGTATGAATCTAGGAACCCAATATGTTGGTGGCTAGATCAATTTCACACTAGCTTGATATAAATATTTGTGTGTGTGTGTGTGTGAGAGAGAGAGAGAGAGAAAGAGTGTTTGTCAAATGAAAAATGAATACAATGGTATTAATTAGTCTATTATTGAAAAATATTTCGTTTTAAATTGATACAAGCACACAAGCAATGGAAATCAATGTTTTACTCAAGCACATTTTTTGGGATATTTTGTGATTTGAGTATTTTTTGTTATTGTTGAGATTTATAGAATGGGCAGACTAATGCTAAAGATTAAGCGGATGGAAAATACCAATAGTCGTCTAGCAATCTATGCTAAAAGAAAGAATGGAATCATGAAAAAAGTCACTGAGTTAGCTATACTTTGTGGTGTAGATAATATACTTATCATGTTTTCACCAAGTGAAAAACCTTCATTATGCAGGGGAAAACATAGGTATTTTTGTGTAATTTATTGTGACACAATCACTATAAATTTACTTTAGACTTCAGTTTGTAGAGTCTAGACATTCTTAATGCACTCAATTAAATCATAATAATTCATAATTACATATATGTATCATTAGAGCATCCATGTACATGAACTTGTTTTTGTTAATTTGACTTATTAAACCAATAAGAATGTCTCTCTTTTTTGCACTTCCAAAAATCCATAGGTAACTATGGATTATTGTCTCACTTTTTCTTTGGCTTTCTTAAACCTTGGCTAAAGACTTTGGCCATAGGAGAAAATGCAAGAGAGTTACTTCTTTATTGTAGAAATAGGCATAGGATAAGGCTTAAGAGAAAACTTCTACTCCAATATCAAAGAAGCATTATGTAAAATAAAATGATTTTCATCTCTAAGAAAAATGGTAGTATTACCTACATGATGATTCCATTTTTATTTCTTCTTTTCTTTTAGGGTCATATAAGTGCTTTTTTCCATAGATTTATTTAGCATTATTTATCTTTTTTTTTCTTTTTTTCTTTTTTCCTTTCAAAATTTGAACCTACTATACTGCTCTTGCTATTGAAGTAGTTAACCCCTAATTGCTTTCTTGAAGCTTTAAAAATAGAGTGAGATTGAAAATATATATAGCGGACAAAAACTAAGAGAACAATTATTGTAGTTGTTTTAGGACTAGCTCTTTTAGGCTTCAAATTTCTTAAAGAGTAATAATATATAAACATTCTTATATACTATTTTGTTGGTCCTTATTATAAGGTCTAATTAACTAATTATCAAGATTAAGAAAATTGGTTAATTTAGTTGAGAACATTAAAGACTTTTTTGTGAGAAAAAAATAATACAAAGGACATTTTAGGTTGAACCTTATAATAAGGATCAAGTCATACTTGTAATGTGAATATTTTAATAAGCATTAGGTGGAGTACCATATTAACTCCCATCATTTCTCTTTCACTCTTTTTCTGTCATGTAATATCACTTACCATACTTGCATTTCTTTCTCTTCTCTCTTTAAGTGTTAATTAGTGTTCAATGAATGTTTCTTCATTTCTTAACTCAAGTTGGAAATAAAAATATTTATTTTGAACAACTAATTTGATAATTGTATTTTATAATATTATAAAGATATTGTTGTATTAATTTATGTGTTATAAAGGTTATTGTATAGATAGTTTATGAATTTTCCATACTAAACGTGATGTGTTCCTATCTATTTCTTTCATTCCTGAAGCTAGATTTTTTTTCCATGAAGGGCTTCAAGGCCAAAACCATTCCTAAAGCTACCATGCTTCTTCTATTGTATAAAATAGATGTATGTAGCCAATAATAAATAAGATACTTTTTCCTACAATTCTTCCAAATGAAGTCCCCTAACTTGCCTAGATTATCCAAATTATGTATTTGTTGAATCACCTTGTCTTTAAAAAAAGCTACATAGTAATATATGCAGGCTTAAAATCTTCTTTATATGTTGTTTTTCTATTTATAAAGATTTGATTTCTTGTCTAATTGTTCTCTTCCCTTCTTTTGTGAATATATAGTAACTTTGAGGAGGTTATCACAAAGTTTGCTCAACTAACTCCACAAGAAAGGACAAAAAGATGCATTTAAAATCCTTTTACACAATTTATTACACAATTGTCTTAAAAATGTTTGAATTTAATAAAATGTTCGCCATTGAATTGCAACGGGAAGTTGGAAAGTCTTGAAGTAAGTGATTTCTCACAACTCATTCCCCATACCAAAGTGTACACTTGTTTTTTGATTATTACAAAAGTATTGATTGTTTTCGTATCTTAATTCTCATTAATGAATTGATTTTGCTAGAAGTTTAGGTATTGAAGAAAACATTTAAAAGTTAGATGATGATGTGAATGTACATGATTTTTTGGGTACGAGTTATGTCATATTGCCATTGAATTAGCAATTACACATATAATACATTTAACTTAATTCTTTTACTAAATTGACACTGAAATATTATGTTTTTTGCTATGGCACTCAAACTGTTGAGTTAAACCATTTCAGTTACGACATATTATTGGTTCTTTCAATGTTATATGCTTTACTAAAGTAGCTTTATAGTTCAGGACCTATGTGATCAAGTTTGGCTATTACAAACACATATTTCTAAAATACATAGAAGATTATATATTTTTTCTATTTGTACAACCTTTTTTTTCCTACCTATATTATGATAAATATCTATAGTTTCAAGTTGTTCTCACAATTTTTTTTTGTTGGATTCTATAGCTATTGGACTGACCTTGGTAAAAGCAATAGTGTTGAACAACTGGGACAAACAGAAAATTCACTCAAGAAATCACTTGATCAAATTAGAAGTCATAAGGTTTGCATGCATTTGTCTATATTTGAGTTTTATAAAAGATTTTTAAATGATTCAGTTGAGAGACAAGGTTCTCATGTTAATTAACAAATATGTTTATGATTAACGAACTCTAATATTTTTCATATTTTCCTTTTATCTAGTCTAGATGAATAAATTTAACAAACTTAAAAGGATTATCTTAGTTAGATCATGTCTTCTGAAAATAATTATGAATAAAATACTAGAAACGCTGATAGTTCTAATTGAAGCATCCATAGACGATGAACAAGACACGAACCAATGAAGTAAAAGAGTAAAAACAAAATAAAGAAGCATCATAATGGAGTCTTATTTAGAACCTTATTTTTTGTTCTCGTTAAATAATTGGAAAAGATGTATGGTAGTAAGCAATTCTATCCTTAACAACGCATAATTGAAGTTCTTGATTTTATTTCATATATGAAAGGTCTTACTTCTTGGCAGGAAAATACACAAAAGCAATAATTTTCATCATTAACAATGCAGTAACCAGGTGAATAATTGTTTCCATAGTGTTAAATTTTATCTTTTAAATTAGTTCCTAGGGCTTGGAAATAAGAGACATGTGACTAAAATAATTTTGTCTTCTAGTTCAATGAAATGCATGTTCCCTTCAAAATGGATGTTCAACAACATCTCCAACCTTGGTTATGGATTACTATTGGTGATAACCAAAATCTTGTTCTATCCGAGGACTCAAACTTGCTTCTTCATAAGTGAGTTTATTTCTCCTCTAAAGTAGATATATTGAATTATTCATAATATTTTATATGAGAATCTTCTAACTCTTGAGTTTGCTTAACCTATTCACATTGTAGGGTATTTTTAAGAATCTCTTAAACTATATTTTAACAGAATTGATGAATGATTCATATAAATCACACAAAGTTGTTGATGGTGGTCCTTTGAAAATAGATAAATGCTAGCAACACATTCTTTTATGCACTCTCTATTTGATTGGTTGAAATTTCTTGAAAAGAATAAAATATTATGAGTCTCATATCTTATTTAATGACCTTCTCTCATGATTTTATAGTTTCCAATAACTTTAAACTAATCATAGAGTGTGTGTTAGGACAAGAGTATTAGATAGTGTGTTACTAGCATTCTTCTTAACAACATTCAATTTGAGTTCTTTTTGGTTAATTATTTCCAACTCATTTTATCAAATTGATTTATTTTTTCCTTAGAGATATAAAGGGCTCGACAAGCTATTCTTTTAGGAGTTATCCCAACTATCATGGCTCAAGTACAAAACAAATATTTCAATTTCTAAGCAGGAAAATGGTGTTCTTAGTGACTTGAGAAGTACCTCTCCTATGAGACTACAATTTCCATACCTACCAAACAATTTTAATTTATCGAATGACATGAAGGTCCAACTTGTTGGGGATAAATATGTATGCCCAAGATCCAATCCACCATATTATTAATTTTAGTAAAGAATATTCTTTATGTTATTATCATATTTATTGTTTTATTAAATTGTTAGTTTGACAAGTCCTTGACTAAAATTAAAGATTTGTTATCATGATAGAGATTATGATAATAAGAAACAAGTACTTTATAATTTTAATCTAAATTATTCTTGATCGTAGGATTATTGTGAATAGGACATCAATAATCTGGATAGATCAATATATATGTAATGACCTTTATTGGATAAAGATTAATAAATCTCATTTACTAAATTGCATATATAAATGATGCATATGTGGATGTCATCATTGAACTGACTTAGATTGAGAATTCCTAATAGTTAATGTTACCTTAATCCATCAAAAGGAAGTTATCAAGAAGAAATATAGTAGTTTCCTTTGACATGAGATTATCATAATAATTAATAAGTTACTTGTTATATTTTAATTTCGGACACCTAATGTCTTAGGACACTAGTTGAATGAATATTGGATATGATTAAATACTTGTAGAATTAATTATTAATCAAGAAGGAATTCATCAACTCTAGGCAATGAGTTTGAGCTCTATGATAGAGTTAAGATCTTGGTCAAGGCAATTGAATGAAAGAAGAAAAAAAATAGTTTCTTAAGTCATTAATTGATTAAATATAATGTGTTAACTTATTAGAGTTTGACAGTTATACTATACTCTAGAGTTAACCTTGAGCTATAAAAGATGGAAGAAAATAATGTCTTATTCTTCTATTGGTTCTTAAAAGTAAAAGATGTGCCTGTTTGGGTAAGCTTCTCTAGAAGCATTTCTACAAGAAGAAAATAAGAGCAAAAAGATGAGATGAGCTTCTCCATAAGTAAAAATAAGCTCTCCATTAGTTAATTTGTAGAAGCTCACCAATGTGGCTTCTCTAAAAGATGAGATGATATCTACAAATTAGCTAATGGAGAACTTATTTTTACTTATGGAGAAGCTCATTTCATCTTTTTGCTCTTATTTTCTTCTTCTACAAGTACTTCTAGAGAAGCTAACATCCAAACAGGTCCGTTACTTCATGCTATCCGGACGTTAGGGAATGTTGCTAGACGCCTACCTTGATGAGTAAATTAATTATGATTAATGCATTGTCGGTTTAGTATTGAACTTACGAGTCACACACAAACGAGTGTTTCAATCTTTGCAAAAGAAAATGATTTATTTGACAATAAAAATTAAATTAGAGAATTTAATTTATCAAATAAATATTTTAGTGGAATATTATTATATTTTTTGCTAGCACCAAGAATAGAATTAATATAAAAAAGGTAGTATTTTATAAATGTGAAAGTTGTCTATAAAATAAAAATATTATTCTATTGGTATATATCAAAATCAGATCATGTGATTAGTTATCGTAATTAGTCATGTGATTAATTGTGATATCTTTGCCTTATATCAGAAAGCTTCTTAAAATAAAAGATATGAAATAGTTTTATTTTTATAAAAATAAGGAGATATGAAACTATTTAAAATAAAATCTTTTCTTTTATTTTCTTTTTGAAAAAGATTCAAATCCATATCTCTTTAACATTATAAATAGGCAAAGTGTACTAAACACAAACTATAAAAGTTCAAACCTAAATTTAAACCTGAAAATTAGAAAGGAAATTTGTTCTTTAGAGTTCCACTCATCAAAGAATTGATAGCAAACATTAATCTCGATGTGGATAAACATTAAGAAACCATTTGTTGCTTAAAAAATATGCATCATACACAACTCTATTTTTCTCTATTTATTATTGTTATATATTTTGAATGTAAAATATATCCTAATTTTCCACTCCAAATATTGAATACTTCTATGTAACTATCACAACTAACTTTAGAGATGAAACCAAATGAAAATCATTTAGATTATAATGTGAATGGAAATGTTGAAGCACCTAGAAACAAATATGACTCTAACCACCAAGGATGGACTTCCACTTCAGGGCCATGTGTTGTTACAATCTTTATGAACATTTGTATACCCAAGCAAGTTTTCCTCCAATGCATTTTGGCTTCACATAGTAGCACTTTTTCCTTTTTTTCTTAACATTCTTAATGCATGAATGACTTCCTTTTGAATTATGCTTTCGATAACCTACCACAAATTGTAAGTAATTAACATGAGAGTCAAATTGTAATACCCCAATTATCCATCAAAGAAAGGCATTTCTGTTGTATATCTTTTGGCCCCCAAACCTTTTTCAGAAAAAAGAGTAAGAACTTAACACGTTCATATATCTCTCAAAAGGTCTGATACAAATTAGTAATAATAGATTAACACGTTCAAATATCACCATGGGTAATGGTAGCTCACTTTTTTTATATTATTATTATGAAGCTCAAAATTTCAATATATTAACATGTTCACGCAAAACTTGATTTACAAATAACTTCATAATGTAAAATTAAGAGAAAAAAAGGAATTAATCTAAGCATATCATGAGATCGATATTGGGAATAAAGGGTAACATCATTATTTCTTTAATGTATTTTCCATTCTTTTTTACAAAATAAGTAGATTGAATCTCGAAGCAGACCCTTAATTTTAATCCGAGCTTGACAAAAGTTTCAGAATCATATGCAATTATGTTGGCAACACAAACAGAGGCTAGAAGTATGTGGTCTTATATGCCTCTTCGATTTTATTTTGTAAATGCTGGTGAAGCCTCGTAGTAATTCCCAACCTACATAAAAAATTTTCTGTGCCTTTAATCTACATAAAGGTTGAGTTGAAATGCAAAAACGCACACTGAAAATATTCCTGTTTATATTGTGGAAGAACGAAATAGGCCTTGGATTTATTTTATCCTTTTTCACATTTGGGCTTTTCTTTCCTAGTAGGTTAGAGTTGGGCAAATTACTTCTTGCACTGCCATTTCTGCTTCATGGAGCCACAGGAAAAGTTAATGGACAAATATGTCCTTAACCCTAGCATCCAATTCCCTCTCCTTTGTTATTCAACGCAACCGTTCCCTTTCCTTGTGTCGCTACTATGAGCCCATAGTGGTGCCGATGGAGAGAGGATCTTGAACATGCCCATCAAGCATAACCACTACCCTCGCCCTCTTTGGCCATCCCTTCATGTAGTCTGTGAGGTACGCAAACAGGCATTGATGCACATTACCTACAAGGCTGACATTGCCAAGGGCACATCCTTGTCGAGCCATTCTTTGAGGTTGTACACTTCATCAGGCGTCAAGGCCTCCTCGCTGATCAATTTCCTCAACAACCATTGTTGCTTCTCCAACACGGAAGCTAACGTCAGCATCAAGGAAGCCATGGATGATCTAAATTATATTCCAAATAGCTATTATAGAACTGTATAGGAATCCAAAAAACCTATTTAGGAATAACCTATTCTAGAACATGAAAATCATATTTCAGAATAACTATACCAGAATATAATACTCTTCCAAAATGATTATTTTGTAATAGGGGGTGCCCATCCGAGGGGTATTTTTGTCCTTTGGAGTCTTTTGGAGGTGCAGGAAATAAAAAGGACTGTAGAAAGTAAAAGTCTAAGAGTTGTCCAAAAAGCCATTTCATCCATCCATCCAAGCCTATAAACACTTGGCCTGTTTCTAATTTCTTTTCCTCTTTGAATAATAAAATCAATAAGTAAGATTTTATCAAAATTTCAACCAAAAAAAAAAAAACAAAATTCTTTGCAAGATAAGCTTATGATAACCAAGTCTCATTACTAACAATTTTTTTAATTATCTATTTCAGAGTTACTAACTAGAGTTACATTATATCATCATATTTCATTTTACTGCAATGCGTTATGGTAATTTTACTCAACGACAACTGCTGTAAACAAATGCTATAAATAACTGCTATAAAGAAGAAAACAATGTCAGTAATTTATTGTCATTTTAACTATTCGACAAGTTTTTTATTTATTTGTGGGAATAAAAAACATTGTTAGCTAGTAATTTATAATAATTTATGTATTTTTGTTCAACCAATCTAGATTCCTTTACACCATTCTACAACTGTAAAAACACATACTAACATTTGAATAATTTAATGAACTTAATTATCAGGAGATTTTGTGGCTACAATTATTAAAGTTAAAAATACAATTAGTCTTTACAAACATTAAAATTGAGCTAAATTGGTTGCTAGTCTAACCGCTCACGGTGTTTAAAAGTTCATACGAAACATTTTCATCTTTTATTGACCCTAGAATTTTGTGGTTTTAAAAGTAGATATAATATTGAAACGATGTAAACCAAAAAAAAAAAAAATTGAAACTCCAAAATAATATTGAAACTATTATTAACATTAATTATCTGTAATTAGGAATAGCATTCAAACGTGTAACGGTGTAAGGTTGTTTTAATTTTGTGTGCATTTTATTAGAGGAAAAAACGAGAACTTAAGATTTATCTTAAGTAGGTTTGATTTATTTTTTAAACTAAAATAAAATATGTCTTATTTAATTGACATGTATTTTATTAAGGCTTGGTATGAATTTTTAGTTTTTATAAACTCATTTTTTTTAAATTAGATCTAAATAGATTAGAGCTAAGCCTTTAAATAGATAAAAATTAACATTATAATTCTTCTCAAGTTAATTTTACTTGTTTTCGTATAAAACCACCATTGATATAATTCCATCATCTGATATTTACAAAAGTTAAAGTTTTAAATGCTTATACTTTTATATTATAAAGTATAAACTATATATGTTTGTTGATACAAAAATAATTGGCCATCAATTTAGGAAACCTTACCCTTCTTAATTTAGATTTTTTTTTTTTCATTTTCATGTACAGAACAGAATAATTACCAGAATAAATCGAAGACAAGAGCATATAGTACTAGTAAATTACTGCAACTTTCCATTAAATGCAGAAAGAGGAAAATTTACACTTCCAGTAGTACAACCAAAGACATACTTAGCCATGGCTGCTTTCAAAGGATGAGTAAGCAAACAATGGTTCTAAATAATCCTAATAGGGACCAAAAATAACCAATAAAACTTCTCCAATACTAATGGCGGGTGGTACAACAGTCCACCTCCTCCAATTTAGTAGGTCACAAATATAAAATACAAAACCTCCCTCTCTGCTAGCTTTCAGCAGCAAAAAGGTTGAAAAAGCTTTCAAAAATAAAAATACCCCAATAATCAATAAGGACCCTAGAATTAGGAACCCTCTTTTGACCCAATAAAAAATGATCAAGAGCTAGTTTAAAATAAGCCCTTAAACATTTTGTGATCCAATTGACCTCACCCCCTCCTCCACCAAGTAGAATACCGTTTTAATACCTTAGTATACTATTTTTTTTAGTCATATACTAACACTTAAATTGAGAAATTATAGCATATACCATATGTAGTGTAACTAAATATATTTGGAATTTCAACTTGGGAACAATTATTAAGGCCTCTCTAGCGGAATTGAGCACCAGTGTAGGTTTGGCCAAAGGACCAACCAGCAGGGGCAACATTGTAGGACACTACTGTACGGCCATCACTAGTGGTGACCTTGAATGAGAGGCTTTGGCCATTGATATAGTTGTTGCTTTGCCAATTTTGACCCCAGTTTCTGGACATTGGCATCCACCCAGATCTTGACCCTTTGATGGCCACACCATGAACATCTCCAGCACCTCCTACGTTTGTTATGAGGACCAAGTTGAAGTAGGAGTGGCCATTGATTGTGAACCTTATGCCTCCCCTTCTCCTGCAGGGTACCCTACAAATATACACCAAGGAAAAATCAACATGATGCTCTTGTTGCTTCTTTGGATCAGCATAAATGGAGATTTTGCATAAAAAAATTCTTGATTTGTTTACTTTTGTGACAGATTTTATTTTACTTCTTTTTTTCATAAAAAACAATTAAAAAATACTCACTCTTTAGTTTTCCATACATTTATTTTAGTTTTATAAAATAATTAGTCACCAAAAGTAATCTAAAAATTGATTAAAATCTCTCATAAAAATTCAACTGTTTCTTTTAAAGAAATAATTTTTGAAACTGCAAAAAGAAACATAATTAAAAATCTGCAAAGAAATATTAACTCACCTTTTAATTAAAAATGAAAAAGGGTAACTTTTTATTTGTATTCAGTTAAAAATTAAAATTTGGTACTACACATATAAAAAAGCTTTAAAAAATTAGTTATAAAGCTAAACATTAATTGACCCCATTAAGCCAAGAACAGTGATTCCACTGTAAATTTACCAACTTTTAGAGGAAAGTGGTTGCATAATTTACCACTTGAACAGAAAGCAGGGAAACTTCCAAAATCTTTTTGAGTTTAAAAAAAAGAACAGCAAAACTCCTTTTAAAAAGTTAGCGACAAGAGGGAGCAAGCAAGGTAGCCCATTTTGCTAAAACTCTTAAGAGTGCCAAAAAAAAAAAAAAAAAAAACTGAAAAGACAATTAACTTAATTACTTAATTACCTTCTGTAGGATACAGGCACAATTCCAGCTCTGTATTGTGCAATGCGAAGGAAGACAGGCTGAGAGAGGTCAAAATGGTGCATAGGAGGGTTGCACCATCCTCCTGCATTGTTTGGTAAGGCATTGTTTGGAGGGCAGAAATTGGTGGCAGTGACCATTATGGAGCCAGGGAGGCACCACCTATGGTCATTCACACACCTTATTTCATAGCATGAGCCACAACTAAGACCATTGTTGAACAAAGCAGTGCTCAAAGCAGCAGTGTTTGTTCCATACCCTTGGCTGTAGAGGTTGCCATATCCACATGCCCCACCTAAACAAATTTCATCACCAAACAAATTAGTGAAAAGGGTCATAAGATTATCCAACAAAACCCCACATTTTATTATAAAAATGGGAACTTTTTATTTTTATTTTTGTTGCTTACCCATTGTTCCTGAGGCATCACTTCCTCCATAGAAGGTGGCATGTGCATTAACCCAGCCACCACCATATCCATAGCCATAGGCAGAGGAGAACATTGTGAGAAGCGCCACCAAGAGCAAACAAATTTGAGCCATTTTTCCTGAAAAAATAATAATAATAATCAGTCATTTAATTTCCTTCTAATTGCAACATTTAGCTAAAAATGTGCACATATGAGTACTTCTTCACATGATGAAATGGAATTTTGCAATTACTTTTGATAAAGAAGCCTTTTCAATTGGAGAGTGGTGAGAGGACAATGTGGTGTAGATGAGTGTGAAGAAAAACTGAAGGGGGGTGCCACTCAATTTATAGACCTTGGAAGCCTTCAATTGGGGCAATCACAACTTTAACTAACGCTTTTAAAACTGTTGTGTTGGGACCAAAAAGCGCAAAAGGGTATAATAAGCGGTATAAGAAAAACGCTTTGAAATTGAAAACAGTGCAAATTGAGGAGAAAGGGGTCCACGATTGAAGCTGTTTTGTAGAGGAATACGTGTGGTTTTGTAGCTTTCATGGCTGGAAAATCTATAAAATCCATGTGGGCCATAGCGGTTTTTAACTTAGATCGTTAACTAGCTGCCACTTCCACATGCAAGCATCTTCTGCTTGCCGCAAATACCCTTTTGCACTCTCTCTCTCTCTTTCTCTCTAAACTCCTTTTTTTTTTCTCTCTCTCTCTTTCAACTCCTTTTTTTTTCCTTCTGTTCTTTTTTCAAATGGAAAATGTTATCATAACCAGAGAGTTAATCAATTAAAATTTAAAAGTAAAATTTTAAGATTTTAAAATTTATACACACTTTAAATTAATTAAATTTAGCATTGTTAAATTTTTTAAGAAATTTATTATAAAAATTAATAAGTTTATTATAATAATAATAATTTATAATTAGATGATAATCCTTTTTTGTATTGTCGATATGTAAAATACTGACTCAAAAATTAATAAAAGATGCTACAGTGTTAATGTTTTGTAGTCGTATTTTTAATATTTATTTATTAATACTATAATTTTTAAAATACATGTTAACTGGATTTCCGTTAATTTTGATTTTATATTAATTAATTATCAAAATTCTTATTAATGCTTTTGCATGCAGAAAATTCGTATTAATAACACTAGTTTAGGTTCCGTTCGGAGTTTTTTTTTTTTCGTTTTGAAATTTTTTAAAAATTTAAATCAGATTTAATTGAGTTTTAAGTTTTGATTTTGTTTTTAGTTTTTAAAGATATGTTATGTATAAAACATTTATGCCTGCCTATTCCTAATCCGAAATAAAATGGAACAACACAAGGATCTATATGTAAATTGAAGATAAATAAAATGAGTGAATCATTTTATCTTATCTTGCTCTACTATAATATTGATGGTGACAGAGGTAGTAGGTGGAAGTAGTGGCAGTGACGATGGTGACAATAGTGGTGATGTCATTGGAATGGTGGGGATGGCGATGACAACAATGATAGGGGTGAAATAATGGTAGAGACAATGGTAGCAGTGGTGGTTGAATGATAATGGTGACAATCGTAGCGATGGAATGGTGATGATAGTGTTTTAAAACCTGGATCAACTCGATCGGCTAGACAAGTTTGACCGTGACCCAGAGGTCTAGGAAGGCCAAGTTGCCTATCAGATCACCCATGCATTGAACCTAGTATGACCTGGTAGAGTTTGTTGTTTAACCGTTGACCGACAACCCAGGTTGGGTCATGCCTAAGTGAGAAAACGCGTTGGGTCATGCGGGTCAATTAAGGTTAGGTATAAAATTTTAATTTTTTCTAATAAAAATTGGGTTTTGCAAGTCAGTTAGTGACCCGTTGGTTCAATCATTCACCAATGACTAAATTCTTGAATGAGTCAAACACCAGTTCGATTTTAAAAATTATGGGTAATGGTGGGATGTAATAGTGGCAACGGTGGCGACAACGACAATGGAAACAACATAATAGCGGTGTTGGTGGCAGTAGTAGCAGTGGAATGGTGGTGGTGACAACAACACTAGCGATGGTAGTGATGATAACAATGATGGAATGGTGGTGGTGGTAACAACAACGGGTGGTGGGATGGAATGATGGTAGCGGTGGCGATAACGAATGACAGAAGCTACAACAATGGTGTTGGTGGTGGAGACGAAAAAGGCAAGGTGCAATGGTGATAGCGGTGGTAGTGGAGGTGATAGTGGTGGTGGTGGAGACGACAATGTGGTTGAGTGTGGTGGCAACGGAGGTGATGAGGGCGATGATGGTGGTTGTGGTAGTTTGGTGATAGTGGTTAGAATGTATTTCTTAAAACTAAAAGTAAAATTAAATGTTTTATTTATTTTAATAATAAATATATAATTGTTTTAAAATTAAATTAAAAATAATTTAGCTCCACTTTTTGTGAAACATATTTTATTTTAAAAACTGAAAATCAGAATCTAATAACTACCCGAACAATACCTTTAGATTTTGGTGAAACGCGTTTCTCTTCCTTCATGATTCATGAACGTTTGTTGTTTCTCTGTTTGTTTCTGAACAGACACGAAAGGGAAGCAGAATTTAGCAGTCGCCTAGGTGAATGGTCAAAAGGTTTGGTGAATTTAATAATTACTACACAAATTATTTCTGGTAAACCAAGGTAACTTTCCATTTTGACTGCCATAAAAACTGGAAAAAAAATTAATATAATACTTTTTTTAATAAAAATTATAAATTTAGTACTATTTTGAAATTATTTATAAATATGGGACTGTCAAACACGTCCAAATTGGGCGTGACACAGGGGGGTGTCACGCCCAAATTATGCATGTCCAGTCACGCCCAATTTGGGCGTGTTTGAGTCTTATACATGCCAATTTTTTTTACCTTTTTATCATATTTACCATTTTACCTTCTCTTTAAAAAATTTAAAACTTTTTCTCTAGAGTTTGTGAGTGGGTTATTCCTGCAGCGAAGCTCTGTCAACTAATAAGTGAATTTAATAATTTTGTATATTATTTAATGTTATATTATTGAATTAGAAAATTGTTAGGGCCATAAGAAATTGTTAGGACCATATGAAATTGTTAATGACGTAGGTAATTTTTAGCGACGTAGATGTTAGCTTCGTAGAAAATTGTTAGGGACTGTTACATAAAAGTATTTTAGATGATAGTTAGTTTAGTTTAGTTTCAAATTTAGAATTATTTTACTAAAGTTATTTAGTTCAATTTAGTTACAACTATTTTATTAAAGTTATAGTTTAGTTTAGTTTAATTTGTGATTAATAATAAATATTAAATAAGGGTATTAAAATTATTAATTATAATTTTGATTTATTTAGGATAATTATTTTTAATGTAATTTAATTTCAAGGTATTAAATTATTAATTACGATTTTGATTTATTTATATTAAAATAGTCATTAGATGGTTGATTCATCATTGTTTGATTCTTCGCAGTCTAGATCCGATCATGAGGGTGAGTCCAGGGATCTGACGACTCATGTTATCTCTATCCCGTATAAGTGGGGCGTTTTGCGAAGGCGTACCCAGGGCACCCACGCTTCACAAGCTGTGTGGAACGAGGACACATGTCGAGTGTTGAAGACTCGACGTGGTAAAGTCACGGGGGGGCCAGATCATGACAATATACCTGACATCGTTGCTGAGTTGTTAGGACAGGCTGGATTCCTACATGTTGTATGCATGCGACATATTCAGGTATGCAATTCTGAATCGAATAAATTAAATTTTGTTTCAATTTAAACTACAAAAATGTTTTTGTTTGTGACTGTACATATGAATTGATTATTGTGAATTGTTTTTAGATCGATCCTGCGCTTATTAGTGCTCTGGTTGAGAGGTGGAGACCAGAGACACATACATTTCATATGACGCAGGGAGATATGACCATCATGTTGGAAGACGTGGCTGGTATATTATGATTGGCCAACGACGACAATGTCGTCACAGGGTCCACCTCAGACGACTGGGTCACCATCATTGAGGACGTATTTGGTCATCGACCTCAGGTAGAGGGTGAGCTGAAAGGTGGATTTCTACGTCTGTCTTACTTTGATAGACATTATGTGCATTAGGGTAAGGTAGCTGGGGATCCCCTGCACATCATGCGGTTTATGAAGGCGCACATTGTACATATTCTTGGAGCATGGCTCCTATGCGACAAATCTGGGGGGGAGGAGCACTGTCGTCGCTCGCTACATCCCCTTGCTTGGAGGGGACTTCGAAGAGATAGATAGATATAGCTGGGGCTCTGCGGTCCTTGCACATTTGTTTAGACAAATGTGCAAGTGTACAGATCCACAGAGAAGTGACATTGTTGGGTGTCACGTGCTTCTTCAGATATGGGCGTGGCTCAAATTCCCATCCATTGCTCCAGTTATTCCTCAGCCTACTCAGCCAAAGTGGCATTACAGACATATGTATGTGTTATTATTTTTTGTTATTAAATATATATTAATGAGTTTTATAAGTATTCTAATATCAATTATTTCGAAATTAGGTTTAATGTTTTAGGCAGATTTCGAGCACACAAGCTTCTTTGGTATTGGCTGACATTAGATTCCCTTTGTTGGGATGAGGTACATATTGTTATTTATAAGAGTTTTGGTCATTGTACTTTGATAATTTTCCTTTTTGGGTCACTATACTTTCATAATTGTGTGTTTAATTCTTTTGTGCAGGCGGTTTGGCAACCATATGCAGACTACCACTTCCTTGGTGCATCTGATCAGCATCAACTGTTGTGGATGACTAGTACTCCCTTTATATGCTTCCACATAGTTGAGTATTCTTAGCCAGATAGATGCATGCGGCAATTTGGGAGGGATCAGCCAATCCCACGTAGGCCTAAGAAGCTTAAGGGTGTGCATGACCTGTCCTTGCGAGGTAAAGCACAAGATAACTGGGTCCCTAAGCTGAGACCCTACATACGACGATGGGAGGTTAGGGACCGTCACATCGACCCGCCACATCTACTGCATGGCTTGATGTCACCAAACCATGAGTACATAGTTTGGTTCAAGGAGAATGGGAAGCGCTATGTGTCGAAGAGGGTTGTCAAGATTGGTCTTGGTGTAAGTTTTGTTTAATTATAATTTGTGTACTTATATTCATTATGATGGATTTAATGTTTGGACTAATATATTTATTTTTTTAATTTATAGATTGATGGGCTGGAGATGATGTACTTTACGACTGATCATGAGCAGTGGCCAGGCTACACCGTCAAATGGGTGCCTGAAGAGATTGGTCGCATCATTGCTATCTTCAGAGAGACCTCTCGCCTGGAAGAGGTAGGTCCTTATGCAACCCCATCACAGCTTCTGGACAACCCACAGGTGTATGTTGGGGTTTCCCGTGGTAGACAGGAGGGACATGAGATAGAGCGTCAACGGAAAGCCATGCACCATGTTCCTGAGCCCATAGGAGCTCCCAGGCTTCGCACTGATGTTTGGTTTAGGTCTCCACTGATAGGTTTTACATACGACAGCCAACCTTCGTATTATGAGGCTTGTCAGTAGGGGGACATGGGATATGAGGGATTCAGTATGCAGAGTCATATTCCTCCACTGGCAGACTCCCAAACATAGCCTGTATATTACGCGACTGTTATGGCCATGGCACCAGTGGACTTTAGGGTTCTAGCATTTGGGAGCAGTAGTGACGTACCGGCTGTGGATTGGAGTGGTGTTGATATTGACCGCCTGCTCTCTCAGGTTAATTATTCTCCAGGCGGTTGTGGGGATTGGCCATCACATGTACCAAATGCTACCCCTCCTCCTGATCATCCCTGGCCATCATCTCCAGATGTAGAGCCTTCGCAGGCAGATCCATCTCAGGCAGACCCTTCTCATGCCCGTGGTAGACAGAGGTTACCTGATCGTCAGACACGTCATTATTAGTGGCCACCAGAGTCTTAGATTTAATTTACCAGAGTCTTAGATTTAATTTACATTGTCTTTATATTTTTTGTCGTTTGTAATGGACTTTATTTGATTAGTTATATTAATTTGCAAGACTTTATTTAACATGTTGCATTGATGATTCCCATATTTGTCCACTTAATTTGTTATTTAGTTTTCCATTTTGAATACCTGATCGTCGTATATGTAATCACATGCAAAATATGATGCGTAATAGAACAAAACAAGCCGTATATGGGAAATATAACATATTTATAAATGAAATATATTAACATACTACTATTTAAAGAAACATCATTACAAAATCATGAAATAGCACCACAATTAGGACAAGCTCTCCGATTATGTCCAACTTGCTTGCAAATATCGCATTTGACGTGTCTTTGACTTGTTTCGACTTCGTCTATCTCGTTACGTATTCAAGTGGACCTTGGACGACCCTTTGCATGCAACATGCGTCTGTCAGGTATGAGAATTGGATCTTCACTCGGTGGAATAACACCTTCGTTACCAATTAGCTGCCATGGCAATGAGTAAGCCTGAACCAAGTTACTTACCAGGAAGACATCATCCACATATTGAAAAGGATTCTGACGAACATGTAAAGCAGCAGCTACGAAGTGACTACATGGGTATTTGAAGGCCTTAAACTTGCCACACTGACAAAAACGCTCTGCAAGGTTAACTGAATATGACCTCTCCCAGCCCTCATCCACCTCAAATAATGTTTGATCAACATTATATGTGTGTACATGGTGGGTTGTAGCAAGGGACTGATTATGCCTCATAATATCAACCACATTTTTGCAATGTCGTTGTGAATGGTCAAGTTGTGAAGCATCCGCTTGACTCCTGCATACAAAATAATGAACTAATCTGTTGTACGTGTGCTTCACTAGAGCAGTGGTAGGCATGTGTCTTGCTCTCTTCAACAACCTGTTTACCAATTCAGACAAGTTTGTTGTTATATGGTCATATCTTCTCCCATCTACATCATATGCATGTGTCCACTTTTCCTTAGGGATGCTATCAATCCATTCTGCAACCTGAGGACTGGTATCACGAAACCGTGCAAACCATATCTCAAAATCAACCATAGAGGGAGTATAACCTGCAAAATAATCATACCATTAACACTATTCCATTTACAGATATATCCATTTAATATATTCAAAATAGTTGTTAAGCATACCTAAATTCATCAGGGTCTTTTTCAATTTTTCATTCCTGAACCTTTGATTAAAATTACTAGCAATATGACGAAGGCAAAACACGTGATGTGCATAAGGTGGTTGCCAACCAGCATGATTCTCCACAGCAGATAATATGCTCTGATGCCGATCTGAAATGAGACATATATTTTGCATTTGGGTAACGTGCAAGCGAATGTTAGCAAGGAAGTATTCCCAGGTTTCCAAAGTCTCCCCCTCAACAATGGCAAATGCCAGTGGCAGACATTCATTATTTTCATCCTGAGTCGTGGCAATCAACAATTTTCCTGTATACTTGCCATATAAATGAGTCCCATCAATTTGAATCCTGTGTTTGCAAAATTTAAAAGTCTTGCAACACCATCTGAAAGTCCAGAAAATGTGATGAAACACATTTGCCCGTATCAATCGATGTCCCACAAAATAATCATTTGTTTGAGTATTATAAAAAGAACCTGGTGAAAAATGAAGCATGTAGAGACACCACCTGGGAAAAATGCATAAGATTCTTCCCAATCCCCATAAATCATTGTCATTGCTTTCTGCTTCCCATACCAGGCTTTTCAATATGAAACTTTAAATCCATACGAATTAGTGATCCTCTCCTGAACCAATGTAATGGACACAGACGGTTCCTCCTTAATCATTCCTAACAATGAAATTGTAACATTCACATTAAGAACCATTATTTTTTCATATAGAGCAAATTGAATAAAAACGTACCTACTACAAATGAAGCAATAACATCAGCATCAAGCTGTCTGTGACCCTGTGTAATATGGTCATTCAGGCAATTGTGTTTTTCACCCCATTTTGAAACAAGCCACTTCTCACCGTACATTGGTTTAATTACCCTAACCCTCCAGGGAAACCCTCGTTATGAGCAATACACCTCATGCTAAACTTGTTAGGCTTGCTCTCAACCACAATTGCGTTTTAATGCTCCTTCATGAGGTTCCATTTAATTGCAAATTGCGCATCCTTTTTGGATGCAAATTCCTGTTTAACAAATAACTCATCCCCTAATTGTCATGGACACTACACTGAACCCGAACCAGAACCGGTAAAAGATTCTTCTTCGCTTGGATGATTGAAATCAATATATGTGTAATGTGGAATTCCATCCCAAAAAGGAGTGATCTCAGCACCTGCACATGCAAAATCAGTTTAATAAACATATCAAGCAAATAAAATACTATAACATACAAATATACATATATGACTACATTTTCATTGATTTCCTCTCTAACATACGTTCAATAGGTTGTCCTAATTGAGTAGATCCAATGTCAAGATGATGACGGATTTGAGACGACCCCACATCATTATCTTCTTGGAATTCAGTTGCATGCACACCACAATCCTCATCATTATCCGACGCACTAGCATCCTCCTCAAGAAGATGATCTTCCATTGCAATATTTTCATCATCGTCATCCTCTTCATCCTCATCCATAACCCAAGTTGGGTCATGTTCATCTTCCTCAAACACGTTTACAACTGGAGCAACATATGATGATGTATTATGTGCAGAATTTAAAGCAACTGACCTCATAGGTAAAACAACATCCTCTGCTCCAGTAAAATCCACGTACAACTCTAAAAAATATTTCCTTGACTGGTTGAAAATTTCTTTCATTACTATTTCTATGTTTTCATCACCCAGTACTTGAAACCCCATGTATTGTTCATGTTGTCATAATCTTGCCGTCAGCAAAGGGATACATTGGTTGTCTTTCATAACTAATTTTTGTCGTATCTTCTCATGCAATTCACCCAGTGTTGAGTTTCGCTTGATATGTGTCGGTCTTTTCTCCCCTTCAAAAACAACATCCTGTCACCCTTCAACTTTCCTTCAATTAAAAAATAACACAACACGAGCATACTCACCACTTGAACTCATTACAAAATATATCAACAAAAATAAAAACTTTCAATTTCAATAAACAATAGAATAATAGGAGATTTAGAAGAGAAAGTGTGAAGAAATAGGTTTGGGAAGGAGGTTTAAATAAAGTGGGCTAGCTGAAACACGCCTAATTTAGACGTGTTTGACAGTCTCATATTTATAAATAGTTTCAAAACAGTCCCAAATTTATAATTTTTTTATTAAAAAAATATTATATTAATTTCCCCCGTAACAACCATTACTATGTTTTAGGCAAATGACAGGCTTTTGATAGTATTAATTAATTACAATTGAATACTGTAAGCTACTTACATTTATCACAAAAGGTTAATTAAATAATTTAAATACTATCGTATTCTTTTACAATTTTTTCTGTAATTTTCTTTCACACTTTATGAAGAAAGTGTTAAATAAAATATTAAAATAATTTAATGTTTTAGAAACTTAGAAAAATAATATAAATACTCAATTTTATGTAGTATTTTCTTTACCTAGTAAAGTAGAGGATTAATAATTTCCTAAAAAGGATTAATAATTTTTTTCAGGAAAATATAAATTATTCAACTAATGTTGATGAACTCATTTTGAATCATAATTGCAATTAAAATATTATTTCAATTCTGTTAAGTTACATATTTTTATTAAAACTATAATTTTCTATGATAAATATAAAATAATTTTATAACTTTAAAGAAAATCATATTTTTAAAGATCACACGTTTCTCTGGTAAGTGATAATTATGTTTGAATT
>PYAF01002135.1:311844-336925 GCA_007407185.1 Glycine tomentella
ACTCATTTTGAATCATAATTGCAATTAAAATATTATTTCAATTCTGTTAAGTTACATATTTTTATTAAAACTATAATTTTCTATGATAAATATAAAATAATTTTATAACTTTAAAGAAAATCATATTTTTAAAGATCACACGTTTCTCTGGTAAGTGATAATTATGTTTGAATTAAGATAAAATTATTAAAAAAAGTAACACTACGTATAAAAAGATTCTTTATATTAAAAAAAACCAATAAATAAAGTTGCTTGTACATTTACGTTATTTTGGAGATGGATATAACAACAAATAGATTATAAAGAAATTTTTAAACCACTATGAATAAATTAATATTTCTTTCGTTTCAAGATATATTTCTTTATGTTTTATAGTTTGTCTCCTGACTTGAATAAAAAATGCTATTTAAATTGCATGTTTGGATGCTTATTGAGAACAACATATGTGCAAGCAATTTATATTAGTTTTTATGTCTTTTTCTCCTTTTGACATATTTTTGGAGTAAAATCATAATTGTTGAATCCTAATATTCTTGGAACTGATGGTGGGCGTTTTCAAGTGGACCAATTATTTTAATTAAAAAAAAAAAAAAGAGGAGAGAAGCAATACGGGAATAAAAGGCGCTGCAGCTCTTTCTTTTTTTAACTTCTTCGTCTTCGGCTATCACATGACAAGAGAGAGTACTTTGCTCACTTTATAGTATTGATTGAATCCTTATTTGTATTTTGTTTTGGATGAAATTTCAGCCAATTATTTCTAATATTGTGGGCATTTATATGGTACACTCATAACTTTATTTCTCTCATATTTTGGCAGAAACTATATTTACTCTGTTGTAGGTTTCTCTTGGGATATTATTGCATTGTTGATTTCCACAATTTTAAGAGTGAGTATGCATTTATATGTGAGGTTTTTTTGTAAAAACTCTTTGTTGTACTCTTTGATATTTTACATAGTGGAGATCTTTCTGGATTTGGTCCCGTGATTTTTGTCCCTCACAATGGGGTTTTCCACATTAAAATTATTAGTGTACTTCTTGTTGTTATCTCTTTATTTTTCTGCACTCTTGGATTTTTGGATTGTCGTATATTACGCTCCTCACAGGTTCACTCAAGAGGAAAAATGTTTTATTTACCACTACATATTTGTGTAATTTTTCTGATGTGCATACGTGCCTTTCCCAATAGCTGGCATCACTTAATTGAATGATGGAGCCTAATTATGGTAGAATGATTAGTTTGAACAGAACTAATTACCACAAGTAGAGAGGTAAGATGAAAGATTTACTATTTGTGAAAAAAATACATTTACCTGTGTTTGCTACTCAGAAACCTGATAATAAATCTAATGAAGAATGAGTTTTTGAGCATAATATGGTTTGTGGTTTTATTCGTCAGTGGGTAGATGATAATGTTTTAAATCATAATGCTAATGATTCACATGCCAGAACTTTGTGGGACTAGCTTGAAACCTTGTATGCTTCTAAAACTAGGAACAACAAATTGTTTTTGCCGAAACAGGCTATGAATTTGAGGTATAAGGAAGGTACTTCTATTTCTGATCACCTGAGAGACTGTCAAGGTTGATTTGATCAGTTGTCTGACATGGGTGTAAAATTTGATGATGAAATTTTGGGACTTTGGTTGCTTAATACTCTACTTGATTCATGGGAAAATCTCCATGTTACTTTGACTAGTTCTGCTCCTAGTGGTATTGTGACCATGGATTTTGTAAAAACTGCTATTTTGAATGAAGAAGTCAGACGACGTACTTAGTAGACATCCTCTTCACAGGAAGAGGTTTTGGTCACTGAAAATAGGAAGAGAAGTACAGACATGAATCAAGAAGGAGGTCACAGAGGTAAATGCAAGTGCATAAGAAAATCAAGGTATGAGCAGAAAACTTATAATTGCAGTTATTGTGGTAAAAAGGGTCATGTTCAAAAGTTTTGTTATAAGCTGAAAAAGGATAACAAAGGCAAGCAAGAAAAGAGAAATGATGAGAATGGTGATAGTGTTGTCACTGCTAGTGCACGAGATCTTTTGATTGTTTATGATGAGAACTTGATCAGTGTTGCTTGCGATGACTTTAGCTAGGTTGTTGACAGTGGTGTCAGTTTTCATGTGACTTCTAGGAAGGATTTTTCTCATCTTATACTCCAGGTGATTTTGGTGTGTTGAAGATGGGTAATAGTGATACGTCTAAGGTGATTGGCATTGGTACTATTTGTTTGGAAACTAGCATAGGAACAAAGTTGATTTTGAAGAATGTTAGGAATGCACCAAACATCCGTTTGCATTTGATTTCTACTAGTATTCTAGATCATGATGGTTATTTTAATACCTTTGGTAGTGGACAGTGGAAGCTCACTAAGGGTTCCTTGATTGTGGCACAAGGTAAGAAGTTTTCAGGTTTGTATTGGATGAAAACTTCTATTTTAGTTGATGCTATAAATGGTGTTGACTTGATAGTTTGTCAAATTTATGGCACAAGAGACTGAGTCACATTAGTGAGAAAGGACTGAATTGTTTGGCCAAGAAGAATCTTCTTACAGGTTTGAAATGTGCAAGGTTAGAAAAATGTGCTCATTGTTTGGCTGAGAAACAAAATAGGGTTTCTTTTAAGAGTCATCCTCCCTCCCAGAAATCAGAAGTACTTGAGTTGGTGCATTCAGACCTTTGTGGTCCTATGAGGACTAAGACTTTTAGTGGTGGACTATATTTTGTTACTTTTATCGATGACCATTCGAGAAAGGTTTGGGTTTATGTCTTGAAGACTAAAGACCAAGTGCTTGATATTTTTAAACAGTTTCAGGTTTTGGTTGAGAGAGAAATATGGAAGAAACTGAAATGTATTCGCACTGATAATGATGGAGAGTTTTGTGGACCTTTTGATGAATACCGCAGGAAAATGAGTATTCGACACCAGAAGACGCCCCCAAGACTCCTCAGCTCAATGGCTTGACAGAAAGAATGAATAGGACATTGATGGAAAGAGTCAGATGTTTGCTTTCTGAAGCTAATTTACCAGCTTCTTTCTGGGGTGAGGCCTTATGTACTATTGCACATGTTGTTAACTTGTCTCCTATTGTTGCTTTGCAGGCCGATGTTCCTGATAGAGTGTGGTATGGGAAGGATGTTTCCTATGACCATCTTCATGTTTTTGGCTGTAAAGCATTTGTGCGTGTGCCAAAAGATGAGAGGTCCAAGTTAGATGTCAAGACAAAGGAATGTTTCTTCATTGGTTATGGCCGTGATGAATTTGGCTGTAGATTTTATGATCCGGTTGGAAAGAAGCTTGTTAGAAGTCATGATGTTGTTTTTATGGAGGATCAAACCATTGAAGATATTGGAAAGGCAAAGAAGTTAGAGTCTTCGAGTACTGATGATTTAGTTGATTTTTATCCAGTTTCTGATACAGATAAGCCTGATGTAGCACCTTTTGACAATCATGATGATGCCCCTACTCATATTCCAGATGATCCAGTTGAGAATATTGATAATGATGATGTTGGTAATTCTGTTGAATTTGATTCCTTTTAGAAGGTCTTCTAGACAACATTTTCCTTCTACTCGTTATTCATCTTATGAATATGTGCTCCTTACTGACTGGGGAGAACCTGAGTGTGATGAAGAGACTATGAAAAATGAGTATAGGAAAGAATGGATTGCAGCAATGGAGGATGAGATGAAGTCTTTGTATAATAATCATACTTTTGAGTTGGTTAAGTTTCCTAAGGACATGAAAGTTTTCCAAAATCGGTGGATTTATATGTTAAAGACTGGAGAAAACAATTCTGCTCCACGATACAAAGCGAGATTAGTTGTCAAAGGCTATCGTCAGAAAAAGGGCATTTAATTTTGATGAAATTTTCTCTCCTGTTGTTAAAATGTCTTCCATCCGAGTTGTTTTTGGTTTGGCAACCAATCTTGATTTAGAGGTTGAGCAGATGGATGTGAAAACTTCTTTCTTTCATGGTGATTTGGAGGAAGAAATTTACATGGAGCAACCTGAAGGCTTTGTGGTGAAAGGTAAAGAGAATTATGTCTGCAAGTTGAAGAAAAGTTGGTATGGGTTGAAACAAGTCCCGAGGCAGTGGTACAAGAAGTTTGAGTTTGTTATGATCCAATAGGGATTCAAGAAGACTACTTCGGATCATTGTGTTTTTGTGCAGAAATTCTTTGATAGTGATTTTATCATTTTATTGCTGTATGTTGATTGTTGGTCATAATTTGTCTAGAATTAACAAGTTGAAAAAGGAGCTTAGCAAGTATTTTGCGATGAAAGACTTGGGACCAGCAAGACAGATTCTTGGCATGCATATCACTCGTGATCGAGAAGCCAAGAAGTTGTAGTTGTCAAAAGAGAAGTACATTGAGAAAGTACTTCAACGTTTTCATATGGATAAAGCTAAAGTGGTAAGTACACCTCTGGCTTCACACTTTAGGCTTAGCACTAGACAAGTTGCTTCTAGTGATAAAGAGAAAAAAAATACATGCAATATGTTCCATATGCATCTGCAGTAGGAAGTTTGATGTATGCAATGGTTTGCATTAGGCCTAATATAGCCCATGCAGTTTGTGTTGTTAGTCGTTTTCTTTCCAATCCTAGTATTGAGCATTGGAAAGTTGTGAAGTGGATGTTGAGATATCTCTGTGGTACTTCTAATTTGAAACTATGTTTTGGAATAGGGAAGCCTATTCTTTGTGGTTACACAGATTCTGACATGGCAGGGGACATTGATTCTAGAAAATCTACTTCTAGTTGTTTGATTACTTTTGCAGGGGGAGTTGTGGCTTGGTAGTCTAGGTTACAAAAATGTGTTGCATTGTTTACCACTGAGGCTGAGTTCATTGTTGTTACTGAGGCATGTAAAGAGTTGCTTTGGATGAAAAAATTTGTGCAGGAACTTGGTTTTGAGCAACAGAGATATATTTTATTTTGTGATAGTCAAAGTGCTATTCACCTTGGAAAGAATCATACATTCCATGGTAGATCTAAACATATTGATGTGCGATATCATTGGATACGTGACATTTTAAATTCTAAGTTACTGGAACTTGAAAAGATTCATACATATGATAATGGTTCTGACATGATGACAAAGACACTACCAAAGAGGAAGTTTGAAGCTCGTCGATTTGACATTTGCCTCCACTTGAGTCGTAGGGGGAGTTTGTTGGTGGGCCTCCTCAAGTGGGCCAACCACTTTAATTAAAAAAAGAAGAGAGAAGCAATACGGGAATAAAAGGTGCTGCACCTCTTTCTCATTTTTTTAACTTCTTCGTCTTCCGCCATCACATGAGAAGCTAGGGAACTTTGCTCACTTTATGGTATTGGTTGGATACTCATTTGTGCTCTGTTTTGGATGAAAATTCAGCCAATTGTTCCTAATATTGTGGGCATTCATCTGATATACTTAGAACTTTATTTGTCTCATTTTGACAGAAGCTATATTTATCCCTTGTGGGTCTTTATTGGGATATTGTTGCATTATTGATTTCCACTATTTAAAGAGTGAGTAGCCATTTATTTGTGAGGTTCTGTTGTAGAAACTCTTTGTTATACTCTTTGATATTTTACATAGTGGAGATTTTTCTGAACTTGGTCTCATGATTTTTGTCCCTCACACTGGGGGTTTTCCGCGTCAAAATTGTTGGTGTACGTATTGCTGTTATCTCTTTATTTTTCTGCACTCTTGGATTTTTGGATTGTCGTATATTACGCTCCTCACAGGTTCACTCAAGAGGGAAAGGTTTTATTTACTACTACATATTTGTGTAATTTTTCCGCTGTGTATACATGTTTTTCCTAACATGAACGTGGGTTTAGACCTAAATTAAGGGTGATGGTTATTTTTTATTTATATACTTTATCTTGACACTATTTTTGAATTTTGATATTACTTGAGAATGTAGGTTTGGATCTAACTCAACCCCAAAAGTTAACTCATAGGATAAGAGTTGTTCTTCACTTATATACTCTATCTTGACACTATCTCTAGTTAATGCGAGATTTAGATTTTTTTTCAATACACTTCCTCATGTCCAAAACTTTTGAATTTGGTGTGTGGATAATAAATATAAACATATTGACAAATAGTTTTTTGTTGAACTTAAGGCTCAATTTTCATATTGGGTTATTTCAGTTCATACCACACCCAAAGTGGGATAGTCTAGAACAAGAATTGTTGATAGAAGTCAATACCTAAATATAGGATTCTTAAGATGAACGCGTGGTATTAAATTACCCCATAACACAATAAAGTTATTTTGTCACTACACTAAGATGGAGTAGTATTTCTCTTGGAGGCCTTGGGCCTCAAGTAGAGGAATTCATCCCATCTCTAAATATAATTAATGTCAAATTAGTAGGTAAACATGTTTACATGCATATTGCCACTTTGACTTACTTAAACATCGAGTGCCTTTTGCAAAGTACCTACTCTCTTACTCATGATGTCTCTACATTGCTAGATTAATTTGTTCCCATTAAGGAAACTTTGACTTTGGCCTATGTGAATGCTCATCTCAATCATCATCCAAAGCTCATTTGAAGTCAACAATCTTATCTTGAACCAACATTGGTGTCATATGTGAAAATCTAGTATAGCTAACTCCCAACCACCGTGGTTAACACCAAACATCAGATGCTTGAGGTCATTCATGATAGTTGGGTAAAGATCAATTTGTCACAAGTTTTAATTCATGTTATTTTGGGTAGATTTGCTAAGGGCAATAAATCAATAGAATCAAGAAAATGTGCATTAATGTGCATTAAGAATTGTTATGAGAGTTGAAACTTGGACAAGCCCTTGTCATACACAGAGAAAAGAAGTTATCCTAGTAATGTTTTCCTCATATGTTAATTACAGAAACATCATTTTGGAGCATGATGATCCAATGGTAATTAGAGCAATCATAGAAAGTGCTATACCAGGTCAACCCTCGCTTAATTTGATAAGGACAACAGTATTCATTAAACGTTTAGACATGAAGTTTCTCGGAGTAGGATCATGGGTACCAATAGTAAGAGGGTGTTAACAAGTAACTGAACACTATTACAACCTTAACTTGAAGATTGCTAACGAAGATGGAGGATAAACAATTATATATAAGCCCAACCTGCGGTCTTTTGGGAAAATTTGACCCCATAATTGATGCAAATGATGAAGTCAATCATAAAAGACCTCAACTGATAGGTGATTCTTAGCATTTTCAAAAATCAACCTACATCACGTAGAACCCTTCTACATGAACCTATTTGAGAGCACTACTCAAAGATCAACACCAAAATAGAAAAAAAAATGATATCACTTGAGAGTGATTGATATGAAAAATTCAGCATTTATTCTATTTTTTCAATTAAGACCCTCATAACACCTATTTGAATGATAAATTGTTTCAAGTTAAGAAATCTTGGCTCTAGGATATGAATCTTCATAATAGCACTATATTAGCTCAGAATTCTTTCTTGAACAAACTTCTCACAAAACACAATGAGAGTCTTATGAAAAAATGAGCTCACAAAGTTTGCTTCTTTATAGAGCCAAAACAAAGGTAATCGATTATGTTATGATCAAATTGATTATTTTGTTCACAAGGCTACTTTGACAAGATCACAAATAGGATAATCGATTATCTGTGTGAGAAGGAATTTCCTCAAGAGTCAAATAATCGATTATTTTAAGTAGGTAATTGATTGTTTGTGCACCTTTACTAATCCTATGTCACAAGACATGAAATAATCGATTATTTTGTTCACTGAATCAATTATTTTTTTCTTCATCTTATAACTTTTCATTTTTAAATTAATTTTTGCTCAAATTCTATCATAAGTTATTTTAACTTTAATTTTACTTGTTATGGTGTTTAAGTGAGCCTATCATCAAAGAATATCTACCCATAATGCATGTACACACATAAGTATGCAGCCAAAAATAAAATAAAAGGCAACCATAGTTTCTAAATTATTACAACTTCATCTTTACAATTGCATGGCATCTTCAAAATTTCATAAACCAAATCTTCAATGAGCTTCAAGCTTTCATGGTCATCGTATACAAGATTAATCTTGTGTTACTTATATTTTATCTATTACGTTTTTTTTTTTTTTTATCAAAGTTAGTTTTTCATAAAAGTCTCAAAATATTTGTTATTTAAAAAATATGAAAAACTTTCATTACTTGTTAAGAATATTCTCATAATTTGGTATCTTACTTAAATACTTAAATGAATTTATAATTTATATTTTTACTCTTTTAATAAAAATATATTTTCATGGATGTAAATTTTCATGATAATAATAATAATAATTTATACAATTAATTAAATTTTTACTCCTTCAAATTTTTCATATTATAATTTTTGGTCCCTTAAATATTTTCAGCAACTTTTAATTTATCATTAATTTCTCGTCATCATTTTTAGTTCTTCTAAAAAAAATTTGTCAATTTTTAGTCTCTTATTTATTTTTATTACTCAAAAATAGTCTCAAATATAACATAAATAAGAGACTAAAAATTGAAAAAACAAGAACTAATTTTGAACAATAAAAATAAAAAGAGACTAAAAATAGAATTTTTTTAGAAAGATTAAAATTACTGACATAAATTAATGAATGACTAAAAGTTTAAAGTTGTATAAATTTTTTTGAGGGACTAAAAAATAGAATCTAGAAAAGTTGGAGGAATAAAAACTTAACTAATCCTAATTTATATATTTAATAAAAAATATACATAATCTTAAAAATGTAAATATTATTGGAGTGAGAAGTAACTAAATATTTGGACAGTTGTTGTTGACAGCAAGTAATAACATTCCTCAAATTCATTAACCGTACTTTCCAATAAATAGTACTGATAGGTTCACAGCTACAAACCCCCCCCCCCCCCCCCCCCCCCCCCCCCCCCCCCCACACACACACATACATACATATATATATATATATATATATATATATATATATATATGTATATATATATATATGTGTGTGTCTTGTGGGTCTCATTTGCACTCACGGACGATAGCTATGCAACTGAACATGTTAATGTTGATGACTCTATTACGAAGTACACGGCACAGAAAGTTAAAAGCAACCCTGCACATGGGTGATGGCATTTTCATAGTCGGTTCAACTAGACTCCTTTTGCTAAATACATATTTTTGTTTCCTTATATATAAATATATAGTGATCTTAAGTTTTTTAATTGCATAATTTTTAACAAATTTTATTTCAACAAATTAAAATTTGATACACTTTATTCTTTAAAAAACCTTACAAATTTTATCCTCCATCGTTTAATAAACACAAATCTGTAATGTTCTTAAGTTAAAGTATACTTAAGCCCCTTTTTTTAGAGATAGTGATCTTAAGTAAAGTCTTGATTATCAACTTGTGTTAAAATATTTGATTTTTTTTTTTATAATTCTACTTTGAACAAAATTTATCTCTTTTAAAAAATATATATTAAAAAATATATATTGTTTATAAAAATATAAGAATTTTATTTCTCTTTCTTTGAGAAATATTTACATGACAATCTTGCTCCTTTTTATTTTGAAGATCGTATGTCAAAAAGTTTCCTAGTAAAGAGGAGTGCATTATTTGATTATTAATTATTATTATTTTAGTTGAAGGGAGTTGAAGTGCTTAATGAATACAGCTACCTATCTGCATTTATAAATCCCTCTCACCAACAATTCCGTGTGAATAAAAACTAAGGTCCAATATATATAGGATAATATAGGATGTTGACAAATTTGTCTTTAAAAAATAAAAATTTAATTTTTTTTTTGGAAAGTTAAAAAAATGTTACAAATTCATCTATTCGTTAACTTTTATCTGTTACCGTTAATAAAAGAGTCTATATGACATATTCAGGAACGAATTTGTAAGTGCTCTATTCAAAATATGACTTAATCTTCATTTTCTCCCTTTTTTTTAATTGTTACAATCATAACATTACAATAAACACTTAAAAAAAGAAAAACAAACATAAGTTAAAATAAACATAATAATAAGCACAATATTGATTAATAAGCATAATGTCTATTGCTCTGAAATTTCTATTGTAACAACATTAGGTTGTGACAAAATCAAGTTGAATTTCATTTTTTTGTAAGGATTAACTTAATGATTGTGCATTTTAATTTGTTTGAGTTTGATATTTTAGATAAGGTATTGTCTCATATTTTTGCTTTGAAATTTCTAATGTGATAGTATTTTACCCAAAATATGATACTCGAACAAAAATGCATAGTCATTAAGTTATTTCTTATAAAAAAAAATGAGACCCAACTTGATTTTGTCAGTACATGTTGTTACAATAGAAATTTCAGAGTAAAAGACAGATTATATTTATTAAGCAATATTATGCTAATTATGTTGTTTGTTTTAAGTTATGCTTGTTTTCCTAATTCTTTAAGTGTTTATTATAATTTTATGTTTGCAATGATTAAAAAAATGAGAAGATGAAGATTAAAGTATATTTTGGGTAGAGTGCTGAAAAATTCGTCCTTGAATGTGTAAAGCATTGACAAATTTGTCCCTGAATATGCCACGTAGGTTTTTTCATTAGCGGTAACAGACGAAGGTTAATGAATGAATGAATTTGTCGCACTTTTTTACTTTTGGAGACAAAAATTTGAATTTTCATCTTTCGAGGACGAATTTATTAGCTTTTTACACATTTAAAAATAAAAATGACTATTTACCCTAAAAAATATTCTTGACATATAAGTTTATTTCCTTTGTTTGATTCAAGTGTCTTTTCAAATATTTTATTTTATCTCAAAATATTTATTATTTTAAAATATATTCTTAAAGATATCTTCATTTATTGGTATCGCATAAATACATAAATGATACGATCATTATTATATTCTAACTCTTAATCATTGTGACTCTCAATCAGGATAATTTGTAAAAAAAAAAAAAATATTTTATCACAATAATTTGTATAATTCAAATTGTTTTAAAGATAAATCGTATATGAATAATTCTTTTTTAGTATAGGGGAAAGAAAACAATGAGGGTGAAAATTTTAAAGTTTAAATCAAATAATTAAAAAAGGGAAAAATGATTTTTTTAATCAAGTAAAAAATATAATAATAAAAAATAAGTCATAAAATTTTATGTAGTTGTCTTTCCACACAGCTGGATTTCGATTATATTTCAAGCAAATAATCTATGGTGATTACTGAGTGATTAATAATGAATCTTCGTTGATAAGATATGCATGGAAAACGATAAAAATTGATTTGAGATTTTACGTGGAAGTGATCTTAAACCGCGATTCTCGCCATTTGTGTTTCTTAATCACTTTAATGAACCATGTCTTATTAAATACGTGTACAGAAATTCAAGTGAAACAGGTGTGCAATAAAAAAAATAACGAAATCTACTTCTTGTTGTCATGTTTGTTTTCCATCATCATCATACTCAATAACTTCTCTAAATTTAACTTTTCATAAAATATTTCTGATGCTTTGCTAACTAACGTATTTGTTTAATCTCGATCCTAAGTATGAATGTATTTATAAAAAAGATAAGAAGTAAAAAACACATGATGATGTCAAATTAATTAGTAGTGATTAGTGATTGTCTATATCAGGCTTGCCGGTTAAGTGGAGACTCTTTTTAGTCTTTTTGTTTGTGGAAAATTGGTAGGTCAAAACTCAAAATAGGCTATGGTGTTTTATTTTCTTATCTTGCAAATTAAACTAGCATGGCTAAACACAAGTTCTAGATAGGGATGGGCTTGTGTGACCTAATTTGGAGTTCGGCTAGTGATAACCTAACCCATTTAATGCCACTCCTCTCCTGGCAACTTGCTCACAGCATAACAAAAAGGCAACATTAGGCAGCAGAAAAAGAGAACAAAATTATATATATAAAAAAAGGTTATTTTTTTGAAATCCTAAATTTGTCCTCAAGAAATTTAACTAAAATATATTAGTTTTTTATTATGAAAACTCTCGCATTAGTTTCTAAGATTTACAAGTATTATTTATAAAGTCCTTAAATACTTTATGCACTGGTCTTAAAAAGACTTAAATATATGTGATTTTTAGGAATTAATTTTATGTCCTTAAAAGACTATTTGTTAGCATCGAGAATGTGAATCAATTCACAAGCATGAAGTTGTTAAATCTTATCATAACCTGGATATCCAGTAGCCATAAATACTTTGAAAGAAAACTTTATTGTTATCAGTAATCTCAATTACCTGATTTGAATAAGATTATTTTCTGTTAATGATACATGTGTATATTCTATAAATATATATATATATATATATATATATATATATATATATATATATAAACTTAACGATTATTGAATTTTCTTTTAATTTTCCAGGGATTATCTCCTGAGCTCCACAAATGAATGAAAAATAGAATGGTAGGTTAAAACAGAGGAAAAATCTGTGTTTCAGACAAAGGAATTCAAAGCCATGCTAGTCTTTTCCTGGTAAAATGTAGATGCACATGTGTGTGGTTTGTTTTACCAATGCTTAAACTTGAACCAAGGTATGTGTCATTTGCCCTTTGAAAGTGATTTCAGAGTACTTTAACGACTTGCCAAGGTAACAGCTGCACATGCAGCCTTTTCGGCCTTTTGTTAATGGCTTGTGTTCAAAATCAACTTGGATTCTAACATGATTTTTCTTTTGAAAATTTTCTTTCTTGTGTGGGACAGATTCCCCAAGGAGTCACAGTAACACTCAGAAAGAAAGAAACATAGCAAAACAAACAAGAGAATTCAAAAATCAAATCAGATATGTTGTTAGGATAAAAGAGAAATTACAGGGATTAATATTATATTCGAGTGATGGGTAATTCTATCTATGTTGTCAATTTCTTAAAGTTGAACCCTCACATAAATGCAAAGGGCACTTTCCTCATCTAACTGTTTTCGTTTGTTAAAATGTCACGGCATTGGAATAGTGGGAAACTGGAAATGGAAAATTTCTTACGTGTAGTAATACATTTTATGTTATTATTCATCATTAAATATGTGTACCCTTCTTTTGTATCATTCTAATATTAAAACATTTTCATCTTTCAAAATATTTATTAATTTTAAATATTTTTTTTCATTTCGTTTGTTTCTTTAACAATTTGAAGGAGGTATAAAAATTTTAAATTTAATTAATTCTTGTTCTACTGAGTAAGATAAGAGTCATATTAATTATTTTACAATATTTTTCATTTGAACTTCTTATGAAATTAATCATTGGTCGAAACTTAATCATATTTAAGACTAATCATTTTTTTCTTTTAAGAATGTATTTTGTGAGATCGAACTCAAATTTTCTCCTCATTGGTTGAAACTTAATCATACTTAAAGACTAATCATTTTTTCTTTTAAGAGTATATTTTGTGAGATCGAACTCAGATTTTCTCCTCACAAACTCAGTATGTGTTGCATACTAACTACACTCATTAGATATCTCATAATATTTCTAAGTTATTTTAATAAAAAACAATTTAGTCAAATTAAATTATATATTTTCTCTAATTTTTTAAATATTTAATTTATTTGAATCAATCTTTAAGCAGTGATATATTTATTAAAAGAGATAGTAAAAAAAGGGGATGAATCTTGTAATTCAAAATAATATTAAAACATATAAGTGATGTGAGTTTTTTTTTATCACAATTTTTTAAGATGATTATTGATTTTAAATCCTAACCTCTGTGATTAATGTATGACCTATATTTATTTTTCACTTTCTCATATAAAGAAATATATCCCCATTAAATATGTCTCCTGATAAGAAAGGATGATAATTCACGTAATATAATTTATGTGTTTATCGATCAATACACGTAGAAGTCAATTATGCATTAAAATATTGTTGATTATGTGTAATGCATTTAATTAATATAAATGTCCATTTTAGTTGTTTTCACTTGTATTTCAAATCCTTACACTTTTAATAATTAAGAAATCTTTTTGATAATTATATTTTTAATTTATTCTTTTTCTATAAAAAAAAAATTGCCCCAAAAGCAAAGTATTAAGTGGTAAGAAGTTGACATTTTGACTTTAGTTGTTAAAGAGGAAATGATAGCATATTAACGGCCATTCACCAACTTGCTGTTTATAAACGTCCAAACTCGGCATTCACTCCATCGCTCTTGCTTTGTCTCATGTTTCACTCTCTTTCTCTGGTCTTGTCAATTGTCTTTAAACATAACCAATCGGTGCCGTCCATTTGTTACTATGTTATTTATGATGTTTGATATTACGTTGTAGATTTTTCCATTCTTTTTATGTTTACATATGCCTTTCACTTTTGCCAAGGATATTATTCACTCCTTTCAATTTCCACGCCCTTCTTCAAATACTAGTGCTACCCGTCAAATTTCAAATGCACAAATCACGTACTCTTTTGAGTATTCTTCCATCTGCATCTTTGGATCCTCATCCACTTCAAGTTTAAAACTAGCCAAGCATAACCTTGCAGATAATGTGTAAATTCATGGTGGGTTTATGTTTCTGTTTTGGAAGTGAGGTTCCAAACAACACAATGTGTGGCTTCTAGGATAAAAATCAGGATCAGGTTCATTTTGTTTTTATTTTGAATAAATATGTACTTATTGATAGTTATTAAAATATTTTATTTTATTTTCTTCCTAAATTTAAATATTTGTAAAAAATGATAAAACAATAAATCTTTTTTAATTCTTAAAATGAAAATACCATTAATTATTAATAAAATCACATTATCTAAAAATCATAAAATAAGAAAAAGGTAAATGAGCTTTCGTTTTCTAATAAGGTTCGTTTGAAAAATGGTTTCCAAAAATTTAATTATGTAAAGGATAAACTAATGATAGTAACATCTTAATTGACATTTTAAATATATTTTTTATTAACAAAATTTTTGAGGCTCTAACCAAATAAGAAGCTAAACTCAGTCTTAATATCGTATACAAATAAGTTGTTAACGGGTCTTATATAAATTTTATCTAAAATAAAGAAAATATGTTAAAAAGAATACAACAAATATTGAAAATATTTATTTCATTTTTAGAAGTGGGAATTTTCAAAATTGCTATCATACATGCAATGAGAGTAACTGAGGAGCCACGAAGTAAGAGTCTGGATTAGGCTTCCTTGCTAAGTGAGTGAGCCCTCCCCCGCCCCCAAAACCATCACATATATATATATATATACATGTATATATATATATATATATATGTATATATTTTGCTTCGGTTTTTTTTGTAATAATTTTTTATTATCATTATTAAAGCTGTGCATAATTACATTTATTTATTTTTATATTCTTATTTAGTTAATTTATGCAAAACAGTAACCAATTTGATTATGGAAGCACTTATGAAGCTTTTGGGAATAGCATAGACATTTTGATATCACTGGGTCACAGCTGCTCTTAACTCACAAGCTAAATATCCCACTACTCACTCACTCCTCTCTCTTTCTAAACCCATGTGGGATGTTGTTAAAAGTGTTATTCACAAAATCATATCTTGTTATGACTCTAAGCACCAAAAGAATATCGGATTCCTTCAAATTGACCCTATGCTTTTACATAATATCCAAATTAAAAAATATAAAACCACCATGGAACATCCAATGGATGGGACTTTAAATGTTGGACTTGGACCCTCCACAAACTGATTTTTCAGCCTCACGGGGAGGGATAAAGTAACAGGACACTTCTTTATGGAGGAACAGAAAAAACCTTTAACACTTTCACGCAATTAACATAATATGTTAACGTGCGCAGCCAAAACTCACAGCCCTACTTTAAAATTAACCTTACGTGAAGCCAAGTTCTTTAGCGCGCGTGAACATCAAATAGTACCAAAATTTAAGCTCGTAAGCTTTTACTATAGATACCCCATATTTTCCAATATTGTTGGAGGGAATTTATCAATATACTCTGCCCGAAATCAAGTAAAAGTAAAATTTTAGATTACGTAAGCCCATGATCAAAGGAGACATTACTTATAGAAAAAAGAGAGAAGTTGTATCTTTGCATAGATTTTGTGTCTTTCTCGTTTGAGACAATTAGCTAACCTAACTAAGTGGTGCTACTCTCTTCCTTAATGCTTATCAAACCTAACTAACTACTCCTCCTCTTCTAAATGCTTTTTCTTGCACTTTGCGTTGAAAATGTCGAGCAATGCTCTAGGCATTAACCCTAACCTCCAAGTCCAACTACCCACATTAGATTTGGTGGGAAGAATTGAAGAAAAGAGAAATTATATTTGTATAATAAAATTATATAACATTTTTCTCTCTTATATCTTCCGGTCTCTCTTATTTTTTAAAAACAATGTATCAAAATATAATATAAATTGATTTTTTTTTTAAAAAAAACTTTGGATTTGGTTATAACTTGCTAGAAGTTGTAGAAGCTATCAGAATTGTCTCCACAATTCTGGAATTGGCTGAAGTTTAGTTCAGCATTAATTGAAATTATTGCTTTTGGACATATGTCTTTTGAATTGGGTCATCATTATGGTTTCCGTTTATGGTGTTAAGAACAGGTAATAAATGAGAAAATAAATAGGTTTGGTTGATAATGTAGTACTAGAAGATTAAATAGAGTTCCATATGAGTCCTTGTATAGTTCCACAATGGGTAAAGAAGTATAGTCGATGACTCTAGGATCGTGGCTTATGATTATTTATTAATCAATTAATGATTCCACAGAATGTAACAGTAAAAATGAACATAGATTGCCGACACTCCACTAGTGGCCTGGTACTAAAATTAATTATTTCGAGGCTTCCTTAGCATTGCTTTATTCATGAACCTTTCCATTTTAAAATTCAAAATGGCTGTGTAAAGTTAGTGAAATTTGCATTAGATCTTGCTTTTAATTGTTAAACAAAGTTTCTTTTAGAAAAAACTGTACTTAAATTAATTGTTATAGCTTAAAGGTACGTATGGGATCAATAAAAAAATTGGCTTACAAAAATTTCACGTACTTAATCTATCGCATGAGTTATGTATTTAATTATTTTATATAAAATTTATAATTAGCATTATCTTCCTAAATTAAAAATACATTTCCTAGTTTTTGTTTACTCCACATTGGTTCTTAAAATACCCTCACAAAATCCCTAAATAATTCAACCGTGAGCAACGTTAGTCTCTATAGATGTTAAGTATTATCTACTACACCTAATGAGCTTGCGTAGTTGGTATGTTAACTAATTGTTAGTGGTGTTCTAACTTACTTATGTTCATAACTGATAGATAGAAAAGGGTGTTCATAACATGTACTACAGAAAAAAAATGATCTATTTTGTATTTTGTGTAATTCAAAATATACTATAATAATAATAAATAGAGAAATTAAAATTGTGTACGGATATATGTTATTGAAGCAGCAAATATTTCTTGAATTATGTGAAGCCTTTATGTGTACCAACACAGAGACCGAAATTTATTATCAATCTTTGATGAGGAAAAATTCATCAAATAAAGTAACCTTTGGAGTAATTTGAAGTTTGCAAGATGAGAGTGTGGAAACATTGATATGTTCCTTTTAAATAGGAATTACTAAAATCATTTTCAGGAAACTGATATAATCATAACTGTACATGTTTCTACTCTTTCTACTTTATCTTATTTTTAAACATAATTTGAAAATTATTGACTTATCTTGTTTCCATCGTCAACAATTATCTCTTAAAGTATTTGAAAACAAACTTGACTAAGGCCAATTAGAGGTGCAAATTATACACCAAATTTAATTTATTTTACTTTATCTTATATTTATATTTTTGCTACTAATATATATAATATTATTTCTCTATAATTATTTATATTTTTGGTACTAAAAAATATAATATTATTTCTTTAAAATATTTATTTGATTAAATTAATTTCTTTAATTTAATACATATTTTTTTTGTCAAAGATCAGGACACTTGTTTATGTGTAATCTCATAAGTTCAATAACTAAGTTGATAGTAAATTAATCTATATACATTAACTTGTTAATTAAAATAGACGTCTAACAACACTTATTTTGTCTTACTTTTAAAGATGATAAGTTATTAAAAATAAATTCAAATATTAGAATATTAAATATTTGATTTGACATTTATCAACTAGTATATCAATTAATTTTATCAAAATCTTTCAATTAAATCAGATAACATATAAGTTTTCAGCGGCAAAAATATTTAAATAATACTTTTTAAATAAAAAAAATTATCAATTTGGGTCTGTTTTGAAATCATTTACGCTTATGCGACAGTCAATCACAGTCAAATTGGGCGTAACTGAACACGCTTAGATTGGGCGTGATATAGGGCGGTGTCACGCCTGATCTGGGCGTGTTCAGTCACGTCCAATTTGGGCGTGATTGACCACTATATAAGCCAATTTTTTTTTACCTTTTTCACACTTTTACCATTTCACCTTCTCTCTAAAAGTTCCTGAACTTTTTCTCTAGAGTTTGTGAGTAGGTTATCTCTGCAGCAAAGCTCTGCCAACAAGTAAGTGGATTTAATAATTTTGCATATTATTTAATATGTTATATTATTGAATTAGAAAATTGTTAGGGTCATATGAAATTGTTAGTGACGTAGGTAATTTTTATCTGCATAGATGTTAGCTTTGTAGAAAATTGTTAGAGACTGTTACATAGAATTATTTTAGATGATAGTTAAGTTTAGGGTTTAGGGTTTAGGTTTTAGGGTTTAGGATTTAGGGTTTAGTTTAGTTTAATTTTTAATTTTTAACTATTTTACTAAAGTTATTTAGTTCAGTTTAGTTATAACTATTTTATTAAAGTTATAGTTTAGTTTAGTTTATTTTTTGATTAATAGGAAGTATTAAATAAGGGTATTAAATTATTAATTATAATTTTGATTTATTTAGGATAATTATTTGTAATGCAATTTAATTTGAAGGTAATAAATTATTAATTATAATATTAATTTATTTATATTAAGATAGTCATAGCTGGCTGATTCATCATCGTCTGCTTCTTCACGGTCTGGATCCGATCATGAGGGTGAGCCCAGGGATCCGACGACCCATGTTATGCCTACCTCGTATAAGTGGGGTGTTTTGCGGAGGCGTACCCAGGACACTCACGTTTCACAGGCTGTGTGAAATGAGGACACATGTCGAGTGTTCAAGACTCGACGTAGTAAAGTGACGCGGGGGGGGGGGGGGGGGGGGGGGGGGGGGGGGGGGGGGGGGGGGGGGGGGGGGGGGGGGGGGGGGGGGGGGGGGGGGGGGGGGGGGGGGGGGGGGGGGGGGGAGGGGCAGATTGTGACAATATACCTGACATCATTGTAGAGATATTAGGACAAGCTGGATTCCTACATGTCACATGCATGCGACATATTCAGGTATGCAATTCTGAATTGAATAAATTAAATTTTGGGTTTGAAAAAACTACAAAAATATTTTTGTTTATAACTGTACATACGAATTTATTATTGTTAATTTTTTTTAGATCGATCTTGCGCTTATTAGTGCTCTAGTTGAGAGGTGGAGACCAAAGACACATACATTTCACATGACGCGGAGAGTGATGACCATCACGTTGGAAGACGTGGCTGGTATCTTAGGATTGACCAGCGATAAGAATGTCGTCACCGGATCCACCTTAGATGATTGGGCCACCGTCATTTAGGATGTATTTGGTCATCTTCATAGGCAGAGAGTGAGCTGAAAGGTGAATTTCTGCGCCTGTCTTACTTTGATAGACTTTATGCGCATTGGGGCGAGGTAGCTGTGAATCCCGTAGAAGTAATACGGTTACGAAGGCGCACATTGCGTGTATGATTGGAACATGACTACTATGCGACAGATCCGAGGGGAGCACTATCTCCTATTGCTACGTTCCGTTGCTTGGAGGGGACTTTGGAGCCATAGGTAGCTATAGTTGGGGCTCTGCAGTCCTTGCACATTTGTTTAGACAAATGTGCGAGTGTACCGTTCTACAAAGAAGTGACATTGGTGGGTGTCACGTGCTTCTTCAAATATGGGCGTGGCTCAGATTCCCACCCATTGCTCCAGCTATTCCTCAGTCTACTCAGCTGGAGTGGCATTACGGACATAGGTATGTGTTATTATTTTTGTTATTAACTATGTATTAATGAGTCTTATAAGTATTCTAATGTCAGTTATTTTGAAAATAGGTTTAATGCTTTAGGCCAGTTTCGAGCACACGAGCTTCTTTGGTATCGGCTAATATTAGATTCCCTTTGTCGGGAGGAGGTATGTATTGTTATTTATAAGAGTTTTTTCACTGTACTTTGATAATTTGCATTCTTGGTCATTGTTCTATCATAATTATATTTTAATTCTTTTGTACAAGTGGTTTGGCAACCATATACAGGCTACCACTTCTTTGGTATCGGCTAAGTTGAGACCCTTTATATGGCGATGGAAGGTTAGGGACCAGCACATCGACCTTCCCCCCTACTGACTGGGTTGCTATCACAAAACCATGAGTACATGGTTTGGTTCAGGGAGAATGGGAAACGATACGTGTCGAAGAGGGCTGCCAAGACTGGTCGTGATGTACATGTTGTGTAATTATAATTTGTGTACTTATATTCATTATGATGGATTTAATGTTTGGACTAATGTATTTGTTTTGTAATTTGTAGATTGATGGCCTAGAGATATTGTACTTTGCGACTGGCACTGAGCAGTGGTTGGGATACACCGTCGACTGGGTGCATGAAGAGATTGGTCGCATTATTTGTATCTCTAGAGAGAGCTGTCGCCTAGAGGAGGCAGACCCACATGTACCCATCGCAATTTCAGCATGACCCAAGGTACATGTGGACGTTCCCCGTGTTAGATAGGAGGGATATGGGCTAGAACGTCAACAAAAAGCCATGCACCATGTTCCTGAGCCCATAGGACCTCCCAGGCCTTGCACTGATGGTTGGTTTAGGCCTTCATTAATAGATTCTACATACAGTAGCCAGCCTGTGTATTATGAGGCTACTCAACAGAGGGACATGGGGTATGAAGGGTTCAGCTACCAGAGTCATATTCCTCCACCGACAGACTCTTAGACACAGCTTGTGTATTACGCTACTACTTTGTCCATGGCATCAGGGGAGATTGGGGTTGCGGCTTCTAGGTCCAGTAGTGATGTACTTGCTGTGGATTGGAGTACTGCCAATATTCAAAACCTGTGGGCTCAGGTTGATTATACTCCAGGCGGTTGTGGGGATTGGCCATCACATGGACCATATGCCAACCTACCTCCTGATTATCCCCGGCAATCATCGCCAAACCAGGGAACTCCATACCCACCTGCAGATGTAGAGCCTTCGCAAGCAGGCCCTTCTAAGGCAGACCCTTATGAGTCAGACCCTTCTCTAGTCCGTGGTAGACGTAGGTTACCTGATCATCAGGCGCGTCATTATCAGTGGCCACGAGAGTCATAGATTTAATTTACATGGTGTATCTTACTTTATTACAACATTATCATGTAATGGACTTTATTTTTCGTGTAGGATTTACCAAAACAAGTCATTTTGTAACATTAATAAAAACATGTCGCGTTAATAAAAACACATGTATTATGGAGTTAGGTTTGTTGGACTCCAAATCTATCCGAACTTACATGTATTATGGAGAAAGTATAGTAGTATATAAGGTGAAGATTGTTGCACATAAGTTCACATGGGTACAAACGTTTCGAATTCTCCTCCTTGCACTTTGCAAAACTAGTTTCATCTCCTATTTTCACTTTTCAATACTCCATTTTATCCTTCTCCTTTTCTCCAGACACTTCCTTTTGCATTTTCATGCACTGATTCGTCATTCAACCCTCTTTCCTTCCCTTCATTCAGCAACTACTATACAATGGAGTCATCAGAGGATCTTGTCATCTAAGTCAAAGAAGAACAATTCAGGGTTTCACCATTATCCAATAAAAACCCAGTTTATAGAACTGCTTTTTTCATCAAACCTTGCATGCAAGACTCAACAACTCGTCATCATTCCATGTTCTCTTCTAGAAGAATAACCACTATCGATTCAGACCACGCAAAGTTGCTTGAAGTAAGATACACCATGTGGAACTGTAAAATGGTATTGACAGCACAATGACGAATGCAATTAAAAACACTTTGTGGTCCTTCATACGGTGACCAATAAATTTGACATAACGCATGGCTGTTACACCATATGGAACTGTAAAATGACATTGACAACACTATGATGCATGCCTACTACACCATGTGGAAGGGTAAAATCTCAGTCGAAATTGACAACACTATGCACTAAGTACATTGGATTCCAAACAAGCCTCTATCAGAAAGACAACCACACAACTATAAATAACACAAGACACTGTTAACACACCCACACACACCCACACATTCCCACACAACATACCTCTGCAAACGAAACTCAATCTCAATACTATGGCATTCTTAGGAGAAACAAGCACTCAGACCATTACTAACTCCAAATTAGCATTCATTTTTCCAAATGGATCAATCAAACACAACCAAACTGGTGTTTCTTTTCGATGTCCTACTCCAATACCAATGCAAGTTCCTAATGAGTGTTCTTTTCAGACACTCAAGAGTAGGATGCACAACACCCTTCTGCTAACCAATGACCAATTTGTTGATGAAATCTACTACCGACAGCCATCCTTAGATGTAGGTTAGCAATATTTTTTCATTCGCTGCAACTCACAAATGATGATGATGTTTGCATAATGTTAATGTGTAATGAGCAATACCCTTGTATTAGCCCTATAGAAATATTATGTACCATCAACAGAACATCCAATGGTATACTCAACCTACTTCGATCCACCATCGTCCATACACATGATGCAATACTATATTACAATGGCAAGTAGAACATACCACGACAAGGCGATGTTGTTGGTTATTCCTTTATTGGAACAAATCCAATAAAATTTGAAATTCCTTCAGGATGCAACATTAAAACACTCTAAGGATGTCATCAAGCAAGTTGCGCCTGTTGGGGCTCCCCCTTATGGAATTCACAACTCACAGGTGGTAAGAAAATTGTTTTTTCAACAGCCAGCCCATGCAAAATATTCAGAGACTACCATCGAATATCACATAATAGAGTTGATAAGCGATGAAGACGTGTTAAAGGTGTTAGCGGAATCTAATTGCTGGAAACGTTTTGTCCAATAGAAATTTTAGCTATTTTTAACAAACCAGTTACCCAAATGGAATAAGACATGTCCACTGTAGATGTTGGGCATGATGTCACTAAAATGATTCAAATGGATTTCAAACATGTCTGCTGCACAACTTCTGTGAAACTATGATTAGTTTGGTTATTTTTGTATTTCAAATGTTATTGTTATTTTCATTTTATTAAGTAGTGTTTATTAAGTTTGGTTATTTTCAATTGTTATTGTTATTTCTATTGTTTATTCCATTATTTTAGTTTTATTAAGTAGTGTTTATTATGTTTGCCTCTTTGTCTCTCATCTCAATTACCGTTATTCACGGTGTTTTTAATTATTATTATGAGCAAGTACATGTATTTAAATACTACTTAGAATTGAAAAATTCCAAAAAAAAACCTTATTTAAAAAAAAACAAATACATATACGAATTGGCAAATGAAGACAGTCTCAACATATTTTCAACAAATTTGCGAGTGTTTTAAATGAAATACATTAAGATACAACTATTTAAAGAAACGTCATTACAAAATCATGAAATAGCACCACACGATTAGGACAAGCTCTCCGATTATGTCCAACTTGCTTGCAAATTCCGTATTTGACGCGTTGTTGACTTGTTTCGACTTCGTCCTTCTCGTTACGTATTCTAGTGGACCTTGGACGACCCTTTGCACGCAACATTTCCTGTCAGGTATAAGAACTGGATCTTCACTCGGTGGAATAGCACGTTCATTACCAATTAGCTGCCAAGGCAATGAGTAAGCCTGAACCAAATTACTTACCAGGAAGACATCATCCACATACTGATAAGGATTTTGGCGAACATGTAAAGCAGCAGCTGCGGCGTGACTACATGGGTATTTGAAGGCCTTAAACTTGTCACACTGAAAAAAAAGCTCTGCAAGGTTGACTGAATATGACCTCTCCCAACACTCCTCCACCTCAAATAATGTTTGATCAACATTATATGTGCGTACATGGTGGCCTGTAGCAAGGGACTGATTATGCCTCATAGCATAATCATGTTGATTGGGCGTGACACCCCCCTGTGTTACGCCCAATCTGGGCGTGTTCAGTCACGTCCAATTTGGGCGTGATTGACTGCCCCATAAGCGTAAATAGTTTAAAAACAGTCTTAAATTGATACTTTTTTATTTAAAAAGTATTATTTAATTTTTTTTTGTCGTTTTTCAGCTCTTTTAAGTTTTTAGTTAACTTATTAACTAATTTTAGTAAACATAATCTTCACTTATCGTGTTTAATTAAATATTACAAGCATAATTTGAATTGAATGTGATTGAGTTTCATTGACTTGGATATCAACAATAAAAAAACTCACAATTAAATTAGATCAATTTGGATTTAGTATTAGGTCCATTGAGTTAACCCAAACCCATAATCATGCTAAATATCATTGGAGTCAAACATCTTGATCAAATAAACTTAGTAATCAACTAGCTAGGAAGCCTAATTTCTTAAACAACATTTCTTTCCTACATATTTTGTGGTCTCATATTTTAATCAGAAAATTCTTTTATCGTATTTCAATCATTTAATTTCACAAATAATTTTGAGAAATATTTTAGATGGACACAATGTCTTGGATTGGAATTGAAATATTTATCATTTTTATATTATTATTTTTAAAATAACAATAGAAATTACAAAACCGTAAAATGTTTTCTTGTTAATATAACATATAAAAGTATAATTTATTTCCCAAGTATGTTTAAATTACTAAATAATTTTATTCATACATTTATTTTTAGGATTTATTAATATATTCTAATTTTTAGGATCAATATATTAATGATTTATAACTTAAAATGTATTAAAGTAATCTAGAAAGTGTAACTTTTCAAAATGCTCTTTAAAAAAGTAAGTAAAAATATATTAATATCTATATAAGTAGG
>PYAF01002135.1:337025-374064 GCA_007407185.1 Glycine tomentella
CTATAGTGTAATGTCACAGAGTAATCTCATATTTCCTTTTTATAATGTTTAATTACATGATATAAAATATGAGTTTATCCTTGCTTTGCAAAGTCAAAATAGCTTAATACATATAGCCTAAAAAAGATATATCGTTAACTAAAATGAATGAAATAAATTGACGGATAATTTTTTATAGTACATTATTAAACAATATTATAATCATTATTAAAAAATGTTAAAAGAGGAATGACATAATTTACTAATAAAAAATTGAAAAATAGAATAAAAATTTGTTATTAAGAATAAAAATTCTAGAAACAGAATTGTTTGCATTTAATAGAATAATAATTGAATATATCTATAATAGAATGGATAATAAAATATAATCTATTTACATAATACAATAATATTTATTTGAAATAATAATTGAATTAAATTATATCATTTAATATTTTTAGAGAAAATGAATATGAGATTACTATGTGACATTACCCTATAGAATCAGACCTTCCTTTAAATATAAATAAGAAACATCCATCTGGCATTTGAGCTGTTGATGACTGTACGAATAACAAAAACAAGAAAAATAATCGTGAAGTATGAGATAATTAGAAATTGGCATCATGAGAATAAGGAATAAGATTGGGAAAGGTTAGTTTTAAGTAATTAGATTATAATTCTATAAAATTATATCTTAAAATTATCACATCCATATTTAATGTCTAATTCTCCCGTCAAAAAAATTTAACGTCTAATTTTAATTTTAAATATCAATTCCATATCAGATTTTGTGAGTAAAATTGAGACTTATTAACATTTTTCCTTGTAATATAAATAAAAATATTGTCAAAAAAATTTAACATAATTAGTTTAATAAAAATATATAAATTATTATAAATCCTCTAATGATATCTTCAATTCCTACATAAAAGAAAATATATTGATATTCAACAAAAAAAAAAAAAAAAACATTGTTACCACTGTAACATTTTTTAAATTTCAAGCGGACAAGAAGATCGACATAAAAAAGTTTCTAAATTCTCCTGTCTGCCATGATTAACTAATGATAATGCTTTGCAAGTTCTAAGCCCCAAATTGACTTATGATTATCCTAAAGAATGATTATTAGCACACACGTGCCCCTCGACTCGAGACAAATTAAAATTATAATTATGTCAGTAAGAAGCATCTAATGATTCAATTCTTAATTAGAGATTTGTTCTATAATTTCTTCTTCTTCTTCAGTAAGGGTTTTATTTTTTCCTTCTACGGTCTCCGCATTTTAAACTTTTATCTTTAAAGAATTCCAAAGCATCAGAGGTATGTTTGTCCACTTTTTCTTTGTTATATGCCACTGCGACTGCTTATGTAATTTTGAGTTTTTTATTTTAAATATTTTCTATTTCAACAAAATAACAGTTGAATAAAATTATGCATTTTTTATTAATTAAATTTTATTGCTGGTTATAAGGGTCTAAAACATGGTGAATTGAAAAGGGTAAGTTAAATCCAGGCAAAGTGAGTACAGTGGGATCCTAACCAAAAAAATATTTTAAATGCTTTCTATTTATAGCTTATATTTTTAAATGAAATAAGGAAAATCTTTTATTATATATATATATATATATATATATATATATATTAAAGTGAGAAGTGATTCGACATAAATGTGCAAAAGTTAAGGTTGAATTGTTTGAATAGTATTCAAGTTCAATCCTTAGTAGAAATAATTCTTGATTAAACTTTTCTTATGAGAGTGAGAACATTCAATAATCATTATTGGATCAAAATAGATGTGGATTAAAATAGTCATTAAAGAATCCATTAAAACTCACGTATACCATCAAATCTCTAAAGTTATCTTTTTTCTCTTTTGTAATTGTTGTTTATCCATCACTATCACTACCATGATCATTGACCATTGTTGTCACCATGAGCATTGCAACCACCACCACCATGAACATCGTGCCTGCCATCACCATAAATGTCATTGTCACTACCTCCATGAACACTACAACCACCACCACCATGACTGACACCGTCGTCGCTATTATCGCCACCGTCACCCTCGTCATCTATACCCTCTTATAAGAAGGTATCATAACTTATCCAAGTGGTTGTTATTGATTTTATTGGTCCACTTGTTATCAAGTCATTATTAGGCTACTTATAGATGTTTAGTTATGCAAACTTCACACCCGAGATGTCCAATTCTCAATGTGAGGAGATGTCTTAGAAATCCTACATCAACTACTCATGAATAAAATATTGTATGTAAGTATAGGATAACCTTCATCTCTTGAATTAACTTTTAGGATTGAGTTAGACCAAAACTCATTCTAAAAACATGTTCTTATTTAAAGTATGTATTAATTTCTATATATCATATAATTTAAATTTGGTCTCTATATATGTATAAAAATAGTTTTATTTACATTCCTAATTATGCAAAAGTTTTCACTTTTCAAAACTTATTACCTTCTTACAATTAAAGAAAATCATACCAAACATTACTACTTATATAAAAAAAATAATATATTTGGCATTTGCTAAGACTAGAAAACATTCATTGTAAACCACTTTAATTTACATTTCAACAGAAAAAGACATTATTTGCAATTTGAAAAAAAAATCCAAGTTTACCAATGGCGTATCAAAAGATTTTGTTTAAAATTTTTAAATAAATTATTATAGAAAATGTTAGTGTTGAGATAAAAATAGATATCACTTAAAGACTAGGATAATATAACAATTATTTTAAATAAAACTTTTGCTTTTAGAAAAATACTTCTTAATTTAATCTCTCATTTAGCTAGAAAACAAATGAAGACAAGTGACGGAGAGAGAATACACACCACAAGTTTTATACTATTTTATCTTACAATTAAAGGATATGTCTAGTCCTTAACAAATAACCAAAACTATTAAGTCCAAAAATATTGTTGTCTTAAGACGAATCAGGACCCTTAATTTTTTTTATTAGATGGAAACAAATAAAAAGGTTAAAAGTTGTCTTATATGATATCAGAACATGGTTCATGAATTTGCATCTGAAGTTTCAGATGATAGCAAGCTAAAGTCATGATCTGATACAACATTAAAGGATGACATCTAAGGCTTCATTTAACAATTTGTGTCTGAGATTTGTTTTATAGAGACATTCTCCTAGGATTTGTTGAATCCTATAAAGAATAAATGAAATTCAAGTTCTGAAATTTGCTAATCGTTATCAAAAGAAGCGTTTTGTTATGAAGACCTACTCCGACGCAAAAGGAAGTAGTTTCCTGTTTGAGTGTTCAACACAATAGCCAAGAAAAGTGGTTTTCCAACATGAAGAATTACATGCATTTAATGCAAACATCAAATTCTCCAACAACCATATTCTTTATACATAAGCTAAATAAAAGAAATCTATGCATTTAAAGACAACATGCATTTGTTGAAGAAGGCCTATGGATACTAGAAACTTTGGAAACATAAACAACTAGTTGAAGTGCTCATATTCAAATTATTTCTGTAAAAAGCTCTCTATAAATTCTTGTAAAGTTTAGAATAACTCTCAAAACACTTTGATTAGCTTGAGAAAAAAGACTACGTGCTGAGATTGTATATCCGTCTATAAGACGATTGAAAGTTAGTTAGTTTTCAAAGAAACAAACAAATCTTGTTATTTGTATTAGAGTTAGTAGTGACTTGGTAAGACAAAAAATATTAGTTGTAAAAAGCTTGGTGTAGAGCTTGAGTTGTATATCCAGAAGTGGTAGTGACTAATAATTGTAACTTCTTGAAGTTAGTGGAACTTGGTGGTTTGCCAAGAACTGCACATAGTCTCGGTGGTTGAGACGAACCAATATAACTTCTTGTGTCTTATCTTTTTTTTTTCTCTTTTGTGCTTTAAATTGACTCAGGGCTTGAATTTGATTTTTGTTTTTTAAAATCTTTGTTTGTTTTATAAAATTTGAGGTTGTCATCTGAATTATTTTGTGAAAATTTGATCTTTGTTCTTTTACGTTTTTATTATCAAAGACGATAACGTTGTTGTTTTAGAAAAATGTTTTAAAATTTCTAAAAATCACAATTCAAACCCCCTTCTTTTGATATTTTCCTTTACAGTTTTGTATTAGAGCTTAGCTTCTAAGGCTTGAGCACCTGATAATGTCTAGAGGAAAAGATCCTGATGGAAGAAGACAACAACAACAACAGTCAGTTCATTGCTAAGGGAGCATCCCTTACGAGGCCACTAGGCTTCACAGGAAAGGACTATCCATACTAGAAGGACAAAATAGAGATGTACATTAAGTCCATTTAGTACAGACTCTGACTGATTATTACAATTGGAGACATACCCATTCCTAGACCAGAAGTATAATTAAAAGACGTAGATCTTGCCATAATGAAGCTTAATACAAAAGCTTGTTATACTTTAACATGTTCTCTATCCAGAAATGAGTACAACAAGATCTATAGACTAAAGACAGCCAAAAAGATTTGGGACTCATTCAATGTCAACTATGAAGGAACAAAAGATGTTCAACTAAGAAAAATTGCCACTCTGACAAGGTACTATGTGAGCTTCTCCATGAGAGAAGGAGAATCTGTGGATGACATATTTGGAAGACTTAAAGTACTTCTAAATGGACTTGAAGCTTTGGGGCACACCTTTACCAAATCTCAGGTAAATCTAAAGTCCTAGACAACTTTCTCAAGGTGTGAGAACCAAAAACAACATTCATCCAAAAAGCTAGAAATATGAAAAACCTAGCATGGAATGAACTATTGGGAATCCTAAGAGTTCATGAAGTTCATCTTCAAAATCAAGATCATCTGCCAAAGAGAGATTTCGCCTCCCTAAAGTCTAGTGAGACTAGTTCTAGACAAAAAGAAAATAAGAACTCTTCTAAAGCTTTTAAAGTGAATATGGCTAAGTCTGATAATTCAGACAATAGTTTTGGAGATATTCTAGTGACAAGAAAAAGAAAATTCTGATGGTTACTTGGGATGACTCAGACGATGAACAAGCCAACATCTATCTGATGGCAGATACAGACGAAAATATTGAGGTAAAAACTTGTTCTGAAATTGATACTTATTATAGTTCTTCAACAGAGAATGAAGAATATATACCCTATGATGTTCTTCTTCAGAATTGTCATATGATTTCTCTTTAGTGCAAAAACTATAAAGAAAATTATAAAGCATTTGTTTTTTAAAACACTGAGTTCAAGAAATCAAATGATATTCTTGAAAAGAAAATCTAGACTTTGGAAGAGAGTCTAATCTAGGCCAGTAAGACAGACGAAACCTTTATAGTTGAAAAACTTAAAGAGGAAGTAGCATGTCTTACAAAAGACTTTGGGAATTTTTTGGAAAGCTCAAACACATTAACCATGCTTTTAAAATTCCACAACACCCCCATGATAAGTCTGGCCTAAGATTAGAGAAAATGCCATCATCCTCCAAGTCATAGTCAGCCTCAGACAATTGTGACTTCTATGGCAAGTCTGGAAATTCCAAGTTTAGATGCATCCATAAGATTACTAATGGCCTAAGGGTACTAATGCTTATGGACCCAAAAAGATTTGTGTACCAAAATATCATATTGTTTCTATTGCAGATATCCTTGGTAGGAAAAGGCCAGGGTTTAAGCTGGTACCTCGATAGTGGATGCTCACGACACATGACAGGGGAAAGGTCTATGTTCCTTTACCTAAAGCCAATTGAAAGAGGAGCGGTTGCCTTTGGAGGCATGCGTAAAGGGAAGATTACTGGTATAGGTAAAGTTGGTATTCCCTCAATAGCCTCTATAGATAATGTCTTATAAGTTGAAGGTCTGAAGTATAACTTACTGAGCATAATTCAATTTTGCAATAATGGATATATTGTGTCTTTCAACAAAGCATAATACATGTTCAAGAAAAGAGATGGCAAGTCCTTCTTTACTGCCAAACGATAGAAAAATATGTATGAGATTGATCTGATAGATCTAAGTGAATAGAATGTAACATGTCTATTTTCCAGAGAAGATGAAAGATGGTTTGGCACAAAAAGCATGGGCATGTCAATTTAAACATATTTCAAAATTATCTAAAAATGATTTAGTAAAAGATTTGCCTAAGATTTGTTGGAAAACCTATCTTCTTTGTGAAGCATGTCAACAAGGGAAACAAATCAAATCTTCTTTTAAATATAAAGATGTTGTTTCCACTACCAAACCATTACAATTGTTGCACATGGATCTATTCAAACCAACTCACACATTGAGTTTGGGAGGTAAGAAATATGGCTTTGCCATAGTTGAAGACTACTCAAGATATACATGGGTTTACTTCGTTGCACATAAACATGAGTCTTTCAGGTCTTCGAGATTTTATGTATAAGGGTTCAAAATGAAAAAGGTTTTTGCATTTCTTCTATCAGAAGTGATCATTGAACTAGGTTTGGGAATGTTGAGCTCAAATCATTCTGTGAAAAGAATGATATTTTTCACAACTTGTCTTCATTGAGAACACCTCAACAAAACGGATAGTTGAAAGGAAAAATAGAACTCTGCAAGAAATGACTAGAATCATGCTTTGTGAAAACTCACTTCCTAAACACTTTTGGGCAAAAACAGTGAACACAACTTGCTATGTTCAAAACAAAATATTGATAAGACCATTGATAATAAAGACTCCATATGAACTATGGAGAGAAAGAAGACCCAATATTTCATACTTTCATCCATTTGGATATGAGTGTTTTATCCTTAACACTAGAGATCAACTCGCAAAGTTTGATTTAAAGGTGGATAATTTAGGGCTTGTGTTTGGTTTTTGCTTTTGAAAATCTATGGTTTTTTTTTTTTATAAAGTTTGAGTCTATTGTTTGAACCATTTTGAGAAAATCTAATCTCTATTCTTTTACGTTTTTATTAACAGACAATAACATTGTTGTTTTATAAAAAGACTTTAAAATTTTTAAAATCACAATTCAACACCCTTTCTTGTGATATTTTGTCTTTACAAAAAATTTCACTAAAATGATTGGACGATACATGAATGTTCCTAATCTTCACTTCAAAAGTAATTTTTCATAAATCTTCCAATCTATATATTCTTTTAATTAAGACCTTTCACTCTTCTTATATTTATTTTGAAAGAAAAAAGAAAACACAACTATTGTCTTTCATAATTTATATAACCAGAGTAGAAAACAATGTTTTAAGTTTTTTGCTACACAATACACGATAAATGCAGTTAAAAATAATGTAAGACAAGTAACTAGGTGTTGGGATTTTGATAAGAGTATCAAATTATTCAAGTAACACAATAGTAAGTTGTATTTCTCCACAAGGACTTGTGCAATACTTGGATAATTACAATAAATTTAATAGACTGTGAAGATTGCAATGTTGATTATGAACCAAATATAAAAGCAAAATAAAAAAAATAAAAAAGTTTAAGGAAATAAAAGCATATGGGAAATTTTGTCGAACACTTAGAAGGTGGAAATAATTTGGTTGTTTCAATTGAATGAAATCATCATGGCTTAACTTCATTAAACTATCCTATCATGCAAACTTAGTCTAGAAGCATAAGGAATGTATAATAATTACACAATTAGCATTGAAGAAATTCAAATAGAGGTGGTAATTATCACTAGATTATGGTTAATTTGGTTTCAAAGTAGACAACAACTTTGAATGTTTCATTTCTTTATTTATACTTAACGTTCTTGAAAGATGTTGAAGACATTCAATCGAAGGGCTTTTCTTTCAAATATAAATGATGGATACATTAATTATCCACTTAATGATTTCAAACCTTGCCATCATGTCTATAAACTATTAAGAGTTAATTTTGTTTCTTTAGAGATGACACAACATCAAAGTAGGTATTACATTTGTTCCTATTTATAAGATATAACTTTTAAACTTGTTTGTTTCTTTATATAAGACTCAATCAATATTGTCTCATGCATTAATTATATTTAGACTAAAAATACCTCTAATTAAACAAGAGATAGGTTATATTAAGATGCATTTAGAATAGAGAAGTATTAATCATAATGTCATTTTTGGAAAAGTATACAAATTTAGGAATTTAGTGTTATCAACTAAATTAAATATTTTTCTTAATCTTGGGTCTTCAAGAATAGAGGTAATAGAATTTTCCATTATTATTTTTGCTAACTTTTATGAAAAGACTACAATTTTATATCAAGTTTTGAGACATACTCAATGCTCGAGACTATTGTACTTTCAAGGTTGGACTTTAATGTGTTATCTCATTCTAATTAACCGTAGAGGATGAAATACAATAAATCACCTAGAAGGATGGTTGAATAGTGTGTTAGTCAAAATATAAAACCTTTTTTAAATGGAATATGTTATAATAAACAAGTTGATAAGAACCCTCGTCCAGTGACTAAAAGTGGACTATCATCCAGTTATTTATAAAACTTATTTTTAATGAAAACCGTGTCTATAAAATGTGTCAACAATGGACTTTGAAATACATTGATAAGCTAAAGAAGAGCGATAAAAATATTTCATTTCATATTGGTTCACTCAACATGAGCTACGTCTAGTTCTCCTTTACCAACTAATAAAGGGTTCTACTAATAAAACTTGTTTACAACAAGTATTCTTTTCTACCACTTCTGACTTACAAATATTCTCAAGGCCACTACTGGCACAACCCTTAGACTCCCCTTGAATCTAGGAACACCCAAGTATTATTTGTCACTAAGTCACTCCTAGCTTTCACAAACAAAAGTTTGATATAAAATCAGAGAGTCTTTACAACACTCAACGAGTGAATTTACAATGAAACTCTAATCTCTCACAAGTATTTTGTATATCACAAAGGATAAACTATGTTAAACTTAGTGTGTTTCTCAAAAAAAGCTTTTATTTTATCTTCCTTTTGTTGTTTGTGTTCCTCTTTTATTTCTTCAATCCTTGATGTCGTATTTATAAGTAGAGAGAACCTCATAATTGTCAAGAGTATCTTCAGGATAAATTAATATGACAGTTGTGCAGATTGATCTTGTTTCTTGAAATAAACAGATAATGCATGATTTTGTCTGATAACATCATAACTTTACATATCTATCATTCATAGCTCAATATGACCATTAGACATATAACATGAAATAAAAGATAGATTAATACATTTGTTCCTTTTAAAAAATAAAATAAACTGGAATAAATCAATGATTCAAATGAAATGCTTATTCCAATTGTTGTTTGGATGAACTAGACGAGTACTACCTACTTCTAGTAGATGAGATATCCATCAAACCTGGTTGACTTACATCTACCAGAATGGTTAACAAGAATTTATATCTTTGTTTTCATCAAAATCTGAAAAGATGTCTAGGTCGCCCAATGCTAATAGAGGAAGAATCCAATATCTATAAGATGCTAGGGCTTTCAAACTTTGTGTTGGCTGTCATAGGAAGAAGGTACCCTCAAACTATTATTGAGTATGGTCTTAGGAATATCCTTATAAGATTTATATACTTTAGGTTAAATGAACTGCCACTTTTTATGTTATGAATGAAATTAGGATTCAACATTATTATTTATCTAATTACTTTATTTGTCATTCACGAAAATTATAGGATTGGATTGTCTTAATCTTAATAGGACCTCCCACTTGTAATGAATTTCTATTAGGGATTCGATTTGCATTGTATAAATGAAAGAGGGATGCAAATCGAGAAATCATATAGAATACTTGATCACATCAAACTATAACTATCTCCTCATGGGATTGAGTGAGCTTATAAGCTACCTCTTTCTTTTTTTCTCTTTTTTTTGTCAAAAAAAAAATTTGTATATTAATACAAGTACCATAAAGGAATACAAGAGAAATAGTAGAGCATCCCTGGTTAGAAATAATTTATCACAAAACATGACAATAAATACCAAATAACCAAGGCATAACCGCCCTCTGCTTGCAAAAATAAATACTTGCGTGTAGGGATAAAAGTTTGCGTAAGTATATCTTTTTTTCCTTAAAAAGACTCTATTCCAAATGCTAAGGATATTTTTTTAAAACAAAAGTTTGCGTGTAGGGATAAAATTGAAATCTTATGAAACAAACAAGAAACAATACATGTTTTAACCAAGAATTTGTAACTATAACATTAACAACCATGAGCCATGTACGTAAGGGATGGGGAATGTTATGATAGATATATAAATGCTGCTTTTTTTTTACAAGGAATAAGCTTATTTCATTTCATCAAGGATAGTGAAAATGTTATTTCAAAAAGAACATTGTGGAGCTAAATATTCTAAACCAAAACAAGACTTTGTTGAAGTGCATATGCCTTTGCTTTTTCTGGTAGTAAAAATCCAAGAATGAGAATAGAACATGCCTTGATAAAAGTACCTGATTCATCCTGAATGCAGGAGCTGATACCAAAAGCTTGTTGCTTCGTGAATAGTGTTCCATCAAAGATGCACTTTAAGAACCCATTTGGAGGAGGAGACCATTGATGGGGAACAATTGGAGGAGGAGAGGATAAAAGCATGGACTTCGATCTTGCTAGGAGGCATTCCGACTGGAAATGGAGGGCCAAATTGATTGCCATTGAAGTAGGCATATTGTGGTTCTCCCAAATTTTTTTGTTTCTAATTTTCCGCATGCTTCATAGGATAAGTGTAATCCGATTTATATCATGTTGCTGAACTTGTTCAAAAAGCACAAAAATAATATCATTGAAACCCTCTACGAAGTCAATCTGTTGCACAATAGAAAAAAGATGCCACTCTATCTCAAAAGGATTTGAACAATGACAACAAACATTAAAACAACTTTCTCCATTGGATGATATTCTTTGTCTTGAACTAGTAGATAGGGTTGAGTCAATTGTTGATTTACAAGCGGTAGAAGTGGTAGTAACATACCTTTCATATCAAGAGTTTCTCCTTCCTACTTGCGTCCACGAAGTGCCCTCCATAAAAAGGGTTTAAATTTTGGTGCAATGTTAAGCTTCAAAATCTTCATCTAGTTTCCATTTACTTTGAGATAGTCATTTTCCAGAATGTTGTCCATTATACGGTGATAAGCTGCGCGCACATTATAGATTCCATTTGGATTAAACCTCCACAATAGTTTGTCAAAATCAAGTGTATTAAGAAAAAAGGTTGCTTTGATGACCATCATGTCTTGCAGATTAAACAAAGAGTTTACAAATTGCATATCTAAGAGTGAGAAGTAGAATCTATAATATCACAAACATTTAAGTGCTTAAATCCTATTGGTGAAGGAGAAGAAATAAAAGGAATGTCAGAATGTTTTAACCAAGGATCATCCCAAACATTGATGGGTTGTCCATTACCAATCTTCCACTTCATACCTTGTCTCACAACAACCCATGAAGCATGAATACTATGCCGAACAAAACTTGGAGTATATCCTTAAATGGCATCCAAGAAGTGCACTTGTGGAAAATATTTAGCTTTGAAAACATTATAAACCATAGTATCCTGGTTAGATAAGAATCTTCAACCTTGCTTCCCTAGCATAGCAAGATTAAAAGCATGTAAGTGTCTAAAACTTGTTCCTCCAAATTCCTTTCTCAAAGCAAGCTTGTCCCAACTAAGCTAGAGAATGTCGTTTCGAGTTTGGGTGTTGGAACCCCACCAAAAATTGTTCATCATTTTTTGGAGCTCATATTCTAGAGTAGTAGAGAGAAGAAAAATGCTTATATAGTAGGTGGCAATAGATTGTGTTACTGATTTCAAGAGGATCTCTTTTCCAAACTTGGACAAATTTTTTGATGACCAGTTATTGATACGCTTCCAAAGCCTCTCTTTCAAAAATCCAAAAATTTGTTTCTCCTTCTTACCAATTATGGAGGGGAGGCTTAGGTATCTACCTGTGCTAATAGATTTAGTGACTCCTAGGAGAGAAGATAATTGTTGCCTCGAAGAGTGTTTTGTATTGGAGCTGAAAGAGATGTTTGATTTTTGGAAATTTATTAATTACCTAGAAGTTTTGCCATCAGTATCTAGGATATCTTTCATGATGTTTGCCTTTGATTCATCTGCCCTACAAAAGAAAAATCATTAGCCAATAAAAGGTGTGTGAGGATAGAAGCTCATCCTTACACCTTGATCCCATATATCCCCTCTACTCTCAAATTTTTATTTATGAAGGTTGATAGTCCCATATCTATTGAATACAAAGTTGAATCCAGCTGACCCATTTGTCATGGAAACCCATTTCTTTCAAGAGACACAAAAGGTAGTTCTTATCCACTCTTTCAAAAGTTTTACTAATATCAACTTTGAGAGTCATCTCCCCCATCTTTCACCTTGACTTATTTCTCATGTGATGAATAATCTCATAGACCAAGAGGACATTGTCAAGGATGGATCTATCTTTAAAAAAAATTGATTGTTCAATAGAAATGACTTTAGGTAAAATAGGGTTCAAACAATTAGATATAACTTTTGACACAATTTTATAGAGGACATTGCAAAGAGAGTTTGGCTGAAAATCAGCCATAATTGTGGGGTTATTGTGCTTAGGAATTAAGACAATAGAGGTTTTATTTATGTAGGGGGAATTTACCATTTTCAAGCCAAGAAATACCACAATGAAAAATTTTAGTACCACACAAATGCAAAAGAAAGTTGTGTTCAAGCCATCAATTCCACGAGATTTATCAGAATTCATTTGGAAAATAGCAAATTTGAACTCATCAATGGTGAAAGTTGCAATCATAGAGTCATTATCATAAGAGGAAAAACAAGTGGAATTATTATTAATGATAGCTATGAAGTCATTGCAATTATTTGAATGAGAAAAAATTACTGAAATAAGAAGTTGCAACATCACTCATAGCACTATGATTATGAACCATCTTCACGAGACAAAGAAGTGAGTAGATTGGATTTCCTTCTAGCATTTGCTAAGGAGTGAAAGAATTTGGTATTGAAATCACCATCTTTTAGCCAATAGACCTTGGACCTTTGTCTCCAATAAGCTTTTTCTTGATAGATAAGGGAACAAAGCTTGTTATTAATTTCCTTATAGGCAGCAATACTGACTTCATATGCGTGCCTTAAGGTCTCCATTTCCCTTCTACAAATTAAAAACAATAGGGAAAACACACACAATAACCAAGAGGGGGTGAATTGGTTAAAACAGAGTCTTTGAAAATTCTTTTTCAAACAAGCAGCGAATTTAGGATCTTTATCACAATAAGAATGCTTCAATCAATCAAACCATTCAGTTCAAGAATACAATTACAAAAAACATCACTTGTTGAGTAATAAAATATTTTACCAAATGAATCACAGATTAAGATAACAAGAAAAGATTAAGGAATAGAGATCAACACAAGATCTTATATTGGTTCACCTCTCAACATAGAGGTTACATCTAGTTTCTTCCAACCAACAATAAGTTAGAGTTTCACTAAATCAAATTTTGTTCTTTACAAGCTTTTATAACTTATCACCTTTATCAACCTTAGATATAGAAACAGAAATCTAAACCCTATAGACTTCTAATGACCAAGAACCAGAGAACACTACTTTGTTCTTCCCTCTAGAAAATCCTACTCTAGAAAAAGCTTTAAAGACTCTCTTTGATCTAAGAACTTACAAGAAATAAAAATAAACAAACAAATAATTGCAAGAGTTCAAAAGAGATACAACCTCAAGATCCTCAAATGATAAATGAATGAATGTTACCAAACAATCTCAGGTTGAATGAATGAAATTCTTGAAATCAACTCTCTTTGAAAAACTCTTGACAAATCTTATTCAAACCAACATATCAATGATGCATGAGTTCTGGGTTTTGAAACAAGATTAATGTAACTCAGAATATCTCTTCTCAGATTGTAAGAGATTTTGTAAGAATGAATATTTCGCAAAATCAAATTCTTATTAAAACAAATGACTCAACAACTTTTATAGAAAACATTTGTAATTGAATGTAATCGATTAAATCGCCAAAGTAATCGATTAAATTGCCATATGTAATCGATTAAATACTAACTTAATTGATTAAAATGTTCTTCAGCTTTCTGGAAAAGATTTACGAACAATGTAATCGATTAAATCGAGCTTGTAATTGATTAAGGTAGTTATAGCAGATTCTAATTCAAGCTTATGTAATCGATTACATAGAATGATAATCGATTAAAGCAGTCAGACATGTTTTGAGTTTCTACATTGTAATCAATTACAACTTTCCTGTAATTGATTAATCTGTTCTTCATGGCTTATGTAATCGATTACAAATGTTGGTAATCGATTAAAGCATTGCTAAAATGAGTTTTCCAAAACTCAATCATGAGAAAATCAATTTCTTTATGTCTACATGAAAACCTTTATGCTTTAGTGAAATCATGTATGCATGTCAATGATCATGTTTATGCAATGCAAGGATCATAAGATAAGCCTCTTAAACACTTAACATATTGCAAATGCCTTGCATGTGAAAGGATAAAACTTTCTTTTAAGGCATAGGCTTCATCCTTGACATGATCTTCTTATTGCTCCCCCTATATCCAACACAAATTTTAATTTGTTCTTGTTATTGGCATTAGATCTTCCTACCTCAATTGTTCGTGTCCTTTGAGTAAGCCTCTAGTTTTTCAATAAAATCTCCAAAAGAGGTATTGTACCAGCCTGACTCCACAATGTTGATCAATGCAAGTTCAAAAGAAGCCAACCATTTTTTAACTGAAATTTCTTTTTAAAATTCGTTCTTTTTTCTCCATGGAGGTGGATAATGATTGGAGAATGATCAATTTGGTAGTTAGACCGTTAAGGAGACGAAATTTAGGAAATAAATATATCCACTCCACCGTAGTATGCCCTCTGTTAAGTCTCTCTTCAATAGCACCCTATTCTCCATGACGTCTTACCCAAGTGCACTGATAGCCTTCCATAATGATGTCATGTAGATTGCAATCAAATAGAGTATGAAGAAAACCTTGTAGAAGCCAGTTTGGATGATCATTGAGGCCAAGCATTTCATCATTTGAGAAAAGATCATTAAAATCTCTAAAAACACACTAGGGAATGGAGGTGTCTAATGATAAAGATCGCAAAAGATTCCATGAGTTTTTTCGTCTTTCTCAACCAGGGTAACCATAGAATCCTATTAATCTCTAGCTTGGATGTCTATTTTGGTGAACATGGACATTAATGAAATTGGAAGAGTAACAAATTAAATGGCAATCAAAAGGTTTCTTCCAAAAAAGTGTCATACATCCACTCCTGCCTATATTATTAACTGCAAAACAATAATCAAAACCAATAATAGAATGAATTTATTCAACATGATTAAATTGCACCAAATTTTCACAAAGGAAAAAAATGTCAATTTTATAAGTTCGTACAAGATCAACTATACTTTGAACTGCACTCGAGTTGTGTAGACCCCAATAGTTCCAGCTTAAGAAACTCATCGACCCTGGCGGACCTGCTTGCCATGGCCCACCACTAATAAATGTGTGTCAGTGTTGTTTGATGTTGAATTGGAAAGAGTTGACTTTTGGTCAACTAGGGTTGGCATATGGGGAGAATCCTTCATGTGATCAGAATCTGATTTAGACATACGCCTCTTTTCTCCATAATAATCAGGTCTTAATTGCTGCAACCATCAATCTTCATTGCCTCATGAGTGTTGTCTGTTACCGTTGCTGATTAGGTGGAATTGATTGTAGGATTTAAAGGCTTCAATTTTAAAACTCTAGCATGTAGAGGGAATGTGTCTCTTCCTTTTGATGATTGGCATTTATTGCACTATCTGGAATATTAACTTTAATGTCTGCATTTAATCTACTAAACCCAACTGCCTGATTCCAAATGTTAACGTCTCCTCTGTCTTGGAGCCACCCATTGCACATGGTTTTCAAGTTTCTGCTCTTAGGTCTGGTCCACAATTCCTATTGCCATAATTAGTTATAGTAAGGAGCTTGCTACAAAAATTATCAACATGGCCCATGAGACCACATAGATAGCAATAAGGACCAAGTCTCTCATACTTGAAGACACCTCTGTCGTTGTTCCACCTGTTTTGTTTTTATTCTTTTTGACTTTTTGAGATGCTTGCGAACATCGATCTAGACCCTAACACGCATGAACGATTTGAGAAAATTAGAATTATTTTTTGCATCATATTCCACAAAATTTCCAATGTAATTGCTCATATTCTCTCCATCTAATTGGGACATGTATCCGACAGGGATGTTGTGAATTTGAACCCATAAACAAACCATATTGAGGGGAACTTGCTTCAGACTCTCTCCTTCTTTGATTGCACCTAATATCAAAGCTCCAAGGGTATCTTTTCAGACTCTTTGGACATCAACAACATGGTAGAATTTGAATAGAAAAAAGAAGTATCTATTTCTTCAATGGTGACTCCTCCAATTGGCTACCATACTTCCGCCATACCCTCTTTCATTATAGGCATACATATATTTCTTGTTGTTAAAAATCTACCTACGAGGCAGAGGGAGAGGTTAACATTATCTTTTCGAGTTGGTTCAATGTTGAATTCCATATCGTCTTCATCTTCAATATTTTACTCGCCAATATTTGGTGGATCCATGAGATTTAGAGGTGCAAAAAACTCAAACCTCAATGTGCAAACCCCACCAAATGACCCTAAAAAGCTCTCATAAATGCTACTAGAGACTATTTTAATCAAATTTTCATGTAACTAAATAGGCAAAATTAAAAATATTTTACCTATATAGACCAAATTAAATCATGACACACAGTGACAAAATACATATTTAAACTTAAAAATATATTTAAAATGTAAAACAATAAATTGTGACTCAAGTGATACATATTCAATATTATTAAACATGGAAAACACCTTAAATCATAGTTTTAAAAAACCGATCTGGTGACTGATCCAATTAGGGCACCGGGTCATTGGGTCAGTGATCGAACCGGTAGATCACTAATTGAACTGCATCACTCGGTCTGTAATAAAAAATATAATTTTTTTATACCTGTCTTAAAATATTTAAAAATATGTCAGCAATTAATATAATTCCATAACATAGATAATTAGATACCAAAGTGTAAAAAAAAAAAACATTGTCCAAGTTCAAACAAATAAGTAACAAAGATCACAAACATAAATAAATAGCTAAATAAGTTAAGTTCAACAGATGTTCCTAAAGAAGTTCAATTGTTTTCTATGGGCAAGGGGCATAAACTGAGTCATTGTCATTTTTAGGAACTTCTTCTTCATTAAAGAACTTAGAAGAATCTCTCATTATAACTTTATGATCAACATTGCTTTCATTTCAATTCATGTTTTCCATGGGATTGTCTTGTGTTTCATCAACATCATCATTCCAATTTAAAGAAACTATGACACAAAAATTAGATAGAAAGTAGTAATTACTAATTAGCATTTAGAGATAACAAGTATGAAACAATTTTAAAATAAAAATATGATTAAAATATACCAATATCATTTAAAAGTGGTTGAACGGTCATATTTGCAAGGTCTTTGCGTAATGCATCCACCTCCTCATTGGTTAAGAATGGTGGTGAATCCTCCATTACCCAATCAACATGGTCACCAAGTGTTTCCAAATTAATAGGATCATAGCTTTGTTGTCTCCTTTTCCTAAGCATATGTACAAAAATGTAACCATATGTAATGTAGAAAGATAAACAATGAAAAAAGAATAAAAATATAATAACATCTATTTTGCAACTTCAAGTTGTAACGAACATAGACTAAATCATTAAGTTTCTGATGCTCCAACCTATTTCTTCTTTTTTTGAATGAATGTGCTCAAATATACTCCAATTCCGCTCATAACCTGAAGCACTACAAGTTTGGCTTAAAATACGAATACCAACTTTTGCAAATGTGGTATCCCACATCGATAAGATGCCCACCATTGATCTAGAATATTGCATGTCATAAAATAAATTAATAACAAATAAAATGACAACTAACAAATAAATATTCAGAATGATTACAATTTACAAGTTATGAAAATAACAAATAAATTAAGAACTAACAAATAAAGTGATTGTATTTCGTTCATCCAAAGCAGTTTGTCTTCCAAAATCCAACTCAACATTACTGTAAATTCTCTTCTCACTAGTTAGCTTAGTTTGCAACTGACTATCTCCATGAGCATACCTTTCAATGACATCCAACAGACTAGTTGTTGTAGTCATATGTTGTTCAAATTTTTCCTCATTAAACCGATAAGCAGGATTTAACCAATAACCCGCGACATGTAGATTTTCATGAAGTTGTGAATCCCAATGATGATCTAAGATTTTCAAGTAAGGCTCCACTTTTGTTTTATTTCTTCGAAACCTTTTTACCATCTCTTATCTAGCTTTATACATGGCTTGGTAAAGAAAACCCATGGCAGGTTTATCTTCACTATCAACCATACGCAACACACATACAAGTGACTCAGTCAGTTTCACTACATCAACATATTTACTCCAAAACTCATAGTCTAAGACTTGTTCCACAAATTGTTTTGCCTTGGCTTCTTTGGCATAAGCTAAGCTTGTCCATTCTTTACATGTTACCATGACTCTTAATGAATCTTTTTGTGGCAAAGCGAGTAGGAGCAGGACGAAGTATTTCCCTTCCACCTGTATAGTTTCTCATCAAAAACAAAGCAAAGCAATGATTATAAATATATTTGGAAATTTTTAGGCATGTGACACAACCTCACAAACTTCCTCCAATTTTTTCATGTCTTGTCACATCAAATTGATGCAATGTGCTGCACAAGGAGACCAAAACAATTTAGGAAACTCTTTTTCTAGTAACCTACCAGCAACAACATAATTGGCATCATTGTCAGTTATTATGTGAACTACATATTCTGGACCAACACGTAACACGACATCCTTGAAAAGATTAAACAATAAATCCGCAGATTTAGAAGCATAAGAGACATCAACAAATTTTAGAAAAACAACTCCTTTAGGACAATAAACCAAAAAATTGATAAGAGTTCTCCTTTTCCTATCAGTCCATCCATCTGCCATAAGAGTACAACCAATTTTTTTTCCAAAGGGAACGATAATTATCCACAAGTTTATGCACATCATGAACCCAACTATTTAGCAAATCGCCACGAAGACAATGCATACTGGGAGCCTTGTATCCTGGACTCATGCTACAAAGAGCATCAATCATAGGATGAAAATATGCTGAATTAGTTGCATTAAATGGAATAGATGTATCAATTAACCATTTAGCAATAGCAAGGTCACACTTTCGTATCATTTTTTTTATTTTGCAACATACTTTTAAAGGTAGGTTGAGATCCAGGAGTGGTTCTAGGTTGAAAATAATTCCCAATACGACCACTTGTCTTCACTTTTTCAGTTGTCCTCTGTGTTTGTTCACTTTGTTGTTCAACTTCTATTGGCATTTCACCACCTTCTTCACTGGGTAAATAAAAATCATGTTCTTTATCAATTCTTCTCTCCTTATTCTTTCTCTTATTGTCTTCAATATTATGTTTCATTTGATAACGAACATCGGGAGGCACCTTCTTGCACAGAGAAACTTGACCCTTTTCACTAACCAAATGACTCTTTAATCTATTGATTCCACCTCCCCTAACAATTTTATTACAGTATATATAGATCATAGCATTCTTGTCACTCTCCTGAATAGCTTACAATGTACCCTAGCTATGCAAGTCTCCCGTCTAATATTAGGCCTTGAATTTTGAGTAGATGCTTCTTGGGATGTTGGTGTTTCACAAGATGTCATCTATGATGCAACTAAACACTTAATAAGGTAGACATTTTTTTTATGAATTTATCATGTTTATGGATAAATATACTTATTTTTAAAGTTTAAGAAACAAAATCATCAATACAAAAGTCCAGTCACATTTTCAAGACAATTCTTTTGACGAGCTACAGACTAATAACGTTCATCATTATGTTACCATATGAAAGTTAAACATTTTCATGTTGAAAATAGAGAAAAAAGCAACACAGAAATGTACATTTATATACCTTGTAGGCAATTGCCCTCTTTTCAAATGACGTCAAGAACTTGAAGCAAGAAGGGGAGATGACGAAGTTGTGCGAAGCATGACGGTGCTGCATGAAGCATGACGGTGCTACACGAAGCACGACGACGCAAAGCTGAGCGAAGCACGACGGACGTCATGAAGCTGCGACCTGCGAGAACTTCAACCGGCGAACAACTGAAGACGTTGGCTCAAGGTTGACAATGAAGGCTGTCTGCTCGTGATTCTCAACTCTCAAATCTCAAGCTTTCCTAAAAACCTAAATCAAAATGACGATGTTTTGGCATTTTGCTAGCATATGAAGAAAAAATTGACCCGGTTCGAGTTGACGGGTCGTCGGTTCGCCCACAGACCAGGCGAGATCATTCCGGGTGGATCTGGGTTGAAAGCACAACTAATCCAATGGCTTATCCAACCCGGTCCAACCACTGGTTCATGGTTGGACTGGCTGGGTCAAACCAGATTTTTAAACACCGCCTTAAGTTGTTCAATATATGCACGTCCGTATGTTTAAGAAAAATATATATATTACAAGCTGAATTTTCCTAAACATAATTTTGTGATCATTGTCTTTACCAATTGATGGTGTATCATACTATCGTATCTAAACTGAAAAGAATCCGTAACTAGCCTCCCTTTGACGGAAACATTCCGAGTTGATTTTCACTATCTTTTCCTTTTTGCTCTTTTGATCTTATTTCAATTTAATTTGCATAGTATCGTGTATCTCTCACTGGGTCATGGTGATGCTGAAGCCCATGTGCACGTGTTTTCAATCACTAGGGGAGCTATCGCCTCATAAATCTTGGAAGGAAAAAAATAACTAGGGTTTGCCAGTAACTGAATTTGTTGAATCTTATTATATTGGGGACTTGATAATTTTAATCGATCGTGAATATTTTATATTTTTTAATTTCATTTTGACAATTTAATACACATAAATATAATAAAAACTGCTAAAATACAATAACGAAAGAATTCCAGTTGGTTTGGTGTGGTCAGCAGTCAAATTCGTTTTAAGAAATTAAAATACACTGGTAATATAAATCATTTTTATATTATTTTCTTATTATATATTATCATGCATAATAAATTTTTTAATTTTTAAAAATTATATTTAAAATAATTTTTAATTTGTTGTCATTGCGATAAAAAAAATTACACTCACGATATGTCAACATTAAACTCAGAAAAAACACTCACCTTTTGTATAGGACAAATGTTTAGGAGACCTTTCGGCCTTTTGTCATTTCCCACAATACTATTGTCAATTCTTTATATACATGAAAACATATCAACCATCTAAAAGGCAATTTTGTAATATGAATGTTTATATATTAAAAAAATATTTAACAAGAATAAATATGTCGACAAGAGATATATCATGTGAAAAGACTTTTATTATGAGAAGAAGAGTAAATCTTAATTAACTATAAGTTAAATCATAAAATGTTAAGATTAACGAAAAAAATTATTTGACATTTTAAATGTTCAAGTGATTATTAAATAACTTTTAATCCCATCTATTTTGTATGGTTGTATGATTCAAATTTACCTTTTTTTATCCTCTCATGTTCTCATCAAACACTTCTCTCACTTGATACAATCTATGTTCCCATGTATAATTCTTTCTCAAATAAATTTTATACCTTTTGTTTGTACATATTTCTTTGGAAAAAAATAGACAAGATTCTACGTTGATTGCATTGAATTGTTTTAATTAAAATAAAATAAAATAAAATAAATTATTTAATCAATTCAATCTACCGACATATAAACTTTTTTAAAACAATTTTAATAGTAATGCATAAGAATGTTGTGTTACTTATGTTTGTTCGAGTCTAAGTTCATGTAGCTAAATCAAAGTTCAATCTACTTATTAGCGTGTAGTATTTGGTTAACAGCTAGTACACGTTTCAAAGCATCCAAACATGAACAGAAAAATAACCATGAATTGACATTGATGTTGAAAATAAAGGTGGACACAAATACACACTAAATTGGTGAAATTATATTATTTTCAAATTTCAACTATTTTTTTTATCCGCTAATAATGTTAATTTTTTCAAAAAAAAATATTAAATATGTGAGCAGAAGGATTTAACTTGCAATTTCTTTCTCCTTTTTTTATCTTTAAACATTTTTTCACATTAAATCAATCTTATATTTTCAAATTCCAATCATGTATAGAAAATGTGAAAGATACTCGGGAGTAGTATTTTTTTTAACTGTTAGCAACATACTACTTTTAATATATTTCTTTTATTAGTTAAAATTTGTTAAAAATTATAAAATTATGAATAAAACTCATTAAAGATGAAAAGTCTATAAAAAAATTGTGATTTTCAATAATTTAACTAATAAAAAAATATAGAAAAAATGCTAAAATATGTTACTATCAATCTAACCATGCATTGCCAAAAAGGCATGCGCAGATAACATTTTAGGTCATTATCGGTCAATATTCTTCCACGATAAGAAAAAAAAAATGAACGGAAAATACAGAAATCAGTAACTAATAATTAACCTAGTAGAAAGGAAGACAGCCTCACCTTAAGGACATTTTTATTAAATGTCAAAAAAGAATATTACTTACTGCGAAGAAAAAGAAAAGAGAATATTATATTTATTATCTTCATCCTTAAATATAATACTTTTTCTTAAATTTATTTATCTTATTTTTATGTTGTCTTTTCTATTAATTATTTTTTACTAAAATACTCTTAATTATTTTATATTAAATACATTTTCTCTCTTACAAGAATTGGAGGAGAAGAATAACACATGTTATTTAATTAGATAAAAAATAATTAAGTGAAAAAAGAGAGTCAGAATAATTATAAAGATAATTTTAAAAAAATAATATAAATTATTAACAAATTTAATATTATTAATTAAATTAATAAAAAATGTGTGAATCAGTGAAAATATTCGTATTCATTTAGAAGTTTAACTTCTACTAGTATTAATAATAAATAAATGTTTTTGTTTCTACGCTTAGCAGCTTGAAATGTAGATACATATGGCATTAATTTTCTATTCTAGTAGTTTTCTTCCAAGTGGCAAATTGTTACTAACTCTAATTAATTAAGATCCGGAATCTATACGTCACCATATGCAAGCGCGACGACATTAACCCACATGAGTGGATAAAGGTTGCTAATTAAAGAGATAGAGATATAGGAAAACACCCTTTTCATGGTTAATTGGATACAGCTTTGAACCACAATAAGAACAGTATCATTAATGATCAAAAGGACCACATAGTGGAGGCAGGATGCACGAGAAACTAGCTAGTTGAAAATACGAGACCTATAAGCACTAGCTGAATCCCACTTCCTTTCACAATATGAGTAGTATTATAAAAAAGCTAAATGCTAGCCTCTTGATCAAGGAATTAGAAGCAATTTTTTCTTTATTAAAAATTGTTATTGATGTATTATTTTAGGATTCTCAATTTATTTTAATGTAATATTAAGATAAATAACTATTTTCATCCTTAAATGTGTAAAGTGCTGATAAATTTATCTCTGAAAGATAGAAATTCAAATTTTTGTCCCCAAAAGTAAATAAAAAAAATGCGACAAATTCATTCATGCGTTAACTTTCGTCCATCACCGTTAATTGAAAGATCCTATGTGACACGTTCAGGGGCGAACTTGTTAACGCTCTACACATTCATAGACGAATTTGTCAGTGCTCTATCCAAAATATAATTTAATTTTCATCTTCTTCCTTTTTTAATCATCACAAACATAAAATTACAATAAATACTTAAAAAATTAGGAAAACAAGCATAAGTTAGAACAAATATATTAATAAACATAATATTGATTAATAAGTATAATTTACTTATTATTTTACAATTTCTATTGTAACAACATTAGGTAGTGACAAAATCAAGTTGAGTCTCATTTTTTTTTGTAAGGATTAACTTAATGGTTGTGCATTTTTGTTTGAGTCTCATATTTTAGGTAAAGTACTGTCACATTATGCTTATCAATCAATATTATGCTTATTATTATGTTTATTCTAACTTATGTTTGCTTTCTTTTTTTAAGTGTTTATTATAATGGTATGCTTGCAACGATTTAAAAAAGAGAAAATATGAAGATTAAATTATATTTTGAGTAGAGCGCTGATAAATTCACCCCTGAATGTGTAGAGCATTGACAAATTTGTCCCTAAATGTGTCACGTAGGCTCTTTCATTAACGGTAACAGATGGATAAATTTGTCACACTTTTTTCACTTTTGGGAACACAAATTTGAATTCCTATCTTTCGGGGATGAATTTGTCGGTGCTCTACACATTTAGGGACGAAAATGATTATTTATCCTAATTTTAATAACTAGTATCTTGTGATGTACTATTAGTTAGCAATTAAGACTCTAACACAAAATAAATTTTATGCATTTTGTAGTCTAAACTTCAAGGAATCACAACACTCATATGCCTATGGGAGATGGTTATACAATTTATAGGTAGGGAAATAACAAAGTAATTGCCATTGAACAAGTACCACAAGTAGACACAAACATGTTTAAGAGCACGATGTGGTGTGTGGTGGGTTTGGATATACAAACCCTCTTTACAACTTAAAAGCAACTAATGATCATCTTCACATGGACCTCACATACTCTCCTTGTATTTAATATAAGCACACTACATCAGACCGAGTTAGTTTTTCAAGTTGTACTCATTATTGGTGCTATGTATCCTATGAGATGGGATTAGAGATTTTACTCATTTAGACCCAGGAAGGATGGGAGTGGGAAGTGTCTCACCGGTTCCTGTCTTTGTCTCTTCATTTTACTAGATATTTTAGTCTTTAATTGAGTCATGATACATTGTATGATCAACGTCGCATTAATTCAAATGGAATTAAACTTTGATCACTTAGGATATGTTCGAATATAGGAAAATAGAGTGAAAAATGAGTGAAATTAATGATCAATAAAATGATGTCAACTTACACTTTCACACTCTAATTTAAAACTTTCATTTTAATTTACTGTCTTTCTATTTCTTTCGAATGATTTCTTTCTATTTCTTTCGAATGGATCCTTAACTAAAAGTTAACGGATCCTTAACTAAAAGTTTAGATTCAAACCCTAAAGAAAAAGTCAATGGATATTTCTCACATAGGTGAAAAAAAAAAGACTTTTAATTTTGTGATCAATATAATTGACTTAATATTGTGGATAGGGTTTTTTTTTTTTGTTCCTTATTTCCAATTTTGTGTGTTTTTAATGGTTCTACCACCATTTAATTTGGTTAAGGATTAAAACTAATTAAATTTTTCTGTGTTATTGGAATTAGCAAATCAACCCAATTAACAAACATCACACGAAGGTGGTGAAGCTTAAACCAATTGGATGCTTCAATCATCCACGTTTAGATAAGGTAAAAAAAACAAAACACATTTGGTGAAATGTGATGCAAGAGACCCGTTCATTCTCACAATCCTCTAATGTTATATCCCTTTTACGTTTTTTCCCCCGTCATATTTGTCTTAAAATTTGTTTCTTGTTTTTTACTTCACAGGCACAAACTCATACATGCGAATACATCAAATGTTACACTTATATTTATCTTAGAATCAAGTGGTAACAAGAGACACACAAAGTCATTAGAAAAACTGAAACATCTAGCCTTATTGAAGAACTTCAAGAGGAGTGTCTCTATCTCAGTATTATACCAATTTGCCATTTTAATTTTTTGTACGGTTTCAATTTCATGCTGTGGCAACTTGATGGAAAATAACACTGACTAGAACATAGCAGGTGGGAATGGGAATTCTTCTCACAATCAACATTAATAGCAATGTGTGGCCTTGATTGGACATAGCATATACACTAGGCAATTCAAGAACCCTATTTATGCATCACGTTTGTGTATACAATGTGCAATTGTCTAAAGCTAAGTGGACAGAAGCACATGAGAAAGCATGAAAAATGGTCCCTTCAAGTAGTTATTGAAAATTGAAAACTCTTGAAATTTGAAAGGCTTGGGAAACTAGGCCATGGGTTCCTACTGCTACTAGGTTGTGGGGAATGCCAAGATACTATGGTACACTAGTTGGTCCATGTGAGTGCTATGGGGTTGATAGCTACACATGTTATTAACCCCTTTGGTGTAACATATTGGATGAGTAACCTTAAGCACAAGACCCATTTATGAAAAATAGAGAAGTAATGACAACACCTTTTGCTGATTTTGTTTTGTGTTTGGACATCTCTCTTGCTAGGTAATCATAAAATTTAACCTTATGTTAAATACTGTATATGCACTTGCTTAAGCCCCACGTTGTGTTGTTGAGTGAGATCTTTCTTCTCCATAGATGTACCATCTTCATCTTTGGCTAAGGACCTAAGGGACTATATGGATGCATGAGTTATGTCCAAAAAGTACATTAGATATTGGATAAATAATCATTTTCGTCTCTGAATATGTAAAATGCTGACAAATTCGTCCCTAAAAAATGAAAATTCAAATTTTAGTTCCTGAAAGTATAAAAAGTGTGACAAATTCATCTATCTGTTAACTTCCGTTTGTTACCGTTAATGAAATAGCCTACGTGACACAGAGGGATAAAAATGTCACAAAAATGATTGTCAACATGGCTGCTGAATAGATTTTGGACGAAAATGTCAGTAATTTTCTATTGGACCAAAATGTCAATAAGTTACCATTGGACTAAAATGTCAGTAATTTTTCATTAGACCAAAATGTCAATAAGTTACCATTGGACTAAAATGTCAGTAATTTTTCATTAGACCAAAATGTCAGTATTTCGTTTTGGACCCAAATGTCATTAAGTAACCATTTGACCAAAATGTAAGTAATTTTCCATTGGATCAAAATGACAGTACATTTCTATTGGACTAATTTGTCAGATGCAAAATTTCGTTTAATTTAAAGATAAAATATAATTTAAGAGTAAATCTTCCCTCATTTTTTTTATCATTGCAAGCATAACAATAATTTACAATAATCACTTCAAAAAAATAGGATAACAAGTATAAATTAAAAAAACATAATAATAACCATAATATTGATTAATAACCACAATAATTTGTTACAATAGTGTATGAATGTTTATTTTGGATATTTTTTATTGTGACAGACAAATTATGGTTATTAATCAATATTATAGTTAATATTATGTTTCTTTTAACATGTACTTGTTTCCCTATTTTTTTAAGTGATTATTGTAATGTTATTATTATACTTGCAACGATAAAAAAAAGGTGAAAATATTTACCCTTAAATTATATTTTACCCTTAAATGAAACAAAATTTGTGGTCTCACAAATTAGTGCAATAGAAACGTACTGACATTTTGATCAAATGGTTACTTAATGACATTTTGGTCCAATGAAAACGTACTCACATTTAGGTCTCAAAAATAATTACTGACATTTTGGTCGAATGAAAAATTACTGACATTTTGGTCTAATAGAAAATTACTAACATTTTCGTCCAATGGTAATTTAGTAACATTTTCGTCCAATGGTAACTTATTGACATTTTCATCCAATGGTAACTTACTGGCATTTTCGTCCAAAATATATTCAACAACCATGTTGACAATTATTTTTGTGATATTTTTTCCCTCTATGTCATCTAAGTTCTTTTATTAATAATAATGGATGGATGAATTTGTCACACTTTTTACACTTTTGGAGACTAAAATTTAAATTTTCACCTTTAAAGACGAATTTATCAGCGTTATACACATTAAAGGACAAAAGTAGTTATTTATCCTTACATATTTTGTGGGTTTTATCTTTCTTATACTTTTAGATGCAAATATGCACTCATCGGTGTACCTTAGTGGCCTGTTTTTCTTTTATGCCAGGGTGACAATCATTCTTTGAAAGTAAAGAAATGTATGAAGTATAAAAGAAGAATGTACCTACGGCTGATTTAATTAAGGTATCTTTTAAATTTTACTCACTTTAATATTTTTTTTTAAAAAAAAAAAAACACTTTACATATCTTACTTTTAAGAGTTTAAACACTTCTTTTGGAGTTGATTTATAGGAATCGATTCTTTGGAGTGAACAATGGTCAAATAAGTAATCTCAATAATTAATGAGAAAATTAACAAGTGATATTCTAAACACATTTTTGGTTTATTATGCATATGCACCTAATATCCAATCATTAACTTTGTTACTATGATTGAAATTATTTACTTTACCTTTTAAAGTGTGTTATTGTGACATAAGAACAGTAGAATTTCATTATATATCAGTTAAATATTAATTCAATTCTTTTTTGTTAGTAAATTCTATTTCAGTTCTTGATAGTTGTAAATTAAGATTTACTTTATTTTTGAATTATAAGATAGGTTGGTGAATAAGAGAGAGAAAAAGGGAAGAATCATGAATTCTATCTTTTTTTACTAACAAAAACTAACATTCTAACACATTAACATATGCTAATAAAAAAAGAAGATTTATATTGTATTGGTGGTAGCCTGGTAGGATAACTTATCTGCCTCCTAATTGTTTTTTTAAAAAAAACTAGCAGCAAGTTGATAATACTTTTTGCACTGTATAAAGTCATGCACAAATTATATTGTAATGTACTCACTGGGACAAATTAGTTGAACATTGTTAAAAAAGCAAAAAAAAAAAAAAAAAACCATAAACTATTACTCTATAATTTTTTTAAAGAAAAACCCATTGAGAATTATCTTTTTCTTTTTGTTTCTGAGAAGATAAATAAATTATTTTCTTATGATCTGAGTTTCTGAATGTAAATTTCAGCCGATAAGGTAGGCCAGCGTAGTCCTTCTGCGTTCCACAACGTTTTCCAGACACAAAATTTTATGCCACAAGATTAATTTTCCTCGCAAAAAATTTAGGCCACAAAATTATTTTTCTTTTGGAAGCACGCTTTTACACTCCATTCAAATGTACACAGTCTGGTAAATTAAGGCCACCATTGCAATGGGCCTCGTCCATTTAGGAAAGTCCAGGTCAAAGTCTTAAAACCCATGTTTTTAAGAAAAATAAAAAATTGAATTTGCTAAGCAAGGACCAAGGAACCAAGGGTGGTTTAAGGTGTTTACTTCCTGCACCTCCTAAAACACCCAAACGAACAAAACAAGACCTCCACCCAACCACCCAACACCACCTTGTCCCACCTCCATCCACTCAACCACCTAACACCACTACTCCATGCAAATACCACCACCCAACACCATCGTTGACAGTATGTATAGGGAAGATAGTGCTGATGGAGAAAATGAAGACACGGAGGTGTAAAACATGCCTCCATTCTGGAATTGTGAATTCGCAACACACTAATTTTTGTATCCTTCAAGAACAACATTTCCAAAGGTTAATAACATGCTTTCATAAAACCTCTTCGTAAGGATACTAACATGTTCTGGAAGCATGATAGTATCCTTACGAAGAGGTTGTTCTAGAAGCATGTTAATAACCTTTTGAGAACGCTGTTTTGGAAGCATATTAGTAACCTTCTGAAAAGATTGTTTCAGAAGGATAAAAAATAGTGTGTTGCGGATTTGCAATACCAAAATGGAGGCACATTTTACACTCTTCATCTTCTTTTGCTCAGTTTGCACCTTTTCTCTCAGTAGAGTTGTTGACGATGGTGTTAGGTGGTTGGGTGGGGATGGGGCGCGGATGTATTGGGTGGCTTGGTGGAGGGGTAGTTTTTGTGTCAGTTTAGGTGATTTAGGAGGTGCAGGAAACAAAAAGGAAGGTAAAGGAAGTGAAAGCCGTGGTTTGAGCAACCACATGGGTGACTGGGTTCTGCCATAATTTGAGCCCACAACTTTAACGTTTATCGTTAAAACTCCACCAAAAAATTAATTTTTGATCAAATTAAATTTGAAACCGTTGAAAATTTAAGACGTGTCCAAATTTATTCCATCTTAGCCAAAACAGAAAAAAAAAATTGCACTGAATGTTAATCTCAAATGCCCTGTAAGTTAATCTTAATTAACTAATTTTATCTTATTTAATAAAATTATTTTTTATTTAAGATTTTATTTTCAATAACTTTCTTATTTTCGATAGCAAATTATTTTTAATTTCAATTTCATATGATCAGGACTGGCCCCGAGGGTCATTAGGAGGTACAACGATATTGGACTCACGACTAAAAGGAACTTAAATTTTTTTAAAAATTATATTTTAATTTTTATATTATTATATATTATTTTTATAAATAAATTAAAGTTACTATTTATTTTATGTCTCCCTTTTTATTCAAATTAAAATGTGACATGTGATTAAAAAATGTCACTCATTTAATTTATTTTTCTAACATGTTACAATCATAAATTTATATTGATTGATTTTTCAACTCTATGATATATTAATATATTGAAGAAACACAAACAAAAATTAAAATTACAAAGAAAATAAAACTAAATTTAGTATTTTAATAAAAAATTTAAAATATATGTAAGCTTTAATATGAAATAATATTTTGTCAATGATAGATGGTAAATATGGAGTTAAAAAAATTTCTTTGTGGGATCATATATAAAAGTAAATTAAATCATATATATATATATATATATATAATATTTAAAAAATATATATCCATAGGAGTTTATCCAAATTTGATAAAATTCGACAGAAATGTAAATTGGTTTTAAAAATATAATATCATCACTTTTAACACATTCTTATCTTTTGCAGGATCGACAATCAAGAGAGTCAACTTCGTCTTCAAATTTTCCCTTTATCATGCCTAGTTTATATATAAATATTTATGTGTATATAATTTTTTAGAGATATAAATTGAATAATAGACAATAACATAAGAATAAATTAAATAAAAATATGATATATCTTTTTTAGATTTATTAAAATTATGCTATTTGTTTAGTGAAATAAAATGTATACTTTTTTATATTACGCGTCTATTTTTAAGAGGGTTACATTTTAATTTGAATAAAAAGGAAGACATAAATTATAGGCTAAATTACAATTTTGGTTCCCTATAATTTGAAATCCATGATTTTGTTCTCCTTATTTCTAAATCAATACAATCAATACATTGTAGTCCTTATTTTTCTAAATAAACAATTTCGGTTATTCTGTTAACAAATCATCTAAAGTTAAACGTTGACTTTGATGTGACGCATTGGTGCTAATCTAATACTTAAGCAGGTTATTGACATGACACTTATACGACAAGAGACTAAATAAAATGAAAAAAAATCTTGATAAAAGTAGAATTCATGATGTTTTATTTAAATATAAAATAATAAATCACTAAGATACTAGTTTTATTTATTTAACTTTATAAACATTATTTTATATGTATAATTAATAAAAAATATTAATTTTTTGAATAAAATATATATAAAATAGTGTTATAAATTTAATTGAACAAAACAAGTTTCTTAGTATTTTTTTAAAATAAAAAATCATGAATTTAAATCCTTGCTTTATGTTTTTCCCTTAGGCTACATCAAAATTAAAATGATCAACTGACGATTATATGTCCTATTTTTTACCCGTAACCAATCAAATTTTTCAAATGTGGCAAACATAAAACAACTAATAGATATACTTTTGTAGCAATTTTAGAAGAAGAAAAAATTGCTAATTAAAAACACCAAATAGTGGTGTTGTAGTAAAAGCCCCAATCAACTAGTACTTGATAAACTAGATAACAATATTCAAACGGACTAAATCCTAAATTGTCTAAAACTATATACTTGCATGACTGCATGAGTATAAGTCTCTCGGCATAGGAGGAACTTTTCAGGGTCGTGCATTTGGTGGCCTATACCTTACACGATTGTGAACCCTCATATGGCCACTTAATGCTTGTTGCGATTCAAATACATCTGTACCTTCACCACATTTGATTTCGAATATATCAGATTGGATAGGCCTTTTGTGGATTCTTGAATGAGAATTTAAACCTTGTTCAGTTTTGAAAATTTGAAGAGTGGTAGAGGACTATCTGAAAATCATGAAGTTTTAGAAGCACTCCATGAATTAAATGTTCCAATGACAAGGTCCAAAACCAATTTTCTATAAAAAGAGATGACCAAGAGAATCATGGCTGGACTATTTAATAAGGGCAAGGATGAAGGAAGATATAAGGAGTTGAATTGGAGCACCTTGAAGATTGTAGGAGAGTCCGCTTAACGCGAATGTCACGCTTAGCGCAATTCCTTTCGTAATTTTCCTAGCTTTTGTAATTTTCGTAGTTTAGTAATTTCTTATTTGTGTAATAGGTCTCAATGTGGACTAAAATAGGCCAAACTATGCTTTTTAGGTTTTATTAGAGGCTTAAATCTATAAGTACTCATACATTGTTATTTTTGAATAACTTTTGATTGAAAAAATTAAGCATTTGCTTGAATTGAGAGCTTAGTCTCTTCTTAGTTCTTGGTTGAATCCAAATTGATTCTTATCAAGGAAGCTTCCATTTGTGGCGAATCCTTCTCAACTTATCGTTCCAATAAGGATCGTGGCGTTATTCATTATCATCTTCTACTCTTCCCCACCTTTTATATGTAAGTTCTACTATCTATTTCACTGGTGTCTGTAATTTGGCATTTGGAAACGATCCAATACAAGCATTCATACTTTGGTAGTCATCAAGGAAGGTCGCACTTTTCACATATTATATGACTGGTTTGATCAGTGGATGATGGAGTCTGCCACAAGTAACAAATGGTGTGACACATTCATATTACTTTGGCATAAAATTTGATAATAAACATAGCATGTGCATGGGTAACATCAAAGGAACTAAGGCAAAAAGGGACATTATTTTCAATGATGTTAGTTATGAATGATTTTCGGTATTCATCTCTCTATGTTTGCTGAGCTAGTTGCTCATTGTGAACAATTCCCTGCATTCACATGTACTCTAAATTTGGGGTTACATAGTGCAACTATGTATTACTTGTACTCTTGTGATTAGGTGGATGGAACTTCTTGTGACAACTACTCTATTATAAACGAGGAACCTAAAGGTATATATCAACAAAGATAATAATGCTACTAGATAATCAATTTCAATCCATGTATAAGCCATAAACCATGTTAAAAATCAAAACCTTATTTTGGGTAATTCTATTTTTCAAATAAGCTTGTTGATTTTAACGTTAAGGATGATGAGATGGGAATTGAAAGGAAGACGCATATCAAACAAACAAACACATCTTTAATTATATAAGAGTAAAAAATCAAGTATATATTTTAGTTGCTTCAGTTCCATATTGACCTGTCTTTGCACTAAGAGGGACAAATACAACAAACTAAAAGCAACAAATAACACATCACGTACCTTGTTCTGACTTGATCCTGGAGGAGGGAAAAGCTATGTCGGTGCCGGAAGAGTGGAAGTGGCGTCCATAGTGGATGGTTGGAGTTAGAATGTTGGAATTAAAACTGGAAAGAACCCAAATGCAAGTAGACCTCAAAAGTCAAAATGTTCAAGATTGAAATTATTTTTTGAAATACTGTTATTATTAGATAGGAATAAGTTGCTTAGATTAGAGGAAATTTGTAATTCAGCTACCTATTATTATGTTTAGGTTAGTAATTCAATTACCTATTACTTTGTTTAGGTCGTTATTAATACTTGTATAAATACGTCTCATTTAAGAGGTAACAGATATGAAGGAAATCAATGAATAGTTCTCTGGATTGAGTTTTAACATGGTATCAGAAGAAATTTAATCCAAAGAACTCAAAGTCCCACTTCTCTTTTCGAATCTGATTCGATTTTACCTGACCTGTAATTTCTTTTCCCTTTTGCACCGTCTCCAATCCCAAATTTCTCCACCATAGAAAACACTGAATCTCCTGTCAATCCCACCTCCCTACCAACTTCTTCCTCTGTTCCACAGTCCAACATCATTATACAGCAAGATAACTCTTCCTTTCCTGTCACCGTCATCCTTGATGACTCAAACTACCCCCTTTGGTCTCAACTAATGGAAATGTGCATAGGTGCCCGTAACAAATCTGGGTACCTCACTGGTACGATGGCTAAACCTCTGACCAATGATCCTACCTACGATACCTAAGTCACAAAAATCAAATGGGTAAAAAAGATGGCTCATCGAATCCATGAGCCCCTCTCTCATGTAGTGTTCATCCGCCTTGAATCTGCAAGCGAAATCTGGGATGCAGCTCTCCGAACATTCTACGACGGATCTGATGAAACTTGTCTGTTTGAACTCAACCAACGTTCCTTCTCCACTAAACAGAATGGTCACCCTCTCTCCACCTATTATAATGAGCTCCTCTCCATCTTTTAGGAGATTGATCACCGCATGGCCTTTTCCGCAACCATCGTCGATGGCGTAGTCCAAACACACTCTTCCATGGCTCAGCTATGTGTCTACATTTTTTTGAGTGGCTTAGACTTAGATTTTGACCAGGTCCGTGGCGAAATCTTTCGTAAAGATTACAAATTGGATCTTGAGAGCACCTATGCATTTGTCCGTCACGAACATCAGCAACGCATCACGATGGGACGCCATGCTTCTACAACTGATTCCTCTATTTTTTTTATCTTATACTCCTCGTGCTTCCTCTATGCACCCATCTCCAAAACCCCAGAAAGATGCATCCTCTGGAATACCCCTTATGTGTTCTCACTGTGGAGATTATGGCCACTCTAAGAGTCGTTGCTATGAAATTATTGGATACCCGGAGTAGTGGGACTTCACCAAACGTCCTCACAGGAAGGTCATTTCCAAGGCTTTCCAATCCTCTGTTGATGGTGATTCCTCTTCCACTCCTCACGCCAACGCTGTGTATGAAGGTATTCTAGGTAACATTCTTGCTCTCTCTACTCAATCTAGGAATTTATCTTGGATAATTGATTCTGCAGCGTCAGATCATATGATTCATGATGCCTCAGCTTTAACACATTTTTCTTCTTGCATTAAAACCACCATAACTACTGCTAATGGTGGATCTGCTTCTATTACTGGTCAAGGTACTCTTACTCTATCTAAGAACATTATTCTTCATTTTGTTATTGTGGTTCCTTCTCTTGATTTCAATATGTTGTCTGTCAGTAAACTTACTTCCGAACTTAATTGCAATGTTATCTTTTGGCCAACATTTTGTGTCTTGACGTCCAAACCCAGGAAATTCTTGGCTATGGTGTTAAACATAACAACCTTTACTTCTTCGAAGTCTCTAATGGTGGACCTGGCTTGCATTGTAGAGCATCTACTACTCATCCTCCTGATCCTCTTCATTCCACAATTTGGCTTTGGCATAAAAGATTGGGACATCCCTCTTTTACTTACCTTCAAAAGTTGTTTCCCCATTTATTTTCTAAATGTAATCCTTCTCATTTTCAATGTTCTACTTGTGAAATGGCTAAGAGCCATCGAATTCCCTCTTATCCCAGTTTGAATAAAAGGTGTATTCCCTTTCAAGTCATTCATTCTGATGTGTGGGCCTCATCTAAAGTCCATTCTTTTTCTCATGCTTCTTATTACGTATCTTTTATTGATGAGTGTACTTGAATGATGTGGATATCCTTACTCAAACATAAAAATGAAGTCTTCTCTGTTTTTCAGAAATTTTATAATGTGGTTCAAACCCAATTTCAAAGTTCAATCCAAATCCTTCAATCAGATAATGGACTTGAATATAATAATTTTTTTTTCTGAATTCCTGGACTCTAAGGGTATCAAACATCAGATTTCATGCACTTACACACCTCAACAAAATGGATTAGCTGAGAGGAAAAACAGGCACTTGTTAGAAATAACAAGGGCATCTTTATTTGACATGAATGTGCCTTCCCATTACTGGGGGTAGGCAGTCCTTTCAGCAACTTATTTAATAAATCGTACTCCCTCTAGTTCTCTAAATTTTCTTACTACACGGCAAAAACTTAAAACTTTGTTTTGTATCCCTCACGTAATGAATCTTGAACCTAGAGTCTTTGGTTGTACTGCCTATGTCCATGTTCCCAAAACTCTACAAAACAAGCTTGATCCTTGTGCTAAGAAATGCATCTTTGTCGGATATTCTGACCTTCAAAAGGGATATCGTTGTTTTGATCCTACAACCCACAAAATGCATGTTACCCTTGAAGTATCCTTTAGAGAAACCAAAGCTTTTTATTCATGGGGAGTTTATTCTTCTTCTTCTTCGTAGGGGGAGATCCAGAACGATAGAGAAGAAGAATTCTAGCTATATACTTCTACGGTTCCTACTTCAATACCTTCCACCACAAATGATCAGCTCACAAACACTAATTCTCCTCAAAACTTTTCACCTAAAGTAGCATGTGAACCTTTAGAAGCAGATCTCAATGATGCAAGTCCTCCTTTACCCCATGACACACCATGCCTAACTGAATCACCTATTGTACATAATTCTGAAATACATTATGAAACCAGAATCGAGTTGATTCTTGTCCCTAGTACAGATCATTCAATTTCTACTGCTCCTAATAGTATTCAAATCAGAAAATCAGAGAGACCAAATAAAGGAAAACCCAAAACTATTTATGAACCAAAACCGTAAGCGAAAGTAAAGTATCCTATTAGTAATTATGTGTCATCTTATAGGCTATTGGATCATATGCTCTAACAGTTGATCAATTATTGTTAGACTTTTGGCAAGCATACCAATTGTCGTTGTAAGTTACAAAATTTATAAAAGTTCGTCTCCACAGGGACTTGATTTTTACTCAGTTAATTCAAATAAAACTTAACAGTTTAATAGTTTATGTACAATGAGTGTGAACGGAGTTTCATGTAATTGCGGATTAACAGAAATTATGAAAATTTAGAAAAAAACGGAAATAATAAACTTAGTACGGGAGATTTAAGAAAGATTACGGATAATTACGGAAGATTACAAAAACTAATAAAACGAGTTTGATTAAGTTAAGGACGTAGGATTGGATTTCATCGTTCATACCCTTAGTATTCAATTAATATTACCATGCATAAGTTATTTTCTATTATTATTGATGCACACATAAAATCACCCCAAATCGATCTCTCGCATTTGAGAATCCTAAGAAT